>JAVSCE010019964.1:0-129600 GCA_032199065.1 Smutsia gigantea | reverse complement strand
TACATACAGGTTTGTATAAATGTTGGGTAGAATTGCCAATACTTAATTTTCCTTTATGTTTTTCTTGTGCATATAGTTAAACCCACGTAACTTTGAAACAAATAGGATGTAACTCCACTATACTAAAAAGCTGCAAAGCCAATAGAATATGGCCATATTCCACATGGTTGAAGTGCCATATTTTGTTGTTTCTAAGATACTTTTTTTCTCACATTTTATTATCTCTGAAATCAAAATGCATCTTAAAAACTATGACATGTCATAATTTTAATTGGCAGCAATTCCATATGGAATTCCGTATTCCTTCTCTATAACTAGTTTGAAGCTATAGACCTTTGCTGTTCAAAGCAGTATTTTCTCATA
This sequence comes from Smutsia gigantea, assembly GCA_032199065.1. Lineage (NCBI taxonomy): Eukaryota > Metazoa > Chordata > Mammalia > Pholidota > Manidae > Smutsia > Smutsia gigantea. Next base: position 129,237 of record JAVSCE010019964.1, on the reverse strand, counting down.
TATACATAAACCAGCCACACTGGAGATGTTTGTTACACTGTATGACCTGATTTTGCCTATGTTTTATTAATGTCCTTTTAAGGTTTCCTTACCTTGTTTGGGGAATGTATAAGCTTACATTTACACAAAGTAAGTAGTGAACTTGGTAGTTTTTTCAAATTAATACATCCTTTTTCTTAGGAGGAAAATGATCGGAAAAGAATCCTGTGTCCTTTGGATACAAAACAGTAAGTATGGGTCAGATGAAGGTTTTTCTATGCTGGAAACAATAATTGTCACAAGTCTTATTTTAGTAATTTTCTCTTTAAATTCAGCACAGTGTATGAAGATCAGCTAGCAAAGCATTTGAAAAAATGTAACTCCAGAGAGAAGCCAAAACCTGTAAGTGTTTGATCAGTAAAATGGAATGGTGAACCGTGAGACTTGTAATGTTTATAAATACTTAGTAGATTTCAAATGTGAATATTTAACAAGGTTCTTGCCTCAGAAGGCTTGAATAGGGTAAATGTATTTGAGTGTATGTAGGACATCAGACTAGACTGTAAAGTCCATTTGTGGTCCTAACTCAGAGAATAGAATTTTTATGCAGCATGAGTGTTGCTCAGAGAATAATTTCACAATTTATTTATTCAAAAAAAACTTGCTTAGTGCCTACTAAATTTATTTCAATAAAATGGGATCTCAGCCTTCAAGTAGTTTATCTGAGACTACTAAGTAAACTGGTAAATAATGGATATTATAAGTTCAATGTAAGAAGTACACATGTGATAAACGTACATACTTGCATTAAAATTAAATCCAAGGGGTTAAGAAAGGCTTCCAGAGGGAATAATACTTGAGCTGAGTCTTGATTTGGCAAAGAAATGGAAGAGTCCTTCTAGGTAAAAAGAACTATATGTACAAAGGTAGACGCTGAGAAACCACATGAGGTTTTCAAGGAACCTGGAACTTATTCTGAAAGATATGCGGGGATAAATGCAAGAATTATATATGTCGCAGTTGGGAAGGAGTGTAAGATGGGTAACAATTAAGACAAACTTGAGCTGCCTGGAAAATTAGTTGAAAAAGTTGTCATTTGACAGCTGCATTTTTCTTATTGAAGTAAGAGACAAGGTGATTGAAGACATCAATTTGTTGGGAAAAAAAAATGTGCAAAAGAAATTATAGCTTCAAAACCACTAGTCCAGAGAAGAACCTTTAAATGGGCAGTAGGAAACCTGCTTTTTGTTCCTTAAATATACTTTCTTTATTATACTGTACAATAAGCAGGCAATACTTGCAGAAAATTGTGAGACCCATGGAGTTTGTCTCCCAGTAACACCTCAGTCATTTTGACAACAGAATATCACCATATGTTTTCAAGTGCCTGTCAGTTGAGAACCACTAGGCCAAATGGCATAAGCTTGAAAGTAAACTTCTATAAAGATGTGTAAAAGAAAAATGACCACCCCAGTTAGCCCCTGAGTAAAAAGAATGTTACCTTTACTTTCAAGTGTGCATGAAGGTTATCTTCTTTACCTAAGGGCCAGGCTTTACTTAAAGCAAGCAAGTAGAATATGTATTCTGGGAAAAGTTGGAGAGAAGAGATGAATTATTAAAATTGGAATACCCCTGTGTGATTCCATTGCCTGCTGGGATCCAGTGGGAAGGAAAGCGAAAAGCAGTGGGATGATGAGACAGAGAAAAGAAATGCAGAGCAGTACTGACACAATACCTATGTATAATATGAAACTTGGAATGTAGGTAAAGTTTCTTATCCCTATTTTGCTTTACTTTGTAAAAACATTTACAGTTTTTTATATTTTGTATACCAAATGAACTACATTGGTGATGTTTTTCTAATATAAATAGTTTTCACATTTAAAAGTCTAGTCCACAACACAAGTTACCTGGAGCACTCTTTGCAGCCATTGTAAACTAAGAGCACATCAAATTATAATATTCATAGCTAATTTTCTATTATAGTGTTGCCAGTCATCCAACGAAACATTGTAATACTTGCTGTCTTGACCTGTTCCAATTGATCACTGGTTTCCACTATTATCCATATAGGTAAAGATAGCAACACAATTAACATGTTACCTTTCTGCCATCTGTTTAACAGAAGCTCCCATGAGTTGTTTGGACTCTTAAAACAAGGTTTTGTAGAAATAGTAGTGTTTGATTCATCTGTATGTACATGGTCCATTATGGTAGCCACTAGCCATGTATAATTAAATTTGAGTTAATTAAAATTAAGGAAAATTGAAAATCCATTTCCTCAGTCACACTAGCCATATTTCAAGGCTACCGGCTACGAAGTTGGTCAGAGCAAATACAGAACATTTCCATTATTACAGGAAGTTGTATTGGATAATGGCAATCTAGAACCTGTCCTAGAATCTCTCTCTCTGAAGATGGGCTAGAAAGATCTCACTGTGTTAATTTAAACAACATATTGTCAAAGGACATTTCTATTTTTTATTTTGATAGAAGAAATTAGACCTATGCTGTTGTAATACATCTGTATCTTTGTTTTTGGCTCTGCTGCCTGTCCGACTGACAGCCATGTGTAGTTGGTACTTCGGTGTTGCTGCTTTAACACCATAAGCAGAACTGACACAGTCCTCATCTGTGCCTAGACAGGTAAAAACTTAAATAAAAATTACTTTAGACTATAAATGTTGATTCAGATAACAAGCTAACTGGAATATAAGGTCCATGAACACAGATTTTTGTCTCTAATGTTCACTGGTTTAGTGAATCCTCAGCACATGTAACAAATAACGGACCACAATAGGTGCTCAATACTTATTTAATGAGTAAATGAATAGGAGGACGGGAGGGTGGCAGGTACAGAGTATGGGAAGAAGGGAAGCATCAGGTTTTCAGCGTAATTTTTGTGAGCACTTCATGTTAATAACAATATTGTTATGATTTTGTTTTGTTTTTGTTAAGGACTTCTTTATTCAAGATATTAATGCAGGCTTAAAAGATGAAACAGAAATACCTGAACAACTGGTAAGTACTTGACTTAATATTTAATTTTAAAAGGTAGTTATGAGCCAACTCCATACTGTGCATAAGCTGTGTTCCAGTTTTTGTTTGAAATAAGTTGTTTTGAATTTAGAATGCATTTTCCTATAGAATCATTTTATGGTTACTTCCCAGATCAGCTCACACCCACCCGATTTTTGTTCCTAGGTTCCAGTTTCTTCTCTCTCTGAAGAGCAACTGGAAAGCTTAATTAAGAAATTGAGAAAAGCAAGTGAAGGTGAGTCTGCCTAAAGTTACAAAGTAAATTTATTTTTGGAGTAATTAGATGGTATATGAGTTGATACATGTAGTTTAAAAGATGTTGCTACCATTATTCAAAGCCCTACAGTTTCATGTTTGGCTGCTTAAGCTATTGTGCTTATATTTGGCACAGGTTTGAACTCTCACTTAGAGATCAAATGATGTCCCATCCAGCATTGCATGATGCCCTTACTGACCCTAAAAATGGTGATTCAGCAACCAAACACCTGAAACAGCAGGTATGTTTAGGCCATAGTAACTCTACTAAAAATGGCCCTTTGTTCATTTGTCAAAAGCTAACATTCAATTTTTTCTATATATAGTTAATAATGAGATTTTGTTTAGTTTATCTTTGAGGGTGTGGAATCATTCCATTTCAAAAATATGTATAAACACATAAAAATTTTTGGCATGGATATGGTTCTGGTACTTTGTGATAAATATTTAAAAACAAAAAATTTAAAGCTGAACAAAAATTATTAATGTGAACATGCTGCCGTATGTAGTAGAAATTACCTTGCTATTTTCCCATTTGAGCTAAATATGTTTGCTCTAGTTTATAAAATAATCTCGTGAAGTTTGCAGGCTTCTATTTTAGGTAACATTGAAAAATTAAAGTTACTTGGTCCAAGAAGATGCTTTGTTGAGTTTGGAGCAGGCAAGGGAAAATTATCTCATTGGGTTGATATTGCGTTAAAAGATGCTGAAAAAGTTCCCTTCATCCTAGTAGAAAAGGTGACCACAAGATTCAAGGTAAGTGAAACCATTGCAGTATATTAGTAACCAAACTTTGTTTGCACTTTTCCTGTTCAAAAGGGAAAAAAAAATTATACTCAGAAACATGTTTCTAAAGAAAATGAGTTTTTGTGTGTTTAATTAGAGCTTTAATTATATTGATAACTTAAACTGAAGATAAATTTTTTAATCTAAATTCTGATAGTCCATTGATCTGAGTTTTTAAAAGTATTGGCAGAGACAAGAAAATATGTGGAAAGAGCCAAGCTCAAGCTAGGACTTGAGAGCTAAGAGCCTTGGGTCCTAAACCCACCTCTGCCAATTACTGTTTATTCAGTAAGCATTTATTGAGCATACCACCAGGCACCAAGATAGACATTGGGTAGATTAAGTCAAATAAGACAGCATTCTATGATGCTCTATGTTTTACTGTGCTTTATTGCTTATATTTAGAAAGGAGAGACCAACAGGCAGATAAATAATAGAGAAGTGTTAAAATACAAAAAAAGTCTGCACAAAGTACAGTGTGGGTTCAAAGGAGAGAATGACAAGTTGTGTTGCAGGGAAGGGGTCTTTCCCTGAGTTGGGACTATGGAAGGTAGAGGAGGAAGAGTGCGTTTGGAGGGAGAAGCAATGAGCTCAGTCTTGGATGAGTTAGCAGCTGTTGAAGCAGACCTTTACACTGCACGACTGGATATCAGATAGGTCTGGGCCACGATGTAGATTTGTAAGTCATAGGCATGTGGATATAGATTAGAATAGCTGTGATCTTTCAGGGAGAGTAAGAGGAATAAGCCAAAAATAGTAGATTAGGGGCTGACAAATATAAAGATGCTGTCAAATAATCTCAGTTACGATAACATCTGTGAACGTTAGTTCCTTCATCAGTGAATTGAAAATTTTTAAAGTTAAAGTAAATGAAATTTTCAAGGTTCATGAAAATGTATGATAGTGTTATTTTGGAGTTTTCGTCCAAGAATATACAATCTTTAATTTTTTAATGAGTGGTTCTATTTTTAAATATTCAAAATAAGATGGAACATTATTTGCTCTGAATTTTGAAAACATAGAAATGTTTTTATTTTCATAAAACTTTTTTAAATGTAAAAACCATTTTTATAATAATGTTCCATTTGTACAGGTAGATGGCAAACACAGAAAAAAGATTCAACGTTTGAGAGACTTCAAATTGATATTCAACACTTGTGTTTGAGTAAGTTGTATAACTTTCAGTTACTCTACCATAAATCATAGAAATTCGAACTCTGAGGGTTGCTTAGAAATAACAATCGTGCAGAACAGTGCTTCAGAGAGAACAAAGTAAAATTAAGCCATTGTGTAATATAGACTATTATGTGTAACATTTAAACAAATGTAAAATGAATTAGGGTTAAAACTTTTAAAAATTGTTTTCCATTAACAAATAGAAATAAAGTGTCTTATTAGGAAAGAGTTTATAAAGAGTTTTGGTAATACGGCCTTATGATGCTTCTTTGTCTTGCTTAAATTAGTTATTGAGACCATTCGTACCAAACACTAGTCTTCTGCCTAGTTAACATGACTCTACCTAAACTGTTCAAGGAACGAGATAGGTCTCTGCCTAGCTGATGTGTCTAAGACAATTTGTAGAATTTTAAATTGTACCAAATAACTCATCTCTGTGGAAAACTCAACATTTTATATTCACATGCTCCCTTCAGTCATACTCTTCAGTGTCCTTTCTGTATACCTTTTTGTAGTTTTTCATATTATTTAAAATGAAAATAATGCAAATATTATCCCACCAACTTCTTCCATTCACTGATTTTAATTAAGCCTTGTGAAGCAACCCAGCATTTATATATAAACCTGTGTATTAAAGTTATTTAACTGAATATATTACTTTTCTGAAGTTGTAAACCTTAAACAAGGTTTTATGCTATGTGTTGAATGCTTACTAAGCGTACTGAAAAGTGGTCTACCATAATTCTTGAATAGTTTCTATATGACTCTTCTGTGCCTACTATGTGCCCCCATCCCATATTTTTAAACCAAAATGAGAAAGATTAATAAAGCAGCACATACCTAAATCTAGTTCAATACTGCCATTTAGAATTTGTGTTAATTTTGGAAAATCCCTCTCTCATGTGCTCCCTGCACAGTGACCTTCCCAAAAATATAGACACCAATGAAAATGTGGATTATAATCTCCTGCCATAGTTCAGTTTTTTCTTGATGTTTAAAATAAAAGTTTATTAAATGATATACTATGGGTGATTAAAGGTAGTTTTGGAATATGAGTAAAAGGGAGCCTTACAAGACTTCCCTTCCTCTCTGGGCTGCAAGGTTGGAATTTACTATTAATCATTTTAAAATGGGAAGAGAAAGAATAGGAAGCGTCTAGTGAATGAGCTCACTGGGAGCATTCCCCTCTTATTTTTCCTTTGTCCTTTTGTTATTCTTTTTTTGGCTTTATTAAAGTTACATATGTATGCTTAAGAGTCATATGGTTCTACAAGCAGCAGCCATTTCCTCCCTGCCATTTCTCTCTGAAGAGACAGCCAAATTCACCTTTTATGGGTAAACTTCTGTATTTACCCAAAGTCTCTAGCAACAGGCTTATATTAACTGCTTCTTGTCTTATCAAGCGTTGTCTATTGATTTCACTCTCTAGGTTGGAATTTTTTCCACGTCTTATCCCACATCTTCCTCTCTTTGGGCAGAACACCTCCTCCTGTAGCTTCCTGAGAAACAATGCATTAGAGATAAACTTGAGACCTTGCATTGTGTGAAAATAATCTTTTTATTTTACCCTTACACTTGATTTGACTGGGTATTCTATTTCCAGGTTGAAAATCATTTTCCTTTAGAATTTCAGAAGTTCTTACTCCACTAGTATTGCTTAAAAGTTCACTGCCATTCTGAGTACTGAACCCTTACACGTGATCTGCTTTTCTCTTTCTAGAACCTAGTACATTCTTTTTCTTGTCCTCAGTGTTCTAAATTTCCACAATGACATGCCTTGACGTGTTTATATTTTTATCCATTGTGCTAGGCACCTTGTGGACTCTGATTTATAGCTATAGTTCTCAGCTAGAAGCGGTGTTGTCCTGAGACATTTTGGGTTGTCATAGCAGTGGGCATGCTGCCAGCATCTAAAGAATACAGGCCAGGGAGCCTGCTAAACCAGTCCTGCCAAGTATCCAGCCTGGAGCAGTACAGCTCTCTCCAATGAATTATTGGGACCAAAAGGTCCATAATGCCAAGAATGAAAAATCCTGATCTGGAGATTCTAGTATTCTAAGCTTTCTGGGAAATCTTGCTTGCTTTTTTCCTGTAATAGAAGAACTCTTATGATTTAGTTATTAGACGTCCTAGAATGGTTCTTTACTTTTCTTGACTTCTCTTGTTTTATATCTTTTTGGTCTTTTTTCTATACTTCCTAAAATATCCTCAATTTCTTCTATCATAGTTTTAATTTCTAAGATACTTTTCTCTGAATTTACCTTTATAATTGTATCCTGTTCTTTTTACATAATTGCAATATCCTTTCTGAAGATATTAGTGGTATTCTTAGAATTATTCTCCCTTTATAATCTGTTTTCACCAAATTGCTCTTTTCCATTTGTTTTAGTGTGTCTCTTTCAGCTTTGAGCCTGCCCGCAAACATATGGTGTTCCTTGGTGGTGTGGTCATGGTGAAGACAGAGACACTGAGAGGTCTGGGTCCTTAGGCGAGGTGTTGAATCTGAGCACCGGTTCAGGGTGATCTGTCTGACATGGGCTCTTTCCTCTTGGGCTTGTCAGATTCCCTGGAGAAGACTCTTGTGATTGCTTGCCTACGGAGCAAAGGGTTATTTGCCAGCGTTGGTGACCAGTGGGCACCCAGTGGGGAACAAGAGCTAGGTGGGTCAGTATGCACATTTCACCTAATCTTGCTGTTTTACCAACTTTACTGTTTTTTCAGTTTTCAACTTCTTATTGTCCCTCAATCTATTAACCTCCTGTTCACTTGCTCCAGAGAATAAACCTTGTCTTCCACCAAGTGGGAAAGCCAAGTGTCTGTGAGGTGGGGATCTGAATGCTCCTTTAATAGACTTTCCACCAGCGTTTTTTATTATAGCTACCTCAGCTCTACTTCTAAGGTGCCTGATACCCTCAATTTCTGAGTCTTTTGGAGATTTGTGGAATAAATTTAGTTGATTGTCAGCCTTTCCCACTTCTGTCTCCTTTTCTCTTCTTCCCAGTCTTGTGAGTTTATGCCTTTTTAAAAAAATCCTTTTATTCTCATTCTGGTGGAGTTTTTGGAGGGAGTAAACTAGATGCTTGTATTAAATCTTCCATCATTTCTCAGAAGTTCATCTGCTCTTTTTCAAATCCAGAGAAATGGAGAGGAAATGAAGTAATTTTCAAGCAGAAGGGCCTGCTTGGACATCCTTTCTCTTTACCCTAATTGATGATCAGTTTCCTGAACCACCTTAATTTAAACCTCTGTATTCCTTGACTAGGCAAACTATTGTACTTGGTATTGATTTCTGCTACTATATAACCCATTTGCAATCAACAGAAAAGTTGAAATATTGACTAAGTACCTCCATTGGCAGGTGATGTGCTAGGTGCTGTAGCTGGATTTGTAGGAAGAAAGATACTTTTCATTTCAGAATCTTAGAAAAAGTGAAATGAATAGGGGAAAAAAAGGAAGCCATAACTGTGATATGCTACATTTTCCTGCACCACCTTGTGGACTTTCTTTTCTACGTTGGCAGGACTGTTAGGAATATTTTCTTTTTTTCAGAACAGTGTAAAAATCTAAGATAATACCTTACTCTTGATCATCAAGATATATTAAAAGGCCTATTATAATTTGATTATAATATTGAATACAATATTTTATATGTGTTGATTATATTCTTCATATCTAATATGTTATTTATACAGAATAAATCTTTTAGTAGGGAAAGTGTTGAGTTCTTTTATCTTTTAATAATATTTAACAAAATAAGACTTCTACAAAGGAAAGTCCTAAGTCAGTAGAGTAGAAGTATCATTGGCATAAGAGTCAAGAAACGCTTAAGAGGAGGAACCCAGCCTGGGACAAGGGGGAATGAAAAGGACAAGAGAAAAGAAACTTTAACTCTTAATTCTGGCTGTCAGGAGCCATCTGTGTTACTTACCAAGTCACTACATCTTTGAGCCGCTTACTCCTAAGACATAAAGTGAGAATTTTTTGTTTGAGTCTCTTTCGGCTATAAAATTCAAAGATTCTAATTAGTTCTGTCTCTTGGTAGACCAGACATCAATGCCTTATCTCACAAGAGAGGTAACTTCGTTCTCATTTCCTTTTATTTCAGGTCAGATTCCTTTACTAAGAAAAGAAAAACTACCTGTGGTAGGAATTGGAAAGCATCTGTGTGGTATGGCAACAGGTATGTAAACATACTCATAATGTCTAGAGTAGACTTGAAAGTTTAGCTTAACGTGGTCCCAACCATTTAAGTAGTGTCTTTTGAGTAGTTTATATCACTTAAGTTTATAACTCGGTTAATCTTCATAGTAACACTGGCCATGTGTTACAGTAGATATAGAGCTTTTCTATTTATCTGCTCATTATGGCCATTTTGCAGGATAAATTAAGAGTTTTATATGTAAATCATATGGGACCTTAAAGTTCTGTGGGTTATATTTTAGTCAAAAGGAAATGAATCATGGGAAATGTATGATTAAACCCCAGAAGATACTCATTTTTTTAGAGAAGTTGCTTGGGAAGACCCTGAAATCTCTCTCATTAGAAGATGATTGTGTATTAGGATTCTGGGGGGAAAAAAAAACGTTAGAAAAATCTAAGATGGCTTGTCTTAGCATTTCAACCCATCAGGTGATAAAGTAGAAAGAGTGTGGGGTTTGAAATCAGATGATCGAGGATTCTGCTCTGCTGTGTAACCTTAACAAATATTTAACCTTTCTGAGTTTTGGTTATCTCATTAGTAAAATGGGGGTAGTAATATATAATTTACCAGGTTACATGTAAAGTGTCTGGAGCATGTTAGTGCTCAGTAGATGTTAACTATTGTTACATTTCTCCCTGGGCCCTGCTAGTTTCATCATCTACCCCAGGAACTTGGAGCCTCCATAAGACATTTTTCAAGTTGGCTGGAAATGGCTTTGATTATTATGTATTTGTGATATCCTTCATACTTTTTAGATGACTTTTCATGTTACCTTAATTTCATTTAACCCTCATAAAAGCCTCTGAAGTAAGTTATATCCTGGGGAGGGAAAAAGGCATACTCCTTTAGTCCTACCCATCTAACCCAAATTTCTCAGAAGTATAATCTATATTGGCCATTTCTTTTTGTTCCCCACACTTTCCTGCCTTGATTCACTCTGTCTGCCTTCTGCCTGTATTACATTATCATACTTTATTGAAATCAATCTCTGCTTACCCTTCTTGAAATTGTTTTCTTCTCTTTTGTAGACACTCTTCTTTCCTGGTTCTTCCCCAACATCTGTGACATTCTTTCTCTGTTTCTTTCATGGGCTCCTTCACTACCTGTCTTTTAAATACTAACTTTGAGACCTATTTGCTACACACAGCATGTCTTTCCCCTTAAAACACTGCAGTAGCTCCCAGTTACCTACAGCATAAAGTCAAAGCCCTTTATCATGACGTCTTAGTCTCAATCTGGCCTCTGCCTTCCTCTCTTTGCCACTTCCTGCATCCAGCTTTACTGGTCAGCAGATTCAAACCCAGTGTAGTTTTCCTATGTACTTATGCTGTGTCATTTTCTAAATTGGTCCATTTGTACTTATCCTTCAGCTCAGCTGTCACCACTTTCAGGAAGCCTCCCAAATAAGGTACTCCTCCTTAGTGTTTATCATAATTACCTCTACATATCTTTACCTTATTGCATTTTAATTATCTGTTTATATATATTAATACTCCCACCATGCTGTGAATTTTTTGAACAGAGAGTGTACTAAAACAATGGTTGACAGTAATAGAAACTCAGTAAATGTTTGAGTGAGTAAATAATCCTGGCCCCCAATTAGCTGTGTTTCCTAGTCCCTTTCCAGGTATGTGGCTTTGTCCCTTAGGTTCTCCATAAAGAAGAGATTAAGATAGATTGCTGAAGGTCCTTCTGATTATAAATAACTTCATTCTTTTAATAATTTTTCAGGTTATTCACATTTTTGAAAATCATTTACTTAAGTCCAATATAAATAAAACAGTGACTGAGTATATATTTTGTTAGAAAATAATAACTTAATGAAACAATAGATTAACTATCACTTTCTCCAAATAATAGGTTCCCAAGAATGTTTGTTGCCTTAAATTCATATATTGAATTAAAGGTACTAGTGAAAATCAGATCATTTAATAGTCAGTGGTGACATCTTAGGGTAATAAAATTTAAAAATACATAGGTTTTGATTGAATAGTCATAGCATGCCAGTCTAATCAGACAGACAATATGGGGTTTACAGCATACATTTGGAGTCTTTCCAATATTGTCAACAATATAGCAGTCTTCTGTGGGAAATACTCATAGCAAAAATCTATTTATTTTTTAAATGTACTATAAGGTTTTCATTTGAATATGGAGTACATCCTCTTAGTTTATGTGTGTAATCATCATTGTATCCACAAGGCCATGCACACGAAAGGCATTCAGGAACTAATTGCTGAATGGATGCATCAATGCTGTGCGCTGCTCAGGGAGGCCTGCTTGCCGCAGTCTGACCCCGTTCCTTACTCTTCAGCTCACTCTTTGCTTTGAACATCTTACATTTCAGAACTGACACCTAACACCAATCTAAGCAGAAGCCTTTATTCTTTCTTTCTTTCTTTGAGTTCCTTAAGCTCAAATTTTTCCTGGCATGTGAGTGTAAATCATTTTTTCTATACAAGTCATTTCCTCAGGGTAGGGAAATAAGAGCCAGTAAGGATGTTTGAACTACAAGTCTATACGAATTGTAGATCTTAAGCTTCAAACAGTTTTTAAAGAAGTAGACTTTATGCTGACTAAAAGCATTAGAGAAAATGAGATGCTAATGAGAAAGGAGCAAATAAAAACAAAGTTGGTAATTCATGGAAGAATTATTGCAAGTATTAAGAGTATAAAGCTAAGTGCTTTTTGTTGCTGGGATTTTAAAATCCATACTGCTTAATAACTCTAAAAAAATACTTATTTTTAAAGATGATGTGGTTTTGGGGGGGCCACATAATTGTGTTCACAGATCTTGCATTACGGTGTTTGGTTGAAACCTATGCTGCCAGTTGTGAGGAAAGGAATGAAGAACCTTTAGCCAAACGCATAAAGAATGATAAAACAGAAAAAGAAATTAACACTTTGGCCAAGGAAAGAAATGAAAAAAATGTCGCAGAGAAGTGGACCCCTGTGGCTGGCATTGTCATTGCACTCTGTTGTCACCACAGGTGTGATTGGAGACATTATGTGGGCAAAGAATATTTCAAGGCTCTAGGCCTTGGAGCCATGGAATTCCACTATTTCCAGCGAATGAGTAGTTGGGCGACTTGTGGGATGCGAAGAACATCTTTGGAAGCCTCAGATAGTGCCCAAAGGAGAAAAGATCATCAGAATGATGACAGTGAAGAGCATGGTGATGGAGGACACAAAGTCACAGGTGCCAGCACTGAGAGTTGGTCTGGGTAAGTGACTACATTGAAATATGCAACACGAGAGCAGAAATATTTTATTACTGCTGTACTTTCTTTTTAGATGAGTATTACCAAAAATGTGTTCATGAAAATACATTATACCATCTAATTTTAGAATAAATTAAAATACATATACTTTTATTGGGCATAAACAAAATGTATCTTGGAATCATGAGACATAGCACCTACTATATTTTGGGTTATTTAGCAGCTTATCAATAAGTAGAAGAGACTAAAATAATTTTTTTATAAACTTAAAAATTTGAACAATATTGTGTGTGTTTATCCGATCTAGGTTTCTTACTGTTGAAGAAAAGAAGAAAATAGGGCATCTTTGTAAATTGCTGATTGACCAAGGCCGAATCGAGTATTTACAGCAAAAAGGATTCAATCCTGCTTTACAATATTATACAGACCCTCTGGTGTCTTTGGAAAATGTATTGTTAACTGCTTTACCAAATCAGTCTTCATCACCAGAAACAACTACTTAATGGAAGAGTAATTTGACCAACATGTGTCTTACACACACACACAAAAAATTTAATTGTATTTCTTTATTCATGAAAATATAATTTAAATAGTAGATAATATGAACTTTAAGAAATGTGGCCTCAATGAACTTTTCATAATAGCTTTCTTTTTAACTTTAGAAGTCCAAACATTGGAGAACTCACCAAATTCTTAAAGTAATCTTCCTCAGCAGTGCATCCTGATTTATATTATCCATCAGTATTTATAGAGATTGGTACAGTAGTCGAACAATTGACTTGGTTATCTGAAACAAACGTAATACATCAACAGATAGCTAGCCCATTAACTTTCTATTTGCATTTTTTAAATGCAAATTTCTATTTTGGAAATCTATTTTCCTTTGATTTTATTTCATATTTTTTATTTCTGAGACTCAAAATAGGATGATCAGTTGGTAACAAGAGTCAATCTGAGAATTCGGCTTATTAGAGATTCTTTCATCCATACAGATAGATATGGAAAGATAGTTGTGATTTTTTTCTAATGCAAACAAATTCAGAGATGTTCAAATCAATGGATGAGTTCACCTTCAGATTTCCAGAGCCATAACTATATTTATATATTATCAGAATTGTCCATGACAAACACAAAACTGAAGAGATGTTTTTAAGGAAAAATGCTATTTCACTTCATTTTCTTATTGGATAATTATCTAGTTAGAATTTACAGAAAGATACTTAAAAATTTAACTCACAAGTTAAACTGAAATTTGCAAATAACTTCTGATAATTAGAACAGGCCACTTTTACAAATTTAAGTACAAATATAAGTATATTCCCTCTTGTTTGGGAACATAATTTGCAATAAAGTAGAAATTAGATAATGAAAACAAAAACCTCATATTTAGACCTCATTTAACTCTTAAGCGGTTTCTATGCACAAGCAATATTAAACCAAACATATGGTAGGAGTATTAAGTCTTTTCCTCATCTTATCCTTGATTAATTTCTGCTTTTATTTGTAAATATTGTTAGTTATAGGTACATTTGCCAAGATAAAGATCCAGAATTACTGATGTTATTTATCATGATATTCTTAGGTAACTTTCTATCCTGTACGTCTGTGATTACATGAATTATAAATTAGAAGCCTTGCCCCTTTTTAGTGCCTGGGCTTTCTACTTTAATCTCACATGTGTTATGAGACTAGCTAGGTTCAAATCTCAAACCTACCACCTTTCAGCTGTATGCCCTTGAACAACAACTTAATCTCTTAGAGCCTCAGTTTACCCCTCTTACAATGGGGATGATGAAGATAATAAGGAAACCTACCTCACAGGGTGTATCAAACGAAGTAATACATATAAAATGCTTAGAACATTTACAAGCACAGAGCACCCAATAAATTTTAACTTGTTAATAATACTAATTCATAAATCTTTTTAATACCAATCAGTCTTGGTTTTAATATTTTTTAATATGTAACATTTTTTCTCCAGTTTTATGTCAAATGTTAATAAAGGAACTTATAACTTTTATGTCAAGTATTATTAAAGTAGTTAAACTAAGGTTGTTTCTTTTTTTATTTTGGTATTGTTAAACTACAATTACATGTGCAACATTATGGTTACTAAAACCCCACTTCATCAACTCCCCCACACATACCCCATTACAGTCACTGTCCATCAGCGTAGTGAGATGCTATAGAATCACTACTTGGCTTCTCTGAGTTGTACAGCCCTCCCCGTGCCCCCCCAACATTACGTCTGCTAATCGTAATGCCCCTTTTTCCCTCTTATCCCTCCCTTCCCACCCATCCGCTCCATTCCCTTTCCCTTTGGTAACTGTTAGTCCGTTCTTGGGTTCTGTGAGTCTGCTGCTGTTTTGTTCCGTCTGTTTTTTCTTTGCTTTTATACTCCACATATGAGTGAAATCATTTGATACTTGTCTTTCTCTGCCTCGCTTATTTCACTGAGCATAATTCCCTCTAGCTTCATCCATGTTGTTGCAAATGGTAGGATTTGTTTTCTTCTTATGGCTGAATAATACTCCATGTGTGTATGTACCACATCTTTATCCATTCATCTACTGATGGACACTTAGGTTGCTTCCATTTCTTGGCTATTGTAAATAGTGCTGTGATAGACATAGGGGTGCATCTGTCTTTTTGAAACTGGGCTGTTGTATTCTTAGGGTAAATTCCTAGGAGTGGGACTCCTGGGTCAAATGGTTTTGAGTTTTTTGAGGAACCTCCATACTGCTTTCCACAATGGTTGAACTAATTTGCATTCCAACCAGCAGTGTAGGAGGGTTCCCCTTTCTCCACATCCTCGCCAACACTTGTTTGTGTTTTGGATGTTGGCCATCCTTACTGCTGTGAGATGATATCTCACTGTGGTTTTAATTTGCATTTCTCTGATGATTAGGGATGTGGAGCATCTTTTCATGTGCCTGTTGGCCATCTGAATTTCTTCTTTGGAGAAGTGTCTATTCAGCTCCTCTGCCCATTTTTTAATTGGATTATTTGCTTTTTCTTTGTTGATGTGCATGAGTTCTTTATATATTTTGGATGTCAACCCCTTATCTGACATATCATTTATGACTATATTCTTCCATATTGTATGATGCTTTTTGTTCTATTGATGGTGTCCTTTGCTGTACAGAAACTTTTTAGCTTGATACAGTCCCACTTGTTCATTTTTGCTTTTGTTTCCCTTGCTCGGGGAGATATGTTCATGAAGAAGTTGCTCATGTTTATGTCCAAGAGATTTTTGCCTATGTTTTTTTCTAAGAGTTTTATGGTTTCATGATTTACATTCAGGTCTTTGATCCATTTCGAGTTTACTTTTGTGTATGGCGTTAGACAATAATCCAGTTTCATTCTCTCATATGTAGCTGTCCAGTTTTGCCAACACCAGCTGTTGAAGAGGCTGTCATTTCCCCATTGTATATCCATGGCTCCTTTATCATATATTAATTAACTATATGTTTGGGTTTATATCTGGGCTCTCTATTCTGTTCCATTGGTCTGTTAGTCTGTTCTTGTGCCAGTACCAAATTGTCTTGATTACTGTGGCTTTGTAGTAGAGCTTAGACTCTGGGAGGTAATTTCCCCTGTTTTATTCTTCCTTTTCAGGATTGCTTTGGCTATTCGGGGTCTTTTGTGGTTCCATATCAATTTTAGACCTATTTGTTCCAGTTCATTGAAGAATTTTGTTGGTATTTTGATAGGGATTGCATTGAATTTGTAGATTGCTTTAGGTAGTATACCCATTTTGATAATATTTATTCTTCCTAGCCAAGAGTATGGGATGAATTTCCATTTGTTAGTGTCCTCTTCAATTTCTCTTAGGAGTGTCTTGTAGTTTTCATGGTATAGGTCTTTCACTTCCTTCATTAGGTTTATTTCTAGGTATTTTATTCTTTTTGATGCAGTTGTGAATGGAATTGTTTTCCTGATTTCTCTCTTACTCATCGTTAGTGTATAGGAAAGCAACAGATTTCTGTGTGTTAATTTTGTATCCTGCAACTTTGCTGAATTCAGATATTAGTTCTAGTAGTTTTGGAGTGGAGTCTTTAGGGTTTTTTATGTACAGTACATTGTCATCTCCAAATAGTGACATTTGACTTCTTTACCAATCTGGATGCCTTATATTTCTTTGTTTTGTCTGATTGCTGTGGCTCCGACCTCCAGTACTACGTTGAATAACAGTGGGGAGAGTGGGCATCCCTGTCTTGTTCCCCATCTTAGATGAAAAGCTTTCAGCTTCTTGCTGTTAAGTATGATGTTAGCTGTGGGTTTGTCATATATGGCCTTTATGATGTTGAGGTACTTGCCCTCTATACCCATTTTATTGAGAGTTTTTATCATGAATGAATGTTGAATTTTGTCGAATGCTTTTTTAGAATCTATGGAGATGATCATATGTTTTTTTGTCCTTCTTTTTGTTGATTGTTGACGTGGATGATGTTGATGGATTTTCGAATGTTGTACCATCCTTGCATCCCTGAGATGAATCCCACTTGATCATGGTGTATGATCCTCTTGATGTATTTTCGAATTCGGTTTGCTAATATTTTGTTGAGTATTTTTGTGTCTATGTTCATCAGGAATATTGGTCCAAAATTTTCTTTTTTGGTGGGGTTTTTGCCTAATTTTGGTATTAGAGTGATGCTGGCTTCATAGAATGAGTTTGGAAGTATTCCCTCCTCTTCTATTTTTTGGAAAACTTTAAGGAGAATGGGTATTATATCTTCTCTATATGTCTGATAAAATTCAGCGGTGAATCCATCTGGCCCGATGTTTTTATTCTTGGGTAGTTTTCTGATTACCAATTCAATTTTGTTGCTCATAATTGGTCTTTTTAGGTTTTCTGTTTCTTCCTTGGTCAGTCTTGAAGTGTTGTATTTTTCTAAGAAGTTGTCCATTTCTTCTATGTTTTCCTGCTTGTTAGCATATAGATTTTCATAGTATTCTGTAATAATTCTTTGTGTTTCTGTGGGGTCCGTCATGAATTTTCCTTTCACATTTCTGATTCTGTTTATGTGTGTAGATTCTCTTTTTCTCTTAATAAGTCTGCCTAGGGGTTTATCTATTTTCTTTATTTTTTCAAAGAACCAGCTCTTGGTTTCACTCTTTTTTTCTATTGTTTTATTCTTCTCAATTTTATTTATTTCTTCTCTGATCTGTATTATGTCCCTCCTGGTGATTTTGGGCCTCATTTGTTCTTCTTTTTCCACTTTCAATAATTGTGACTTTGGGATTGTTATCCCTTCTTTAAATAGGCCTGGGTTGCGGTATACTTTCCTCTTAGAACTGCCTTTGCTGCATCCCACAGAAGCTGGGGCTTTGTGCTGTTGGTGTCATTTGTCTTCATATACTGTTTGATCTCTGTTTTAATTTGGTCGTTGATCCATTGATTATTTAGGAGCATGTTGTTAAGCCTCCATGTGTTTGTGAGCCTTTTTGTTTTCTTTGTACAGTTTATTTCTAGTTTTATTCCTTTGTGATCTGAGAAGTTGGTTGGTAGAATTTCAGTATTTTTGAATTTACTGAGGTTCTTTTTGTGGCCTAGTATGTGGTCTATTCTGGAAAATGTTCCATGTGCACTTGAGAAGAATGTGTATCCTGTTGCTTTTGGGTGTAGAGTTCTGTAGATGTCTGTTAGGTCCATCTGTTCTACCGTGTTGTTCAGTGCCTCTGTGTCCTTACTTATTTCCTGTCTGGTTGATCTGTCCTCTGGAGTGAGTGGTGTGTTGAAGTCTCCTGAAACGAATGCATTGCATTCTGTTTTCTCCTTTAATTCTGTTAGTATTTGTTTCACATATGTTGGTGCTCCTGTGTTGGGTGCATATATATTTGTAATAGTTATATCTTCTAGTTGGACCAACACCTTTATATTATGTAATGTCCTTCTTTATCTCTTGCTACTTTCTTTGTTTTGAAGTTGAAACAAGTACTGCAACACCTGCTTTTTTCTCCCTGTTGTTTGCATGAAATACCTTTTTCCATCCCTTCACTTTTAGTCTGTATATCTTTGGGTTTGAGGTGAGTCTCTTGTAAGCAGCATATAGATGGGTCTTGCTTTTTTATGCATTCTATTACTCTGTGTCTTTTGATTGGTACATTCAGTCCATTTACATTTAGGCTGATTATCAATAGATATGTACTTATTGCCATTGCCGACTTTAGATTCACGGTTACCAAAGGTTCAAGGGTGGCTTCTTCACTATCTAACAGTCTGACTTAACTCTCTTGTTAAGCTATTATAAACACAGTCTGATAATTCTTTATTTTTCTCCCTTCTTATTCTTCCTCCTCCATTCTTTATATACTAAGTGTTTTGTTCTGTACTCTTTTATGTTTCCTTTGACTGTTTTTGTGGATAGTTGATTTTATTTTTTGCCTTTAGTTATAATTTGGATGGTCTGCTTTCTTTGCTATGATTTTATTTTCTCTGGTGACATCTTTTTAGCCTTAGGAGTGCTTCCGTCTAGAGCAGTCCCTTTAAGATATCCTGTAGAGGTGGTTTGTGGGAAGCAAATTCCCTCAACTTTCGCTTGTCTGGGAATTGTTTACTCCCTCCCTCAAATTTAAATGATAATTGTGCTGGATACAGTATTCTTGATTCAAGCCCCTTCTGTTTCATTGCGTTAAGTATATCATGTTATTCTTTTCTGACCTGTAAGGTTTCTGGTAAGAAGTCTAATGATAGTCTGATGGGTTTTCCTTTGTAGGTGATCTTTTTTCTCTCTCTGGCTGCCTTTAATACTCTGTCCTTGTCTTTGATCTTTGCCATTTTAATTATTATATGTCTTGGTGTTGTCTTCCTTGGGTCCCTTGTGTTGGGAGTTCTGTGGACTTCCATGGTTTGAGAAACTATTTTCTTTCCCACCTTGGGGAAGTTTTCCTCAATTATGTCTTCAAAGACACTTCCTATCCCTTTTTCTCTCTCTTCTTCTTCTGGTACTCCTATAATGCGAATATTGCTCCATTTGGATTGGTCACACAGTTCTCTTAATATTCTTTCATTCCTAGAGATTCTTTTATCTCTCTCTGCCTCAGCCTCTCTGTACTCCTGTTCTCTGATTTCTATTCCATTAACAGTCTCTTGCACCTCATCCAGTCTGCTCTTAAGCTTGTCAATCGATTGTTTCATTTCTGTAATGTCCGTCGTGACTTCATCCCTAAGCTCTTGCATATTTCTCTGTAGGTACATCAGCATGGTTATGACTTTTCTGAATTCTTTTTCAGGAGTATTGTTTAAATCTATCCCGCCAGGCCCTCTCTCTGGGGTTGTCTGGGTGAGCTTTGACTGGACCATATTCTGTCTTTTCATGGTGAATAGAAGTCGCAGGCAGGTGCCACGTGTGCCAGCTGGGAGAACAAAGTCCTTTCCTGCTTGTTCTCCTTGCCCTTCTCCGCAGCCTGTGTTGGTTACCCGCACACCGGGAGGCAGTCTCTAGGATAATCCCCTGAGCTGCTGTGTGCGGGGCCACCCTCAGGCTAGCCTAGAGCACTGCGGGGGTTTGTAGGCACACAGGTTGCGTTCTGCGCCCCTTGGTGCCTTCCAGACCTTGCTCTGGCTTCCATGGCCCTTCCTGGTTAGTTGCACGCCCGCCGGGAGGAGATTCTGTGTGGTTGCTGTGGGCAGTGCCGCTCTCCCTCAGTTCCACAGCTGTGGCAGATCCACGGGACCGTTTGTGGCACCGGCCGGGGGGAACAAATGGCAGGCTGCTTATCGCCGTGAGGGGCTTCAGCGGGGTTGCTTTACCCGGCAGCCAGTTAGGGGGCCTGAAATTCCTCAAGATTCCCAGCCTGCTGGGCTGAGTGCGCTGGGACGATTTTGTTTGCTGTTGGGCCCTTGTCTCTTTAAGACTTTTAAAAAAGCGCCCACTTTTCTTTTGTCCCAGGGGAGCAGGCTGTGCGGACCTGCTTGCAGTCTCCATCTCAGACCCTACCCTTCTGTTTCTCTAATCTCCAGCACACCATGTGATGTGTGTCTGCGCTCCCGATGCAGATCACTAGGGCTGGTTATTTAGCAGTCCTGTGCTTCCACTCCCTCCCCACTCTGATTCTTTTCCTCCCACTGGGATGCTGGGGTTGGGGAGTGCTCGGGTCCCACCGGGTAGGGGCTTTGTATCTTATCAGCTTCGTGAGGTGCTGAGTTCTCTCAGATGTAGATGTAGCCTGGCTGTTGTACTGTATCTTCTGTCTCTCTTGTAGGAATAGTTGTATTTGTTGTATTTTCACAAATATATATGGTTTTGGGAGGAGATTTCTGCCGCTCTGCTCATGCTGCCATCTTCCCAGAATCCCCCTAAGGTTATTTTTTAAATATTACTTGTGCCCCCAGTCAAGGGACCATAAATGAAGATAATGTATTCAGTAATTAACCTGATGCTAATTTGTGTCATATAATCTGTTTTGCATCATTCAACAATTCATGCCCTAAAATAAAAAATATTCTACAACAGGCATAATCTCAGTTATGTTTCACAAAACAAAAACATATATATATATATATATATATATATATATATATACAGTCAAGAATTACACTGATACACTGCTGTGACCATTTAGCTTAATGATATATATCAGACATCTAGAGGTCAAGATTATTGTTTTCCCCAACCTTGTTTTATTTTCCTTAAGATAACATGAGAAAATTACTTTGGAATATGCATGAAGCTATTTCTTGACCTGCAGAATTTGCAAGCCCCTTCTTGAACTTCAGCTTTATTTACACAACTACCTCTTCTTGGATGTGCCGTGAGTACATCAAACTCACTATGTTAAAACTGAACCACAACTTCCACTTACCAAACCAGCCTCTGTGCTTAAATTTTCCATTCAGTTATCAATTCTGTTCTACTGTTCTTAAATTTAAATAGATATATTCTGCTATCAAAAACCAGACCCCAAACTACTACGACTTTTACCTGTCTTACTCCAATCTTCCTCTCTATTGTGTCTGTGACCTTGCTACGACAGAGCTAATGACTATTTCCTAAACGTCCTCCATTGGATGTAGGTAAAAATTATTTCCTCTAGCTGAAACACTATCATTGTTTGTTCAGGTTGTATGCATTATTAGTAACTGTTTGAAGATGTAACTAAATTCTACCTTTTAACTCAAAAACTCACATTTAATAGTGACTTATAAAACCATGATTTCTACTCTACAGTTCCATTGTTTTTATTAACATAAAATTGTGCTCTTTGTCCTCTTTCCCTAATCTTGGTGTAAGTTAAACACTCCTTAGTTTCTAAAAAAAGGCATTTAATCTCTAAATTATCAAAGACTAAGTGATTGAAATCTGTATATCAAAATCTCACATTTTAACTTGGTCAAAAATCTATGTTCTCTTTACATTTTTCATTCCAGGCAAAGTGTTTTTTCGCTTTCGGTGGATCGTAGCAAAAGGAAACGGAGAGGATAGTGCTCATGAGTCGCCTGACGCCCAGGACGGACTGATCAGCGCGAGCCGGCGCAGCTTCAAGGGCCACATCTTCATGTGCTTGTGCCTTAAACGCGCGGCCATAAAAACTCGTTTCCTGACTTCACTAGAAAGACTTTCAATCTTTTCAACTTTCATTACCTTTGTGAACAGATTTTAATTTCAATTATTTTTCCTCCCACAATATTGACCAAGAGAACAGAATTTGACAGGAAAGTTAATACGGAATGAGAAATCTATAAAGGAATTCATATATATACACGCTTACTCTACCAACTAAAATGTTTGACCTGTGCTATATGCAAATCGCATACCTGCTCTTCGTGACTCCTGTATGTACACGTGCATAAACTGGAGGCCAAATAATTCCCGTTCTTCCTCTTCATCTGTGCTTCCACTGGGAGGAAGTGTTACTTCCAGTTTCAGTGGGTTGTCTCTGAAGTTGACAAACCTAGCAGTTCACCAAACAACAGTGTTTTTATAGGTGCCATGGTAGTGTGTATGTATCCTCTTGGAGAGAGCTCAAATGGTAATATACTAAATTACTGTTTTTTAACTAGTTTCAATAACACACTTTGGTAAGATGTGATACAACCCAAGAATCTTTTAAATTTCTTTTCTAGAAAAAAATATTAGCTGTAGACAACTTACTTAAAAGCTTGTAAAAGTAACTGTTAGTCTATAGCATATATTTAATATGGTGCAGTTTAATTTCTAAGAGTAATCCTAATGCATCTAAAATGTACAGTATAATGAATAAAGTTTCTACATATTTCATAGGCTTGCTTCTGTCTTTCAATGCATCTTCATTTAGTACAAAGCTTAGTAGTTGCTGAATCAGTGAATAAATGAATGATTTTGGTACAGAAGTGGTGGGATTTGGTGCAAATTCTTAGGTCTTATGCTCACTGTCAGGAAATCAAATTTAGGAAGGAAGACACTTGAGGGAGTTCTGATAGTAGTTAACTTAAAACTACATTATATTTGCTCTCTATATAACATAATTGCCTATATCCACTTGTTATTTAAAAGGAAAATAATCACTATTATGATTCTGGTTTTTATATCATGGGTAAGTTTTGTTAGTAGTTATAAAGATGACTTTCAGGGAAATGTCACCAACAGAAGGCAGTCCTTAAAACTGATAAATCCCAATACTGCTTTAATTTCAAAGATTCTTTCTTGAATATTTTAGACCAGGATTAAATGAATCCTATTTATAGGTTAAAGAATTTCAAATTGAAGAAGATTTTTAAGTGAATTCATTCACATGAATAAGAATTCAAATCTATTAATAACAATTTCTCTATATTACTTGGTTGGGCAGCCGGAAAGGCACATGTCAGTCTTGTGTCTACAGCTTATACCTTAGATTGGTCATTTTCTCCATGCACATTGGAATATCTTGCAGTTTATTGTTGCTGAGAACAAGAGTACCCAGATTTTTCATATTGCTGATTGCTTCTGGCAAGCATGTTATTTCATTCCGTTGCAGCCACAGTGTATGTAGATTTTGCATTCTGAAGAATTAGAAAAGGTTTCTGCAGTTAGTTACGTAGAGTGTGAAAACCCTGGATCTTATTTTATTAACCTAAAAATCAAGTAGATGTTATCTTTGAAAGCAGCATCTCCTTTAACTAGTCCTTATTGCATTAACTGCCTTCATATTACCTGATTATTAGGAAAATTCATCAGGGAGTTAACCTCAACAGCACAGGTCCCATCATATGGTAGTAGAAATGGAGTGTATTCTAGAATTCTTCACTATTCTCATAGGATTTTTTAAAGAACTTCTATAAATGTTATCTAAATAAATTAGTCTTAAGAGAAAAATAAAGTCATTAATATGCCCACTAATGGCAAGGCAAGCATGCGCAATAGTCAACAGCGTGGACTTCGGGGCCTGGCTGCCAAGGCTTAAATCCTAGGTCTCACGCCTACTGTGATCTTGATTTAGGTGACATCCTGAATTTAGCTACTATTCCTCTGTTAGTTTCCTTGTACACTAGTAAAATGCTCAGTAGTGCCTGGCATGCACTAAGCAATGTTACTGTAGCATATTCTCAATTTGTTGGACGTCAGATAGCCAGTTTTTCCCCATCCCCAAGCCCCTTTACTTATTTGGAGTAAATGAAAATATTCTGCTAAAAAGTAGCCATATTTAGAACTAAATGGATCTATTATGATTATGCTTGGGGTCCCTTTATTTTGTTTATTTCTTATTTATCAAAGATGGCTTCAACATGTCTGTTGGTAGCATAAGAAGTCTTTTATTTGACCTTTCTATAGTATCAGGCAGTTGCTCAAGTCTGTTGCTTCCCATGTCAAGCCACTCCAGGGCAGGCATGTTCAACACAGCAGGAGGGATTGTGGTAAAGTTGTTCATACTCAGATCAAGGTGAGTAAGTTGTAACAGATGGCTGAGCTGAAGAGAAAAGCAAGATTTTTCAAAATAAATGTCCACAAAGTAAACTACTAACACATTCACATTGTTAAAGGAGATATTTCACATCAAGGAATGTTCACGTTTTCCTTGGGCTTCATTTAGTCATAGTAGTACACAACAAATTAAAAATAAAGTTAAATAACCTCCAGATAAACTCTCATAGAATATCATCTCTTCAAAGAAAATTTAAATAACCAAGTGTCAGTGTTTACAGAACCTGCCTGGCACAAATTTGTTCTTTTCCTCAGGTCAGTGTTTGTTCCAGTAAAACCTGCTTATGGAAGTGAAAAAGTGACCTTAATTTGGTCAAGACAGGTTAATAGACAATGCCCAATTCACAGAGTTTTTTAGTGACAAAACCAATCCTAGAAACGAAATGACATTAGAAATAAAATACTGGCCCTCTTGTAGGTGTAAAGAAATTGCCCCTACTGGTCTTCACTTTCATCAGGAGTGTGCGCATTTCACTTAACTATTACAAGAGAAAAAGAGATTAGAAACTATGTTTCACTTGCAAGAGCAACAATTATTGGTGACATGTTTACTGATATGACATACCTCACCAAGATACAGTAGGAGAAGGGAATAGTCCTTTTGAGTTTTATTATTTTTCACAACTTCTATTTTGTAGTAATTATTTTCAAGGCAAAAAAACTTGGAAATTTCCCTGATTCTAAGAGCATTACATACGTTTGAAAAGTCATGCAAATGTCTGTATCTCTATGACTGGTTTGGTTTTACCAGTAATAAGGCATCGTACTAAATCAAAGTCTGAAGTCTTCCCAAGCCCATTGACTTGCTTTTACTTGGTAAAGCCTAGGAAACTAGCAAAGAAATGCTTTTCCAAAACTGAGAAATGCATGTCCAACACTTTTACCTCAAAAGCTGACCACTCTAAAAACCAACTAGTAAGCAAAAGAGTTTTTCTGTCACCATATTGTGCTTTAGGATAATCATTTATTCATTGAATAACCATTTATTAAATAACAACTATAACCTAGTCTGTGCCTTCAATTCTGAGAATAGAAATAAGACTCTCTGGTCTTCAAGGAGTTCACAGTCTAGCCAACAAATGACCTCAGTACTGTGACAATTATAGAAGTATCTTTTACACTAAATCAAACTTTTGTCTAATTAAAAACATGCATTATAATAGGAAATGGTTTTCACTAAATATTTTCTGAAATAAAATTGATAGCATTTCTTCATTACTGTTATTTTTTTAACAATCACACAATTGAGAATTGAACTAGTACTAGAAAGAAAATAAAATCATAAGCATTTATATCTTTCTGACCTCTTGTGGAAGATCACATATATCTCTGTTAACAGCAAGTTCTAGTTTCTCTAGGCTGCCACAGTTACTTAGTTCCTTGGGAACAGTCTTGATTTTGTTGTAACTAAGAATCAGTTCCTGAAGTCTAGTGAGCAGTCCTACAAAAAATAAAACGAGATTCAAGATGGTGGTGTTAGAGGTGAGACAGAGAACCCCTCCCAAAACCACAGATAGTGTGAAAATATAGTTAATACAACTAACTCTAAAACAGCAACAGGAAGGAAGGCTGCACCAGACTGCATACAGACCTCAGGAACAGAGCAGACCTCACAAAACAGGGTAACGTAAGAAAGCCTTGACCTGGCAGGACCCGAGCCCTTCCCCCCACCCAGCTCACCACCAGGAGGAAGAGAAACGGAGCGGGGAGGAGGTGGAAGCCTGGGACTGTGGAACACCTAGCCCTGGAGATCTGCTTTGCGAGCAGAAATCTACATTACGTGGTGCTCTGGAGGATGCGGCGCCATGACAGGCAGAGTGCTTGAGAGACAGATTCCGCCCGTTTGTGGAGGACAGGATCCACACCCAGCCGCTCTGGGACAAGGGAAAGGCAGGCGGTCCGAGAGGCTACCTAGCAGCGAGAGGGCTGCTGAAGGGGCAGGGTTTGCACAGAGCTTGCTGTGCAGGAGCAGGAATAGGGGGACAAGGTTGTCTGGGTGCGCTCTGCTCAGCAGATTGGGAACTTTGGGGAGCTTCAGGCGCTCTATCCTCCTGGCAGACTACTCAGCTCCAGGCCCCCCATGGTGATACGCAGCCTGCTGAGCCTTCCTCCTGGCCTGACAGCACCAGCACGCAAACGGGAAGTCACTGCTCTGGCATCAGACCAGCAAGAGAGAGGCCTCACCTACAACAGCTAGAGATGCCAAGCACAGAGGCTTAGACCTGTGTGCTCGGCCCCCTGGCTGTCATACTGGAGACAGGCATGGCAGATGAGACGGGAAACAGATCTTTCCTCCCTCAAGGCACCAGCTCCGCTCCCCTACATCCCCCAACCTCACTCTAGGGGCTGAGCAGCTCCAGAGACTGGAGTTTCTGTACACTAGTTGGCACCACACAGACATATAAAACATCAAAGGACATGGTTCAGACTAAAATCTCACAAACCCCAGAAAGAGGGCCAAATGAAACCAAACTCACCAAACTTCCTGAAAGAGAGTTCAAAATAAAAATTATAAATATGCTTATGGAGGTACAGAAAAATATTCAAGACCTCAGGAACGAATTTAAGATGGAGATTCAATCATTAAGAAATACCATATCTGAAATGGAACATACAATGGAGGGATTTAAAAGCAGATTAGATGTAGTAGAAGAGATGGTTAAGTAGAATAGAAATCAAGAGAAGAGGAATTCAAAGAAGTTGAGGCACAGAGAGAAAAAAGGATCTCTAAGAATGAAAGAATATTGAGAGAACTGCGTGACCAATCCAAATGGAACGATATTCGCATTATAGGGGTACCAGAAGAAGAAGAGAGAGAAAAAGGGATAGAAAGTGTCATTGAGGAGGTAATTGCTGAAAACTTCCCCAATCTGGGGAAGGAGATAGTCTCTCAAGCCATGGAGGTGCACAGATCTCACAACACAAGGGTCCCAAGGAAGACAACATCAAGACATGTAATAATTAAAATGGCAAAGATCAAGGATAAAGACAGACTTTGAAAAGCAGCTAAAGAGAGAAAAAAGATCATATACAAAGGAAAGCCCATCAGGCTATCATCAGATTTCTCAACAGAAACTGTACAGGCCAGAAAGGAGTGGCATGATATATTTAATGCAATGAAGCAAAAGGGCCTCAAACCAAGAATATTCTACCCAGAAAGGCTATTGTTTAAATTTGAAGGAGGGATTAAACAATTTTCAGATAAGCAAAAGCCGACAGAGTTTACCTCCCACAAACCACCTCTACAGTGCATTTTGGAGGGACTCCTATAGATCAAAGTATTCCTAAGACTAAATAGATGTGACCCAAGGGATAGACAAAGAGTACAGAATATGATTCATAACAGGCAAAGAATGGAGGAGGAAGAAAAAGGAGGAAGAAAAAAAGTATAAGTTGTGTTTGTAATAGCATACAAAGTGAGTTAAATTAGACTGTTAGATAGTAAGGGAATTACCCTTGAACCTTTGGTAACCAAAAATCTAAAGCCTGCAATGGCAATAAGTACATACCTACTGATAATCACCCTAAATGTAAATGGTCCAAATGCACCAATCAAAAGATGTAGAGTCACTGAATGGATAAAAAAACAAGACCCATCTATATGCTGCCTACAAGAGACTTAATTCAAACCCAAAGACATGCACAGACTGAAAGTAAAGGGATGGAAAAAGATATTTCATGCAACTAGTACGGAGAAAAAAGCAGGAGTTGCAGTACTTATATCAGACAAAATAGACTTCAAAACAAAGAAAGTCACAAGAGACAAAGAAGAACATTACATAATGATAAAGGGGTCAGTCCAGTAAGAGGATATAACTATTACATGCATCTATGCACCCAACACAGGATCACCTACATATGTGAAACAAATACTGACAGAATTAAAAGGGGAAACAGAATGCAATGCATTCATTTTAGGAGACTTCAACACACCACTCACTCCAAAGGACAAATCAACCAGACAGAAAATAAGTAAAGAGACAGAGGCACTGAACAACACATTAGAACAGATGGACCTAATGGAGATGTACAGAACACTCCATTCAAAAGCAACAGGATGTACATTCTTCTCAAGGGTACAAGGAACATTTTCAAGAATAGATCATATACTAGTCCACAAAAAGAGCCTGAGTAAATTAAAAAGATTGAAATTGTACCAACCAGCTTCTCAGAAAACAAAGATATGAAACTAGAAATAAATTACTCAAAGAAATGAAAAAGCCCACTAAAACATGGAGGGTTAATAACATGCTCCTAAATAATCAATGGATCAATGACCAAATAAAAACAGAAATCAAGCAGTATGTGGAGACAAATGACAACAATAATTCAACAC
Organism: Smutsia gigantea; assembly: GCA_032199065.1. Taxonomy (NCBI): domain Eukaryota; kingdom Metazoa; phylum Chordata; class Mammalia; order Pholidota; family Manidae; genus Smutsia; species Smutsia gigantea. The sequence goes on along the minus strand of JAVSCE010019964.1, from coordinate 100,359 downwards.
CACAAAATCTGTGGGATGCTGCGAAGGCCGTGCTAAGAGGGAAATGTATTGCAATACAGGCCTACCTCAGGAAAGAAGAACAATACCAAATGAACAGTATAAACTCACAATTAATGAAACTAGAAAAGGAAGAACAAATGAGGCCCAAAGTCAGTAGAAGGAGGGACATAATAAAGATTAAAGCAGAAATAAATAAATTGAGAAGACTAAAACAACAGAAAGACTCAATGAAAGCAGAAGCAGGTTTTTCGAGAAAATAAACAAAATAGACAAACCCCTAGCCGGACTTATCAAGAAAAAAAGAGAGTCTACATACATAAAAAGAATCAGAAAAGAGAAAGGAAAAATCACTACAGACACCACAGAAATACAAACAATTATGAGAGAATACTATGAAAAATTATATGCTAACAAACTGGATAACCTAGAAGAAGTGGACAACTTTCTAGAAAAATACAACCTTCCAAGAAGAAACAGAAAATCTAAATAGACCAATTACCAGCAAAGAATTTGAATTGGTAATCAAAAAACTACCCAAGAACAACACCCCTGGACCAGATGGTTTCACTTCTGAATTTTATCAAACATTTAGTGACGTCCTAATACCCATCCTCTTTAAAGTTTTCCAAAAAGTAGAAGAGGAGGGAATACTCCCAAACTCATTCTACAAGGCCAACATCACTCTAATACAAAACCAGGCAAAGACACGACCAAAAAAGAAAATTACAGACCAATATCCCTGATGAACATAGATGCAAAAATACTCAACAAAATATTAGCAAACTGAATACAAAAATACATCAAAAAGATCATCCATCATGATCAAGTGGAATTCATCCTAGCGATGCAAAGATGGTACAACACTTGAAAATCCATCAACATCATCCACTACATCAACAAAAAGAAGGACAAAAACCACATGATCATCTCCATAAATGCTGAAAAAGCATTCAACAAAATTCAATATCCATTAATGATAAAAACTCTCAACAAAATGGGTATAGAGGGCAAGTACCTCAACATCATAAAGGCCATATATGACAAACCAACAGCCAACATTATACTTAACAGCGAGAAGCTGAAAGCTTTTCCTTTAAGATTGGGAACAAGACAAGGATGCCCACTCTCCGCACTTCTATTCCACATAGTACTGGAGGTCCTAGCCACGGCAATCAGACAACACAAAGAAATAAAAGGCATCCAGATTGGCAAGGAAGAACTCAAACTGTCCTTGTTTGCAGATGACATGATATTGCACATAAAAAACCCTAAAGAATCCACTCCAAAACTAATAGAACTAATATCTGAATTCAGCAAAGTTGCGGGATACAAAATTAATACACAGAAATCTGTTGCATTCCTATACACTAACGATGAACTAGCAGAATGAGAAATCAGGAAAACAATTCCATTCACAAGTGCATCAAAAAGAATAAAATACCTAGGAATAAACCTAACCAAAGATATGAAAGACCTATACCCTGAAAACTACAAGACACTCTTAAGAGAAATTAAAGAGGACACTAACAAATGGAAACTCATCTCATGCTCTTGGGTAGAAAGAATTAATATTGTCAAAATGGCCATCTTGCCTAAAGCAATCTAGAGATTCAATGCAATCCCTATCAAAATACCAACAGCATTCTTCAATGAACTAGAGCAAATAGTTCTCAAATTCATATGGAACCACAAAAGACCCCGAGTAGCCAAAGCAATCCTGAGAAGGAAGAATAAAGCAGGGGGAATTATGTTCCCTGACTTCAAGCTCTATTACAAAGCTACAGTAATCAAGAGAATTTGGTACTGGCACAAGAACAGACCCATAGACCAGTGGAATAGACTAGAGAGTCCAGATATAAACCCAAACATATATGGTCAATTAATATATGATAAAGGAGCCATGGATATACAATGGGGAAATGACAGCCTCTTCAACAGCTGGTGTTGGCAAAACTGGACAGCTACATGTAAGAGAATGAAACTGGATTATTTTCTAACACCATACACAAAAGTAAACTCAAAATGGATCAAAGACCTGAATGTAAGTCATGAAACCATAAAACAGGTAGGAAAAAACATAGGCAAAAATTCCTTGGACATAAACATGAGCAACTTCTTCATGAACATATCTCCCCAAGCAAGGGAAACAAAAGCAAAAATGAACTCATGGGACTATATCAAACTAAAAAGCTTCTGTACAGCAAAGGACACCATCAATAGAACAAGAAGATATCCTACAGTATGGAAGAATATATTCATAAATGACGTATCCGATAGGGGGTTGACATCCAAAATATATAAAGAGCTCACGCACCTCAACAAACAAAAAGTAAATAGCCAATTAAAAAATGGGCAGAAGAGCCGAACAGAAACTTCTCCAAAGAAATTCAGATGGCCAACAGGCACATGGAAAGATGCTCCACATCCCTAATCATCAGAGAAATGCAAATTAAAACCACAGTGAGATATCACCTCACACCAGTTAGGATGGCCACCATCTAAAAGATAAACAACAACAAATGTTGGCGAGGATGTGGAAAAAGGGGAACCCTCCTACACTGCTTGTGGGAATGCAAATTAGTTCAACCATTGTGGAAAGCAGTATGGAGGTTCCTCAAAAAACTCAAAATAGAAATACCATTTGACCCAGGAATCCCTCTCCTAGGAATTTACCCTAAAAATGTAGGAGGCCAGTTTGAAAAAGACAGATGCACCCCTATGTTTATCACAACACTATTTACAATAGCCAAGAAATGGAAGCAACCTAAGTGTCCATCAGTAGATGAATGGATAAAGAAGATGTGGTACATATACACAATGGAATATTATTCAGCCATAAGAAGGAGACAAATCCTACCATTTGCAACAACATGGATGAAGCTAGAGGGAATTATGCTCAGTGAAATAAGCCAGGCGGAGAAAGCCAAGTATCAGATGATTTCACTCATATGTGGAGTATAAGAACAAAGAAAAAACTGAAGGAATAAAAGAGCAGCAGACTCAAAGAACCCAAGAATGGATTAACAGTTACCAAAGTGAAATGGACTAGGGAAGATGGGTGGGAAAGGAGGGATAAGGGGGAAAAGGGGGAAAAGTGGGCAGTACGATTAGCACACATGATGAAGTGGGAGCAGGGAGCATACGGGGAAGGCAGTATAACACAGAGAAGACAAGTAGTGATTCTATAGCATCTTACTATGCTGATGGACAGTGACTGCAGTGGGATTGGTGATGGGGACTTGATAATGGGGGGAGTCTAGTAACCATAATATTGCTCATATAACTGTATATTAATAATAGCAAAATAAAAATAAAACAGAGAGCAGATGGATATAAAATAGTGTTTCCAGTTATTAAGTAATGTGGCTAATTTACTTGCCAGTTTTGTATTGGCGAATTCACCCTTCTCCCATTCTCTTTTCCCACTGTGTGTCCTGCCCCTTCAGATAAGGAGCACGTGTATCAGTGCTACAGCAAAAACTTCTTTTTCTCACTGTTTTATCTATACAATGTCCTGACTAGTTTTCCATTGGAGGATTTTTTTTCTCATTTGAAGAATCTAATTTTCTTTCTTGCCTTCAATGTGTTCTCCTCTAGGAGGAGTAACCGAACAAGCATTGTTTCCAGAACCTACACAATGATAATTTCCAAAGAAAAATATTTAATTATTTATTTCATTGCATTGAAACCTCATCTGGATCCCCTGGAAATTTCAGTTTATATAAGTGTCTAGAATTTTCTCAAGACTCGGGCTATATAAAGATGAGATCTTTTATTTCACTGTCCAAAAAAATGCACAAGAAAAAAACAAAGAAATATAAATGCATTCTTCCTTACCAATTCCTCGGGGTATCTCTGAAATTGTGTTCCGGGATAAATCTAACACTATGAGGTTCTGGAATCTTCCAATGAATTCAGGGATTTTCAACAAACCAGTTCTATGAAGTTGCCATTCCTGTAACTGATTACTCAGTTTCAGTAGAGAAGAAGGCAGGGTCTAACGCAAGTAAAAGAAATGACAGAATTACTATGTTACTTAAATTATTTTATTATCACGCCACACTGAAGAATGAGTGTAGAGATATTTTATTTGTAAAAGAATTTTGGGATATTTTTTCCATATTTTCATAATAGAATGAACAAAAATAACATTTTGGTCAATAGTGCACACACATAGAGCTGTGTCCTAAAAATTCTGTTGTATCAGGTTTTATCAGTACATATGTAGAGAACCAAGTCATTTTAATCAGTCATTCAAACTCTTCCCCTTCTGTTTGAAATATTTTTATAAAAGTTAAAGAGGATTTTTTAAATTTAAGGATTGTGAGAGTTTCAGCTATTCTGAAGTCTATACCTTTTCCCTTTCAGCCTAAAATAGCCCAAAGAGAAAATAAAAGAACTAGCTCTCTACCTAAATATACCTATTATATGAAAACAAATATTGACTCAAAAGATAGAGGCCTTTGTAAAAATAAGAGTATACCTGATGTAATTAAGCAACCACGCGCTGTTTGTGTATATGTGGGAAAGAGAAAGATGAATCAGGTGGTGGGCCTGAGAAAAAAATTAATATCCATTTCTATTTTCTGAAGTTTTAATGGAGACTTTGCTTTGGAAAAGCTTTTATGATTTTTGTTAGGCAGGTGACCATATTTTTATGGAAAATGAGAAATTGCCTATCAGAAGGATTAGTAAGGGAAATACTACAAAACACTTAAGTTCAAGCAGAGTTGAACCAAATTGATTGAATCTTTGCAAAAATAAAGTGTGAAGTTATGTTTTTTCAGTTGTTCACATTGCCCAAATTCATTTGGTGCTATTATTAAAATTAGAATTTGTAACTATTCCAGTCTTATCCAGTCTCAGAATCATTCTCTCAACTCTCCCACAAAATGCAATAGAAAAAAATACATATAGAAAATACTTCTATAAAGTTTACCTTCCATTCCTCTTTTTCTATCTTCAAAATAACTCTTCCATCTTCCCTAGTGACCTTTTCTCTTAGCTTGGTTAAGCTTACTCGTTCTTCCCAGATCCGCACTAGCCTAGGAGACCAGGAAATCATTTTAGGTTACTGGTAATGACAGAGGTGGCATTCACTTTCACATAAAAATGTGAGCCATCAAAACCAATCTTATGATCAATAGTATCTGGAAATCAGACAAGAATTAATTTTGCAAGAATTATAAATATGATTAGTATCATAAATAGCCCTATTTTTAAGTTCCTGAAAAGTATAACTCTCCATAGGTTTTTTGTAACAGCTTTATTGAAATATAATTCACATACCATAAAATTAGTCCTTTCAAAGTATACAACTCAGTGATTTTTGGTATATTCACAGAGTTGTGCAACCATCACCACTCTCTGATCTAAAACATTTTGATCACTCAAAAAAGGAACTCCATATCCATTAACAGTCACTCCCCATTTCTCCCTCGCCTTGCCCCTAGCAACCACTTGTCTACCTTCTGTGTCTATGGATTTGCCCGTTCTGGACATTTCATATAAATGGGGTTATACAGTATGTGGTCTTCCATGTCTGGCTTCTTTCACATAGCAGAATATCGTTCAAAGTTCACCCATGCTGTGACATGTATCAATTCAGGCATATCTCGTTTTACTGAACTTCATTTTATTGCATTTTGCAAACACTGCATTCGTTACAAATCAAAGGTTTGTGGAAACCTTGTGCCACACAAGTCTATTGGCACCATTTTTCCAATAGTATTTGCTCATTTCGTGTCTCTGTATCATATTTTGATAATTCTCTCAATATTTAAAACTTTGTCATTATTATATGTTATTGTCTATGTGATCAGCAACTACAACTCCTGGAAGCTTAGATGATTGTTAATGTTTTTTAATTAGGTATGTAAATTTTTTTGAGACATAATGCTACTACACACTTAATAGGTTTGAATGTAAACATAACTTTTGTATGCATTGGGAAACTAAAAAATTCATTTGGCGGAATTGAACTTACAATATCTCCAAAGTATGTCTTTAAATTATTTTTTTATAGAAAAATAACATTCCACTCTATGGATATACTACATTTTGTTTATCCATTCATCAGTTGATGGACATTTGGGTTTATTTCACTTTTTGGCTGTTATGTATAGTGCTGCTGTGAAAATTTTTATACAAGGTTTAGTGTAGACATACGTTTTCATTTCTCTCGGATGTATTTCTAGGAGTAGAATTGCTTGGTCATATCATACCTCTAAGTTTTTCAGGAACTGCCAAACTGCATCCAAATTGCTTGCACCATTTTACCTTCCCAACAGTAGTGCATGCGGATTCTGATTTCTCCACAGCCTAGCCAACATTTGTTATTGCCCATGTTTTTTATCATAGCCATCCTGATGGATGTGAAGTGGTATCTCATTGTTGACTTGCATTTATTAAATATATAAATATCATAGATATTTAATAAATTTCTTTGCTGACTTGCAAATAATACAGTTCAACTTCAGATTTAAATTGTGTATTACCACATTTCAATTTTATCCAGATTTTGTTTTTCAGATATAAAAATGAACAAAATCTTTGTTATTCTGGAGCACATGCCTATTGATTTTTTATTCATTGCAAATATATGTAAGAATAATACCAAGTAATAAACGTGACTAGCAAAATGTTGCTAAAGGTTTTCTATTTCTGTACTAGGAAACTTCTTCTGTATGAAAAAATAGAGAAAGAATAAATTTATAGTTGAAATTTTTATAATTTAACCTATTAGAATGATACATAATAAAGAAATTATAAGCAATCATCAAAGAACACAGATTTAATTAATTTGAATATTTCTTTGCCAAAAACGTCTTGACATTGAGAGTTAACATATTTTTTTAGTATATTAACTGATCTTCGGTGAGGATTTTATAGTGAACAGAAAACCAAATATCTCTGAAAGTGAAATATATGCTGTTTATATGTGTTCTTGCAAAATATTTCTATAGACTGTGTGTTCTCATCTGCTACTTGTCTGAAATTTAATCTGCTAACAAGTGTGGTGTGGCGATGGCTGTGTGGACTTCTAGGCTGAACAGCTAAGCTTCTGACAGGTGCGGCTAAGTAAGACAAATGTATGATGCCGTCTATTCAATTATTTTACTTTCTATAAAAATAGAACTATTCAAACAATAGGCATAATGTTATTAATTACTTATTGCTCACTAATAGTTATTTCAGAGCAAGATTTAATGACAAGTGCAATTAGGTACCTTATTCCCTAACCTTCTACTGCAATTAAAGAATTCATAATGCATTCATTATGTGCCAAATACTGTGATGGCCATTGTGGATACAAAAAGCTCTGCCCTTAATGAGTTTACAATAAAGTTAACCATTATTAGACAAGTCTATTTACATCTTTTCAATGATTCCTAAATTCTTTTTGGCTATGAAAATCTATGATCTAAATCCAGAATGTATCACTTAACTCAGTGACCATGGGCTAAACCTTTCACCTTTGTGCATCTTGACTATAAAATACGAGTTTGGATTAAATAATGGCTAAGGCCTCTTCCAGCTCCGAAATTACATAATTCTTACACTGCTTATTTTAAGCTTGATGTTTTTTCAAGTTTTGATAGGAATTTTCTACTTCCTCTAAAACCCTTTTATTATAGTCTAAAGCTTTTCTCAAATGTCACACCAACTTTTACCTAAGTGCCAGATTTCTTTAAGGCAGCTTGGCATCAAAAGACAATGAGGGCAATTTCTATTTAAACTTTAGTTTTTTTGAGCTAAATCTTTAGCCACTTGTAGCTGAGAAAAGCATTAGATTACATTCTTACCCTTTTTACCCCTTGCCTGTTTTGTACAGAGAAAACTTGAAGCTGCTGAAATTAAATGATTCTTAACTACATGGATATAATAGGTGAAATACAGGAGTTTAGAACCAATTAATTCCTAACCACTGTTAAAAAAATGGATAGGACTTATTAAGGGTCCTCTATAGTCAAGTTTATCATAACTATATAATATAAATGTAATAGGTTTCATAAGAGTAGCTTTATATAAAAAGATCCAGTCTAGGGAAACGTAATACCTGAGGCGAATATAATGCTTACTGAGTCAGATTGCTTGAGTGTGAATACCAGTTCCACATTTATTAGTAGTGTGATATTTGACAAGTTACTTAGGCCTATCCCTCAGGTTTTCCATCTTTAAAATGGGGAAAATAATAGCACCTATGTTTGGCAGATACTACTTATTGTCCCCCAGTATCTCTTATTCCTCTTCTTACTCACTAATAAGATCTCTAAACTTAACTAGGCACAGGACTTCATTTAACCACCTTCCCTTGCAGCTAGAGACAGCCATGTGAAGCTTTGGCCAGTGGGATGTTAGCAGAAGTAGCAGTGTGTGCAAATTCCTGCTAGACGGAAGCAAATATGGCTTCAGTTGGTGTGCCTACTTGGAGCCATGAGGTGACTAGGAATAGAAGCCAGGCACAGCCGAGCAACCAGATAAAAGCCTCAGTGACTGACTCAGTGAAGTGCTATTCCAGCCCTGGATCACTTTCCCAGAGAAGTTAACATACCTAGTTTAAGGCACTATTGTTTTGGTTTTCCTTCTCTCATAATGCAATCTAATCCTTATGATGACACTGTTTTCAGCATGTTGAGAGAATTTTAAATGAGGTAGTGCAAATAAAGCACTTAGCAGAATGCCTACTAATCGTAAGTGCACATTGAATGGCTGCTACTTTTATCACTGTCACATCACTGTCATCTTTATCAGTTTTGGTTGGGAAGAACAGTCCCTCCCCATCCAGATATTTTTGTTTTTACGGACAGCAGACATGAATACTTGCTTATCAATTACTACCATCCTCCCACCTCCCATCTCTTTGCTGGAGAATACCAGTTGTTTTCAAATGTTTTCTCTTCCTCCAAGTAACCCAGATATGAATCTTAATTTGTCTGAAGCAGCCATACAGTCTCAATCCCCTCAAAGGTAACTAGCTAGGGAGTACAAACGACCAATTTCCAGCTTATGAAAGGTGAAGGAGAGGTTTGCTAGGAGAGCTGAGGAAGGTTTCCTCATTCTTAAAGAAGAAATTAAAATAAATAGTTTCCACTTCCCTGGTAACATAATGATTCCTGGAGGTGAACCAGTTGTCCTGTGACACTGAGAGAAGCTACCCTGGGGACCAAACTTATACACTGAGGTTAGCAGTAGAAAGTGATGAAAAGAAGCTGAGTCTTTAAAGCTGTTGAAGCTTTGGAATGGCGTTATCTAAAGACTTCTCTACTGGTTAAGCCATTTTTAGTTGGATTTTCCATCATTTCCTAACTGACACAAGACTATTTTTTAAATTGAGATATAACTGACATAACTTTATATTTATTTCAGATGTAGAACATAATTGTTTGGTATTTGTCTATATATTGTAAGACACAAGAACATGTAATGTTTAGAAAGAGACCTAGTGAACAAGAATTGGAGAGAGTTATATGGAATCTGTGAGGAAAAGGGTCTTCTTAAAATTTTTGAGTACAATACTTTGTAGACATCTGACTAGGAAAGTAGCTAGATATCAAGAAAGCAGAGGAAAGGAGAGGCAAACTATTTAACTATAGCCCAAATCAAGGAATTAGGTAATCCACAGGGGCTCTGATTGAACTCAACAGCTATTCAAATAGGTGACCATCTACAGTGCCTTCTCCTGTCAGATGTTGTTTTAGACCCTAGGAAGTATAATGTTTAACAAACAATCACTGAAAAGTAGACTAAATGATACTAATCAAACTTCGATGTCTGTTTAGCAGACTCCTATGAGGCATAAGACACTACTATTTTCACATACAGACACTTATATTTTTTGTGGCACCCATCGCAAAGCCACACTTGAGTCAGATGCTTCCTTCAGTGTGTTTTGAGTTTTCAGTAAATAAAAATTTCTATCAAGTTCAATAATAGGTCATTTAATAAACACTTTTCTCTGTCATGATGATGTTATGAATTTTTAATAATGCAAAAGAGTAAATATAACATACTTCTGTTGAAATTCCTTCTCTCGCTTCAGGTCTTCATCGAGTTTCTTAATTCTTTTTTCCCAAACTTGCTTTACAGCATTGACAGCCCCAGTACAGACCACATTTTCTGACATGATTTCTCCACATTGTTACAGACTCACCAACTTCATTAAGTTCTGAATAGCAGAATCACAGATGTCATCTCAGAAAGGACCTAATTATACCAGAGGGAAAAAAAACAGTGTCAGAACGTTAATTGCATATCATAATGATTAAAATAGTTTGTATTTGTTGAGCACTTTCCACGTTCCCCAAACTATTTTATATACTTTACATGTTATATAACAATAATTCTCATAAAAATACCATGATATGGGTACTTTTGTTGTCTCTAATACACAGATGAGAAAACTGACCATTAAAGAAAATGGGTAATTTGTTAAGGGTCTCATATTTAATATGTGGCAGAGGTGAGAATTGATGCCAAGTCTAATTCCTTTGTTACTAAATAATTCACAATAATGAAAAACCACAACTAGTTTTCATCTCCAATTATAGGAAAATGGCTAAATAATGGATATATAAATTACGACAGGCATCTTGGGATAGCTACCTAATCTAGATACTATATGCACAAACTGGAATTCAGTTAAGTGTAATATATTGGGATTGTTTGCTGTTGTGTAAAATAAGTTGCAAATGGAAAGATGTAGTATTAAGGATTGTGACCTCTCAGAAATGAAAGGAAAATAATAGTAGAGAAAAGTTATGTAAATTATGGTAGATCCATTTTATGGAATATTCTTTACCTTACAAATACTGGCATTGATTTTATAGCAAATAATATTAGCAATAATGAAAGAATTTGATTCACAATTAATTGGATTATTTTCTTCTAAGTTCAAGAAGTCAAAGATGTCCACAATCACCACTTCTATTCAACATTATATTGGAATCCTGTAATGCAAGGAACGTAAACAGAAAGGTATAAAGTTTAAAGAGGAAGAAATAGAATTTGCAGCAGTATAGGGAAACATACTCTCCCACACTAAAGATGTCAGTATATATTGTTGTATTCTCTATGGAGAGAAATTTGGTAAATATCCATCAAACTTACAAACGCACACTCACACTTGCCAGAATTTATACTGCAAATATTTTCAATTGTAAAATGACAAATTACAAAATTATCCACTTCAGTGTTTTTCATACAACATGACTTTCCATCAGTATAGTACATCCATATCATGGGAAACTATATCACTCCATAAAAAAGGAAAAGCATGATCTCCAAATTGTATGACAACACCATAATTTATTTATCCATTCTAATGAATGTGGATATTTAGGTCACAGATTTTTGCTATGATGAGCAATAATGTTTCTAAAATTCCCATTGTTATCTTCTTTGTGCCCAGGTGGCATTATTTCTATTGGGTGTATACCTAGGATTAGAATTGCTGGATCATAGTGTATGTGAATTGTAAGATAATTACAATTTGAAATTACATATCAAAATTATAAGATAGAGCCAAATTGTTTTTCAAAGTGATTATGCCCATTTATACTCTTGCTACAGCTGTGTAAGGGTCCCCATTGATGAAAACTTTCACCAACACACTGCTGCATAACATGATATCTCATCATGATCATAATTTATACTTCTCTGATTACTAAATGCTCCAAGTTAACACACAAAGATTGTCCAGTGAAATAAAAGACAATATCCTGCACATTGTTCATAAGAGACACACCTAAAACAAAGACAGAGGAAAAAAATAGAAAGCACGAAGTAGAAAAAGGTCTGCTCTTAGATTTGTACCCAAGTGAAATGAAAACATGTTCATAGAAAAACTTGTACATGAATGCTGATAATAACCAAAAAATAGAAAACAAATAGCCAAAATGGCTATCAACTGACACATGGATAAACAAATGTGCTATAGTCATTCAATGGAATACTATTTGGCCATAAAAAGGAATGAAGTATTGATACACACTACATCCTGGATGAACTTGGAATAAAATTATGCTAAGTGAAAGAAGCCAGACACAAAGGGCCATATATTGCATGATTCTATTTATATGATATGTCCAGAACAGGCACCCATAGAGAAAGAAGGTAGATTGGTGATATCCAGGGGCTTTGCAGAGGGGGAAATAGGGAGTCTATTTTTTTTACCACTGCTAAGGGTGCAAAGTTTCTTTTTTGAGTGATGAAAATCAACTTTTGAAATAAGTTCACCTATGAAAAAACCAGGAAGAATGTAATAAAAGTATTACATCTTGAAAATATAAAAATAGAAGTATTTTTAATAGAATGCAGAAGAAGGAAGTGGAGAAGAGAAGTAGAAGGTAGGAACAACAGTAGCTTCAAAGTGGGGAGTAAATGGATACTGTCTGTACTTTACAGAATGAGAAGGAAAGATTTAAGTATTTGTTTAAATTTACAATCAAGAGAAAAACTGAGAATAGGGATATAAATCTGTGGGGTATAGGTGAGCTTAAGCATCATCTTTCATAATGAAGCTCCAAAGATAATGCCAAAAGTTAATAAACAGCATGTAACTGACTTTGAAAAAAGAAAAATAGAAATATGAATTATTTAAAATAGCCAATATATGGAAGAAACCAGTGTCCATCAACAGATGAATAGATAAAGAAGATGGGGTACTTATACACAATGGAATATCATTCAGCCATAAAAAAGAAAGAAATCCTACCATTTGCAACAACATCGATGGACCTGGAGGGTATTATGCTGAGTGAAATAAGCCAGGTGGAGAAAGACAAATACCATGTGATTTCACTTGTATATGGAATCTGCAAACAAACCAAACAGAATGAACAAAACAGCAATAGTCTCATAGACACTGAGAAGTGACTGAGGATTATGATGGGAAAGGGAAAGAGGTGGGTGAGAGGGGAAGGTGAGGGGAATAACGAAGCACAAAGATCTCATAATGTAAATTGGTCACAGGGATGGTAGCACAGCATGGAGAATATAGTCAGTGACGCTGTAACATCTTTCCATGTTGACAGATAGTAACCGCACTAGAGGGGGTGAGGATTTTAAAATGTGTGTAATTGTTGATCATTTTGTTGTATACTTGAAACCAATATAAGATTGTTTATCAACTTTATTTCAATAAAAAACATACTTAAAAAAATATGGAGATAACCACTGAAAGCTTAATCCTGAAATAGTTAAAATAGTTACTTCTAGGGTTTCAGAGAGAAATGGGGTAGAGAACATTGCTTTACGTATCAATCTTCTCTAAATTATTGATTTCTTTAAAAGTATAGTGTGACAGAGACACAGAGAGAGGGGGAGAAAAACTATTACAGAGGAAAAAGGTTTAAAATTTCAGGATGGATATATAATTGTCAACCACAGAAAATAGTTACAAAACAGTCCCTAGACTCAAGTAACAAATGCAGAGTTTACACGGGAACAAACTACAAGATCTTTTTGCCGTCAAGAAATCTTTGAATACGTATGCTGATAATCCAGTCTCCTGAGTCTACCACAGTCAATTTACTGTCCCAGATTTTAGCAAATGTCAAGTATTTATCAATAATAAATTATTTTTTAAAATTCCAAGTATCTACCTGTAAATGTGTATTTTACTAGATATATATAACCATTCATGTGCTTATTCATTTCCTCATTTGCCATTAAGCTTTGCTCAGCCATTAGTTTTCCAATAACAGCACTAATTTTCCTTAGAGATAAACAAGTCAATAATGATGTATGTATTTCTGCCTACAGGATAGGATATTGTTCTCTACCTTGATTAACCGTAACAGAAAGTACTTCGCATGGCAGGGAAGTAAGTATGGCGATGACATGACTGAGAGATTCGGCTTCCCAAAGTCAAAAGAAAGCAAAAGATAGACAATCTCAAAAGGCATGCTTCTTAACTTGTAGGGAAGCCAATCTTCCAGAGAGGATGACAATCACACGAGTGACCATGAACCCACAGAGAGACTTTTAAATTCAATTCCAAGTTTAGCTGTATGTTACAGCAAATACAGACACAGTAAAGGCACCATCAGCTGTCTATTTACATGCTTAGAATGGGAAAAACTCTTTTTGAAAAATACTTACCACTGTTGGTGGGTGCAGAAGCTGATATACCCAAGGTTAGCGATTATCAGCTAAGAGTGGATTGCAGAATTGTTTCCAGTGTGGCTCCAAGTGATTAAAATCCTCGGTCAGATTGTAACCAAGTGAAATGTAATGTCAGCCTAGTTGTAATTTTAGCTCATGGACAAAGCTGAGAATAGAAAGAATCACATGGAGCTTCTGTGCAAAGGATCATTTGATAATGGATGTGAGTGTGTTTTGTGCACTGCAAAAACACTACACTATAGGAATCAAAACGATCAGGCATAACTCTTTAAATGCTTCTGAAAGATAATTCCTATTGTTAGTTCTTCCACTTTCATGACTTGAACATTTTGAGTATCTAATAGAATTTCAAGAATCTGTTCCAAGCAGAAATTTGGAAATATGACTCTATAGGAGCATAACAAAAACTCGACCTAGTAAACTTTAAGGTCTGTAAATACTTAAACTAAAGGTACAAACGCTTCAGGAAAAAAGAAAAAAGAAGGTATGGATAGGTATGGGCAACAGAGGTTCCCCAAGCTTCTGCTGCATCCGGGCTTCAAATTTAACTCTCAGCGTTCAGAGATAGGAGTTAATTCCAGGTACTTAAAAAAAAAAGTGTGCATATTTTTTTGTATTGGTTATATGAGCACTTGGAATGAATCTCAAAAGATAATGAGTCCCCTACCATTCTGCCTCCAGCCATTTAGTTCTCTTCGATGAAGGTAATCACTTTTGCCATTTACTATGTGCCCTTCCAAAGATGGTCTGTTAATTAGCAAGGATAACTATGCCTATATTCTTTAAAAGCACATGTAAGTGTGGGCATGACACACACAAACGGCAGCATACTGCATACATTGTTTTATATTGTATTTTCTGCATTCAAAATATCTTAGAAATTGTTCCATATATTTAGGGTTACATCACTCTTTTTAATGGCTACACAGCATTTTGGTGCCTAGGTGGATCATAATTTGTTTAGTCACTTGGACACTGAAACAATTTTAGTGCTTTTAAATGCGTGATTATTCCATAGAAATTTCCTAATGCTTCTATAATGAGCCAGTTCAGAGTGTTGTGGGGCTGCTGAAGATCACAGAGCCAGAACTCCACTCTTCCTGTCCAGAGTTGGCACTGTCCCGCACACACAGCCTCCTACAGTATGTTCATAAGTCAACACTGAGGTTCAGGGAGGAGCTTTGTTTCAGTTTAAAATAATACTAAATTGTTGCTTTGGTAACCATTACATTTATTTCTGCCTTTGGCACTATCTACAATCAAATTTTAATTTGACAGTATTTATAGAAAACCCACTAATTTTGAGGTTTCTCTCTTCCTCCTTTATCTAGTCTCTTATTTCCCATATTCAGATCCAAGAGACAATACAGCACAAAGTGAGACCAGCTGAGAAGCTGTTGAAATGACCTACACTGGAGAAATGGCAGGGAGAGTGCAAAAAAGTAAACAGATTCATGAGCTATTTATGACGGAGATTAGACAGAATTTCAGTTTGTGGATATAGGGGATGAGAGAAAAGGAAGAGACAAGAGCCTATATAGTGAATGTGTCATTTGGGTTCCCAAAATCTTTTGAATACCCATTCCATGGTTTGATAACCCTGCACTTTGGGAATTCCACCTTACCAAGGTAGAATCATGGCGGGAAATCCCAGCCTTTCTTGCTGCAGAATTGGGGAATGTGACTAAGGTTTTATTAATCGTTTACTTTGATTTAGAAGCAAAGGGTGTGAGGAAACAGGCTGGGTAGCTGGAGTCCATTTTTGCTGGCCATGGGTGCAGCAAAGACAACATATCCTGGGGTTGTTGGTTTTGGCATCAAGAGTTTCCTGACCACAGCAGATGCAGCTGGTTCTGGGGCAGCCGTAGCTCCCTTACCAGGCCAGTATTATGGTTCCAGTTGTTGTGTGAACTAATATCCCTTCTTTCCTGAACATGCTAGGGAGAATTCTGTTATCTGCATTTAAGAAACTGACACAACTATATTAACCATGTCTTGTTATATTTCTAAATATATATGCTTATGCTGCTATTTCTTAATATGCCAACTTCAGAATCATTTACTGACTTCTTACCAGGGAAGATGAGGAGTCTTAAACCACCTTCTCAGTATCATGTACTTTCCGTCCTCCCGTCCTCCCAGTGTAGTTTTATCACAATCAGTGATTAGTGTTTATTATTATTATGTAAATATTACTCATAGCTGGACCAAACAGTGGAAATAATTACATTCTTTTTCTTTTGTACATTTTTTTTTCTGAATTCAGTGCACTTTTTTCTACTTTAATTTTCTGTGTACCTATCACTCGATCTTTATAGACTTTTAAATATCCCAGCTCCCTGTGTGAGTACCTTGGGCAAGTTATTTAATCTCTGTGTGTCAGTTCCTTATTGGCAAAAGGTAGATGAAAATAAGAGCTCCTCATTGGCTTTTGTGAAGATTAAATGAGTTAATATACAAAAGAGTTTGGGTGACTGAACACTGTAAGTACTCTACAGGGGTAGTCACTATTACTACCCTCCTAGAGCCAAGAGGGAGGGGCTGGGTATGGATGGTCATAGGAAGAAGGCCAACTAACACCAAAGGGTTTTCTTCTGAGACTAGGAAAAAATTAAGGAAAAAACAGTTTTACAGAGGAATGGAGGTAAATGAGCTCATCTTAAACGGCTTCACTTCACACAAAGTAGGTATCTCATTTCTTAATGTTGCATAAGTTGGTTCATCCCTTCCTGTCATTGTGTGTTTGCCAGCTTCCTGGTGTCCAGGTTTGCATTTTGAGGACCCACAGGATATATTTTATCCTAATCCATGGCCCTGACTGAGTATAATTGCAATGCTTGTGTTGAAAAAAGAAAACAAATCTGGAAGCGGGCCAAGTGGGATGGCCAGGCGAGGGAGGGGATAAAAGCACATTAAAAATATGTCATCCCAAAGAAACCAAAGCAGGATCTCAAAGAGATACTTGCACACCCTTGCTCACTGCAGCACTATTTACAATATCCAAGACATGGAAGCAATCCAGATTTCCACTGACAGATTAATGGATAAGGAAATTGTGGTATATACACATAATGGAATATTATGCAGCCTTTAAAAAGAAGGAAATCCTGTCACATACTACAACATAGATGAACTTGAGAATGTATGCTAAGGGAAATGAAGTCACGAAAGGGCAAATACTATTTGATTTTACTCATATGAGTTATCCAATGTAGTCAAATCATAGAAACTGAAAGAAGAAAGAAGACTGAAAAAAATGTGGTTAATGAGATGAGGAAATGTGCATGATACCATGTTACCAAGAAAGAAAAGGTTACAGCCTTTTTGTTCTGTTGAGGTCTTCAGTTGACTGCTGAAGCCCCCTCACAGGAGGGAGGGCAATCTGCTTTACTCTGTCTACTGACCCAAATGCTAATCTCACCCAGGCAACGCCCTCTCAAACATACACAGAATAATCATTGACTTAAGTCTGGGCATCCCATGGCCCACTCAAGTTAACACATAAAATTAACAGTAGGCAGCTCTGTTTTATGCACAAAGAAATCAAGGTTTACAGAGAGTAAGGGACTTGCCAAAGCTATACAGTTGGCTAATAACTGAGCTAAATTCCAACTCAGATGGATCTGGCTCTCAAACTTTTAACTACTGGGCTATTCTGCTTCCTTTTAAAAACAAGTTTATGGCAGTCACACAAAATTATAATTGTAGGTAGATACCAATAACATCAAAGCAATGTTTTATTATTGCCTTAATGTGTCTATAGAGAGACAGTGAATGGAGATAGAAAGGAACAGAGGGAAAATAAGCAACAGGGAGCTGAGAAGATTTCAGGCTACCCAGTTCTATTTCCTTTTCACTCTGTTCCATCATGACCTGGCATAAATTTAGAGAAAGATTATAGCGTTTTTAAACACAAAACACCAGGATAAAGTATTTATTACCCTGTTTTTTTTAAACATGATTATATAAAACCTAGAGCATTTTTTAAAAAGTGTAATAGAACAATAGGACTAGTGGTCATGTAGTTATACTTCTTCCCACAAATTCTGAGACCACAGTACTGTAAGTCATCATATCAAGTGTGTGAGCATCTGTTTTGTGTGTGACCCACTTATTCAAATAAGAACAAGAGAAAATAATGGAACACAGAAAGGAACAATGGAAAATAAGAGTATATTACTTTGGGATTTTGATCTGTAATGCTCTTTTATGATTCCCTATGTTCTTTCAATAAAACAAATAAACTACTAATTATTTGTCAGAATGAAAGTCTTTGAAGCAGGAAACGCCATGTAACTAGAATACCAAGAAACAGAAATATGCGACCTGCCCTCATATACTGATCAATAATTTTTCAACAATAAGAATTCTATCTTGCAAAGAAGAAAAAAATACTTTTAAGACAGGTTTTTTCAGCTGTAGAATTTTCTCAAATACTGATATTCTTTTATGTGAAAGTGTTCCAGTAAAGTTGGGTAGATGTGTGTGTGTGCAAGGGAAGGGAAACTCCTAAATAACAATAGTAAATACTTGCCAAATATTAGGGAGTCACTCTTTTCCACATTTTGTTACTTATTAGAAACTTATAGCTACATACTAACTTGTACCACTTGGTCTGACAAAAAACAGAGACGTTTCCTCAAGAGATGATAGGGAATACTGTTAGACACCAAATGCCTTTCCCCGGGAGCTCCAGTTCTCAGATTCCTGCCAGTCTCACATAACTTCTGCTGCATTACCCCACAGAGTTTCAATCTTCAATAACTTAAATATTTAAGTTGCTAAGATGGCTGAGAAAAATATTTAATTGTAAATGCTAATTATTACATTTTTTCTATTATTATAACCCAAAGTGTATTTAACTAGGAATTAATATGAACTTCTGACCTTTAGACTTAGTGCTTATCATTTTTGATAGTTAAACACACACACATATATCGTTTCCCTAAACCAACAGGGAAACACAGAGTATTATATGAAAACCATTTATTCTAAAACCTACTGGGAATTGGACAGAAATTAGAAGGTCATTGAAAATGATTTAAAAATCTTCATTTGAGAAAAGCATGCTGAGTCTAAGTAACCAATAGGTCATTTTACAAACAAAATACAAGTGAACAAAATATAATTTCTCTAATGATGAAGTGGTTGCCATAGTTTTCCCTATCATGTAAAGATAGTTCTCACATGAAATATAGAACCCAAGAAGTATTATGCAACTTTTTGGGCAATTTAAACCTAAAGTCATATAAACACAGATTATAAGCCAGTATAGTCTTGCTTCAAAAGAAAAAAAACAAAACAAAGGAAAAACAATACCTTTTACCATACTCACCAAATAATGACACAAAAGTTGCCCTGGCTTCCTATATGCTGAAGGAGGTGTTTGTGACCACCTCACAAATTGAAAAGATAGATTCCCTCTGCTTTTTTTTTCTGTACTACCTTTTTGTTCTAAGAAATAAAAGCTACACTGAATTTTAAACTCTTTCACCAGGTAATTCTGTATGAATTACATAATGCTTTGTGTCTAGGATATTGACCAACTTTTGAGGATACCTTGTATACATTACAAAAGGCAAGTATAAATTTTTTTTTCACATTTCCACAAAAATTATGTACAACACTTAGTGTCTAGTAAAGATGGAAGCTGTGAGAAATTTTAATTCATTTAGAGACATGTTATGGAAATACCATTCTACTGAAATTGGAATGCATTGCATTTATATATTAATATTTTAATATTCACAAACTTATTAGGGAAACTAGTGCAGTGAATGACATTGGCGGTTTAAAAAAAATATGCCATCTCTGTGACAGTTTGTCCTGCTCTGTCCAAACAACATTTGGGCCAACAGGCCCTTCTAATCTTGTGCCAGAAGCACAATGGGAACAAGGCCAGGTTCTTGGGTAATTTGAAACCCTTGGTTGGTGGAGTTAGCGTGGTGGGTTAGCCCATCACCTTCTCTCTGTCTCATTTGAGTATCTAATGTTTCAAATTGTTAGTCATGTTCTGATTTATAGTCAACCCTGCAGTTTCCATTAACTTAATCGCACCTGCCATCACCTTAGTTAATGAGTTTGAGCTCTGGCTGCATTTTTCCAGGAAGTGAGATTGGTAGGTTTTTCCAGTTGATTGCACTCTCGTGACTTCTGTACAGACTTCATGACCTTGACTTTTTTTTTTTTACATTTTGTTACCACATTTTTAGAACTATTTACCATATATTTACAGCATATTCAGAAGCTTCTTGCAGCAAACTTCAAGTTAAATAGCTCATTGGAAGCTTAACATAGTCTAGGTCCTCTGGAAATGTAGGTGGATGGAGGCACTGGTGCTGCTTGTTGGAGACTCAGACTCCTCCTCAGAGATGAGCGCTGTTAAAAAGAAAACCAGAAGCCCAAACAGAGTCACTTATGTTAAGGCCCCACGTCAGCAGACCAAAACTAACCTAACCTGACTGCAGTTTCAACACCCCCAGGAATGTGAGCTTTAACCAGCCAACCTGGAATTTTCTGGTCAACGCTAGGAGGTAATGCACTGATGGGTCCCTTCCACTCCTCTTAGGAAGGTGATCTTGCCTAAAAATGACACATTCTTCCAAATAATTTCCTTTTTCCCATTCCCACTCTGCCATTAGAAACATTTCCTTTCCTGGAGCTCAATAGAGCTCCTTCCTGTTTGCTGGAGGGGATGCTGCCTGATTTATGAATCACTGAATAAAATCAATTTGATCTTTAAACTTATTCAGATGAATTTTGCTTTTTAAAAGAATGAACCCTTTTTAAATCATCCCCACTTACCCCAATATCTAACCTCAGTCCTTGATCTCCCACCTGTTCTCATTTCTTCTGTCCTGCCTCTTTTTCAGCCCCACAACAGCCGTTCCCCATGCTTTGCATTGTAACATTCCACATGGCACTCGGGAAAAGCCTGATATAGATGGCCTCTTTATGACAGAACTGCAATTATTCTTGTCATGCTTTGGTTGCTTGTGTGGCCCTCCTCTGGACTGTCTCCAAATTCTCCTGTTCAGTTTAGCAAGCCGGCCTAGAGTTCTCTCACAAAGATCTGACTGGCACACATATTAGCTTATGGTGAAAGCCCTTCTGCTCAACACTGGGACTGCCGCATAATGAATTCATTTCCATTTAATTCTGAGCTCACAAACATCAAGGATTCATGCTACCTTCAGTGTTTGCCTAAATGGTAATAGCTTCTGTAACAAAAAGGCCCATGGTTATTTGGATGGGATAACAATGATAATATGAACCATCTCAGGTTTGGCATAAATAATTCAGGGTTGACCTGGTCTGTCTGATGAGATATCACCCAAGTGACCTTGAGTGAAAGGCTGAAAACAAGGGCATATAAGAGCTATTTAAAAGACATTTGGGAGAGAGATGGGGCCAAACCTTTTGCCAAGCACACTGTAATTACAGGTGAGTAGTGGGGAAGGAAGCCAGACGGCAAGGAGTTCAAGACCATCCATGTTGGAAGTTAGGCAAAGGCGGAGAGGAGCAGGACAGGAAGTGTTTCATGCGGTAGCAGCATGAGAAAGGAGCGTTCTGAGACGTCTTTTAGACAGAGGGAAGTTAGCATTAAAGAGAGAGTCTTTTGGGAGGAGGTGATTATTTTAAAAATAAGAACAGTTCTTTCTCTATATTTATTTTGTTAGTTATGCAAAATCCAATAGTGTGGAGAGCGGTTGGGACAGAAGGAGCAAGAGTACAGGACAGGACTGATTGTGTTTTTGTGCCTAGTCTCCATCTAAGGCCTGAACCGGGCCTGACTTTGAAAGAAACCTTGAAAAGTTCCTAAATTCCAGGAACAAGTATCTCAGGAATGTAGGGAGGTCTTATCTCAAGGCCACCCACCTGGACCAGTCCATTGTATTGTTCTGTAGGCAATTCAGGTGTATATAAGCCATCCCTGAATAAAGCTTCTTGGCATTCTGCATTTTGCACAAGACGGTTTGCCCTCCTGTTGTCTTGTATATACAGCCCGACGCCCCCACTCAGGAACTCTTTGACTCCTGCCGGCAGGCCCCGGCACAATAGTATTTTCTGTGATGACGGAAATATTCTATATCTGCAATGTCCAATATGGTAACCACGAGCCACATGTGGCTATTTAAATTAATTACAATTAAATAAGATTAAAATTCAGCTTTTCAGTTTTGCTAGCCACACTTCAATTGGTCAATAGCTATAATAACTAATTGAAATTTAAATTCAAAGAGCCACCTACGGCTAGTTGCTATCTCATTGGACAGCTCAGAGTTAGGGTATTACTAACTAAAGTAGCAAATTAATTTCAAAACAGCCATGTCTTAAACACTGAAAGTCTATGTTGTACCTGCATCACGTCTCACCCAACCAGTGCTAGGGGAGGGGAGAGTTGGGCCCCGCCGAGCCGTGCGGCTCCTGGTTCCTGCCATGCAGCGTGGCTGCGGCCTTCAACACGCAGGCTTCAAGGTCGCTGTAGGGGAGAGTGTGGAGGTTCCCTTCGGGGGTTTTATGGGCCACATATGGAAATGTCCTGCATTACTTCCACCCCTATTCTAATGGCTAGAAATAAATGACACGGCCCTTCCTGGCTGCAGGCGAGGCTGGAAAATAAGGATGTGTTCAGAAGGGGAAAGAAACGGATTTGTAGACACACAGCAGTACCCTGCCACTATTATCAACAAACATTTTTTTAAGAAATAATTTGCAGGGAGTCTGGGATCAGACTCCAATACCTCCTCCAGGAGGAACAGGAAACGAATTTTAACGAATGTGCCAAAGGAGTGCAGCTGGTACAGTTCTGGATGCGAGGAAGGGACTGAAGGATCAGAATGGATCAGAAGGGAGAGACGGAATTAGTGATGAAAAGCAGGGAGTTTGGTTTCTGCTGGGAGCCCCACATCTTCCTCAGAAAGTGTGAGAATATAAGGATGTTGAGGTGAAAAGGAGAGAAATTAAAGATCCCCAGGGTGCAGTTACTGGCTCTGACAGGCTGGGCAGATGTTTGCGCAGGTGCTTAAAGTGAGCAGAAAACACTCAGAGGAGGTGCAAGGATGGTGGGGGCTCTTGCTGAAGAATTTGGAAGGGATTTGCTTCAGACTGACCTGGCGACCAAGATATCCCGGGGAATACGTCACGCGAATCCAGATGTTGGCCTTCTGCTCTGCTGCTGAGCGTCCCTGTGATGGACCCTGGGCTTCCGGGATACTGCTTGACCACAGGCTTGGCTTTTGAAATAAGTTAGGCTTTTTTCTTCTGCCTTAGTTAATATACCAGTATAAAAGCAAAACGTAAAAGCTAGTGAATAGATTAGCATGCAAACATTTTAAGATTGGACGAATAGAAAATATTAAAAAACAGGTAATTCGTACTTTGACAACATCAGTACAATTGTCAACAGTACATCATTCGAAGTTTGAGAGGAAAATTACTTCTCATTAACACTGAACTAAAACTAGGAAGAAAATACAAATATTCTTTGTCAGAGATACAATGAAATCTTGGAATCACAACAAACAGCCAAACAAGGTAGCATCTTCTGTATTAGTCTCCTTCTCCCTGCGCCACCTCCTCAGCTTCCTCCCTACCCAAGTTCTTAAAGAACTCTTGGAAAACATTCATTATTTAATATGAGGTGGCACAGGAAGTCTCACTTTTTCTTTCTTTTTTTTTAATTTGCTCAAAAATTGTATCACATCTCCATTCTTGGGTCATGTGGTTGAATGGGACTGACTGACCCCTAGGCTCTGAAGGTGACATTCACACCTGGCCAATGAGAATATCGCGCTCTCCTGCCCACACAGATGGGCATCGGAACCAAGCCTAGCCAGTGAGAAGTCTCTGTGGATTCTGACTGGGAACAACATGGGTTCTGAGGAATGTAAACCTGGGTGCTGGTAGGCATCTTTGTCGGCATGTCGGCAGAGCCCGCCTGAGATCAAGTCAGCACAGACGGACGGAGTTCCAAGCAGTGCAGAGCAGAGAGATGACAGAGACTGATAGAGATGATTGAGAGAGAGATAGTGATAGAGGAAGAGGCAGATATGGGGAGAGAGCAAATGAGAGAGAAAAAGAAATAAGAGTTTTTTTTAACTGTATTAAGGCCCTGCATCCAACCTTACCTGAAATGGACACCCCTGAGCAGATGGATGTACCGAGGTCCCATGGTAGTAGGACCAAGCCCAGTAAGAATTAGGCTTTTGTCAGTTATAACAAAAAGAGTCCTGACTGTCACACTTTGAAGTATAGGTTCAGGCTGAAGAGGAGAGAAACTTGGACAATGAAGGCAACAGATAGTCCCAGCATTTTCGTATCCCCCAAATTTTGACTCTTTTGGCAGTAGTACTGATGGCATTCCACAGAGGACAAGAGTAGAAAGTAAAACAATACAGATAAAAGTCAGCCTTCTCCACGTATGGGAGACCAAGAGAAGGATAAAGTAAAATCTGGGCTTCTTTAGGCATTTAATTTGTTTCAACCCATCTATTACTCTAATAATAAGCAATTAGCTTAAGTCAGAGAAGCTGGTCAGAGCAGCTGTGTTGCTAAGAGCTAATGCAATATAGTAGCAAGTGGCCTTTCCTGGGTTGAGTCGCAGCTTGTACTTCAGTGGCAATGTGACATTAAGAAATTGCTTTATTCTTATATAGTCTTTTCTGACCTGAAATGGAGAAGATATCTTCTATGGCAGAGAGTAGCAATTGTCCCGATACCCATTCTTTCCATCACCCATAGTAACGAAATATTCAGCTAAGTACATGGCCTGTATTTTCCCAGCTTACCTTGCAGCTAGTTGCAGCCATGTGACTACATTATAGTCAATGGGATGTAAGGGGCGGTGTCCAGAGCAGCTTTTGGGAATCTTCCTTAGGAGACAACTTCCCCCTTTTCTGTCCATCCTGCTGTATGGAGTGTGGGTGTGCTGGCTGGAACACTGTTCTGGATGGTGAGAACAGGTGCGATATCACAGGGACAGAACAGAAAGCTGAACTGGAGGCACCTAGATTCATAAGGACTGAATGGGGCAGAGCCACCAAACAATTGAGGACAATTACATGAGAGATATATAGATTTTGTTGTTACTTAAGCCACCATTGGTTTGAGTTCCTGTTAGGTGCAGCCTAATTTAATCCTAAGTGATGTACTTACTCTGAAACACTGGCACAAGAATTAAGTGAGTCTTATGTCATTGTCACAAGAATTAAGTAAGACTTAATGTCACAACATTTAAGTGTTAGGCATGGTGCCTGGTACACAGTAGACACTCAGAAATACAGGTTCCCCCTCCCTTTTTGTACCTAAATAGGGCATAGCGACCTGCTCATGATCTGCTGTCAGATTTGCTTCTCAGTATAGGAAATACTTTTTCTAGCATAAATTGAGACCCAGAGAAGCCCTTCTTCCATTTTCCCTTATCCTCTGGAACCCAGAAAAAACCCAAATTAATGGATCGACTTAAATACAAAGCTAAGGAAATATGGAGAGGTATGAGCTTTGGGAGAGACTGTATTATACAACATTCATAGTAATGGGCTGGGCAAGGGTATAAGGCAGCGCTGAAGAGGTTGACTGAATTATCATGTTGCTTTAATAAGCCACTGCTCGTGGAGAGTTTAAAACACCAAAAGCCCTTCCTATCGGTGACTGAATATAGGGCCTTCAGGGGCATTTCAATGCTAAGACCCCTTAGACATACACAAACTCTCCTACTTTTAGCCTAGTCCTCCAATAGCACAAAATCATGGACAATCTGGTCATGTGGAGCATGAGGTGTGACATACTAGCTTAGGTTTTACACATCTTCAGCGTATGTTAACCATGTACATTTAATTACTTAAACTCTGTGACTCGGTTTCCTCATCTTTAAAATTAGGGACAATAATAACAACCACACCTCGTAGGGGTGCTGAGGACATTAAATGAATTAAAACGTGCATTAATGATGTCTGACACATGTCATCATTGTCTCTATTTTTCTCATTTTCCCTCCTTACCATTGTATGGCGAGCATGGAGGACAGACACTCGTTGATAGTAATCAGAAGCTCTTTTAGGTGCATTCTGAAAATCCTATGCTCAGACGGTGCAGTCCTCCCATATTGCTCCCTAAATGGTCCAGGGTCACTCAGGTGTCATCTATGTTTCTTGTCCCATGAAAAGCAATTCCTTAACATAACATTTTCAAGAACCTGAATGGCTTGGGTTTGCATGACCTGAGGATGGAGTCTATCCTATTACACGTGTGGCTTGTGAGGCAGGATTTATGAGGCAGGACTAGAGTGTTAAAGAAAGACACACGATCCAACCTCAGTGAGAAGACAGTTTAGGGAAGGAGCAAAACCACCACAACCTGACTAGAAATGCATTTCAGCTCTAAACGCCCTGCACTTCTCCACGTTGTTGGCGCAGACCCACTTCTGGCGAAGGCTTGGTCACCGAATTCTGCCGGGGGGCAGAGATCTCACCTGTCTTCCTCATCTCTAGCCACAGTATCTATCCCAGGGCCTGGATCCAAATACACATGCAATAAAATATGTGCAGAATGAACTAACTGATCAATTACGGGGTGAATGTTTCAAAGTCTTTGACAATTTCGAGGAAAGGCTTGTACTTCTGGTATTGCAGACCAGTGCTGAGCACCGTGACCTCTTTCTCAAGCCCAAGCTCACCCAGAAGTCAGCAAAGAAATCCATTTAGTGCTCTCTGGGACTGGAAAGCCAAGAGAAATACCTGAACAGGCCTGTGGGCTGTATCCCTACATAACCACTTCTTGGAATCTTCCAAGATATGGTACATTTTCATCTCTACAGTGGAAATTAAGACCAATTTTGGCTTCCGTTCTTCAAACTTCCTTTCTTCCTGGGCTTCCTTTTCAAAATGGGAGGAATGCTCTACATAGTGAGCAGAGCTTCACTTTCTTGTTGGCCACACTGAACAATAATTTTGAGCCAGTAACTCTGGCTTGTCCCCCATGGACATATAGTACTTTCCAACCTCCAGACATATTAGTGAAGGACTATAATTTTCTGATTTATCCCCTTTAATTTCAACCTTTAGGAAAGGCCTTGTTCTACCCATTACCTACCCAATGATGTTTAGAGCCCTATGGATCAACATTCCTGCTAGCACTATACTCCTGGCCCCTTGGGAATCCTTCTTTCCTAAAGGTCCTACACCCATCAAGAGGCAAAGCCTTAAAATTTCTGAATTCTCAATGAATAAGACAAAAGAGAAGGTGGTAATGGCAGAGATTTAGAATAGAACAGAGAGCTCAAAGATTGTTGTGAGAAATGTAAAGAACATCTTGACCCAGTGATGCTGGACCCTCAGGGGAATATATTACATACTAATTTCAAGGCTCCTGTTCTCCCAGTTTTCACGTTTTTTAAGTGAAGGGGAAAATTTTACTGATCATGTCATCCTTCACTTAAAGTTTTATAAATGCTATCAACAGGGAATTGGTTAAATTATGGCATATTCTCTTCTGGCCCTCCCAGAGAGGAGCAGTAACTGCTATTACAGGTTCTCATAAGACTCTGGTTTGTTTGTTTTTTTTACTTAGAGATATGATTACATTTTTATTTTTGCGATTATTTAATATCTGTTCCCTCCACTAGACTGTAAGCCCATTGAAGGCAGGGACCATGAACCAGGCATTGCATGCCCTTTACTTAGCATCATGCTTGGTATACAGTAGAATATTTAAATGTATAATAAATGTACACATTAGAATACTATGCAGCCATGTAAAGTATGACAATTAGAATTGTTTATTGACATGTAAAGTTACTCATAGTATAATGTTAAATTTTAAAAAATCAAATTATACAATAGTACATATAGTATGATCCCATTTTTATAAAAAGAAAAGCTATGTATACAGATACCTTGATTAAAATGGCAACAGTGGTTTAATTATGGATGATTTTATTTTCTTTGTAACTCTTCATATTATCTAAATTTAAAAAATAAAAATGTTAATTTGATTATTTTCTAATTTATATATAAATCATTTCATTTTGAAAAATATCAAGTAGACATTAAAACAACTTCTTCTGCTGTCACAAAACTTCACTCGATAATATACTATTCAATTAGACAATATTAGAAACAAATTGGATTTCTGAATGCAAACCAAAATGCTGGATTATACTCATCTTCATGCTATTTCTGATTGAAATGGGCCTCTAACAAAATGATCGTGATACTTTAATTCCTGTATAAAATTTATCATTTTACTTTAATGTCCGTAAGTACCTATCAGACTTTCTCCTCTTATTCACACTCCTCAGGAGATGGAGAATAGTATAGACTTTAATTTCTTTTTTTTAGCCAAAGCCCAAGAAAGTTAAAAAAAAGTTAAGAGGCAGTGGACGTCAGAATGTAAGATAATGTCAGCGGCTACTACATTTAAAGTACCTTCCTTACATGAAGCAAGTATGCAAAGGAGACATTTTTCTCCCAACAAAACACCAAAATGTTACCAAAATTCTAAAAATATATCCATCCTAAACCAACATCTTGAATAGCCAGCCTTACTGGTTATAAAACTATAATTGGACATTTTTAATATCAGCTTACGATTTTCTCTTTTAAAAGATATCAATTTATATAAATAAGACATTTACAGATAATTGCTACGGAGCAACATACTCCTGGATATCTTAAAATATAAGCATAATTGCACTTATACAACACTTAGCATTATCATGGGGAAATGGAAAATATTTTTGGATGTAAATTCCTTTTCCCAACTAAGTGTAACTGAGAAGTTTCATTAAAAGTCAGTTTAAAATTAAAAAATATAGAAAAAAATAGGGCAAATACTGCATATGGCTACCTTTCAGTAATATTAATTTTGTTGTTCTTGATAGTTTCAATCCATTGACACAAAGACCGCAGCACCACAGTAAGTCAGACTACGATCTGTAAATCTGACAGCCCTCAGAGCACTATTACACCATTTTCATTTTCAGTAAAAAGTCTCACAGAGTAGTGATAAACACTGTGTCTTCGAACCGTAATCATACAATACAATTCATCTATAATGCAAAGAGTAATGGAGAATATGTGCTGCATAGCTAGGCTCTACCTATTTTTTGGAAGCTTGGAAAGTTCAACGATGTCTATTAACTTTTATTTCAGATCTAGTAGCATAAAAGCTGGGTTTTCTAAGTAGGACTTCCACAAATTAGAGAAGCGTGACATGGTAGCACCATCAATAATTCTGTGATCAGCTGACCAGCTCACATTCATTATCTGTGCCTTGTATACTTCTCCATTCTGGTTAAATCGGGGAAGGGCCTACAATGGGGCAAAGAACAAAGAGTCAACCTTCACACGCTCCAAGTGCAAGCTCAGCAACAGCAGTGGCAAAAGATTAGACAAATGCCCCTCTTTGTAATAGAGGGCAAATGGGTGCCCCAAGTGACTTTCAAAAACGCTAATTCCTATTTTTCCCATCATTGTATGTGCCTCAAGCTTTCAAGTTTCTCCAAGGTATTTCTGTCCCCTGTATATTTTCCATACGTAAATTTCATCTCAGATTTCAATTACTTAACAAATATTTACTGAGCATCTATTATGTACCAGGTACTCTTCTAGGCTCTGGGGATAAAGTGGGGAACAAGACAAATAACAATCCTTGGCCTGTTGGAGCTAACAATGGGGAGAGACAGATAATCAGGGTAAATAAGAAAAATATATAGTTTGTTAGTGAAACTTGCAAAGGAAACATAAGGCAGTTTGGAAAGGGGAAGGAATGCTTGGCACGGGGTGGAAGCCGGGAACAGGTGGCTGTATTTTTTGACAGGGTGGGCAGGGAGGGGCTCACCAAGAAGGCAGTGAGGAAGCATGCCACACGGTACCCAAGGAAGAGGCATAGAGGAAGCCTGGCTGGCCTACTGGGGGCACAGCAAAGTCAGCTGAGCAGGTGCAGCGGAGAGGCGGGAGTGAGTGGTGGAGGTGAGGGCGCAGACGGAGCAGGGGAAGGGGCCGCATGTTAACAGCCATGCCTCTCCATCTGACTCTGGTAAGTGACCTGTTTAAAAGAACCTTTCTAGTCCATTGCAGGCTACTTTTTAAAAATATATTAAAAGTGAATTACTAAAAAAAAGGAAGTAAAAAAAGATGTACAAAATAGAAGCCCCAACATATTATTAGGTTTAATAGACATAAAAATCACTCTTAAACTACTAAGAAAGTTTCTAAGCCCTTACTCTGTCTGTATTTATCTTCTCACAGTCTAGGTACAACACTCCTGGCCCAGGGAGGGTCCCTGATCACGCTGAGTACCACCTGCACAGGGCCGTGTAGGCCATTGCAGCTACTCTGACTTCGATCCTGAGTGAGATAAGAAGCCATTGGAGGTTTCTGAGCAGAATGGTCGTTCACTGAAAGGAGAGACTGCAGGAGGAGCAAGTTTTAGGGTGGCGGTGGTGAGGAAAGGAACAGGAAATTCAAGATGCCTAAGTAGATATCCAAGCAAGATACAGAGTGTAGAGATCAAAGAGGCCAGGTCTGGCAAAGAAGAGGCTGGGTCTGGCGATAAAATTGGGTGTCAATACATAAATGGTACTGAAAACCAGGAGACTGGATCACATAAAGACAAGGGCCAGAACTGAACGACAGGGTGCTGCAATGTTTACAGAATGGGAGATAAGGAAGTGTGGGCTAAGGAGACAGAAAGCACAGGCAGTAGGTAGACGGGAAGCCAAAAAAGCAAGGAATTTTGCAAGTCAGTGAAGAGTTTTCCAAGGAGGTGGTATTGACCAACTCACTCAAGTGCACCTAACAGGTCAAGGACGATAAGGACTGAGACTTGAGTAATGTGGAGATTTTAGCGACCTAGACCATTAGCAACAGAGAGTGTAACATTTATAGTGAAAACACAAAACAGCAAAGGAGTGATGACAGAGAGAGAAAGGAATTAGACTGTTTGTTCCAAGGAGAGATTAAAGATGGCGGTGTGAGAGGTGAGACAGAGAACTCCCAAAACTACACATAATACGAAAATATAGTTAATACGACTAATTGTAAATGAGCAACAGGAAAGAAGGCTTTGCCAGACTGCATACAGCTGGAGAACAGAGCAGACCTCACGAAACAGGAGTGTATATCAATGATACCTTAATAAAAAAATAAAATAAAATAAAATAAATAATAAAGACTATTTGTCCCTACCCAACAAAAATTAGTTACATTAAGGCTCACGAAGAATTGTTCTTCATAGCCTGAAAAAACCATGGGCAAAATGATTCTGTAAAAATGCATCTATCAAACATACCTGTATACCAGTGTTCACAGCAGTGTTATTCACAGTAGCCAAAAAAGGGAAACCTCCCAAACAGTCAGTACAGATGAACAGATAAACAAACTATAGTATATCCATGCAGAGTTTCAGCTGGAGGAAGCCAGAATTTTGTTAAGAATCAAATGTTGAATTCTTATTGGGAGGAAAGCGAGTGACAGAGAAGCCACCACTCAGAGAAACTCCTGATTTGGAAAGAACAGTGTCATGTATGTGCTTTTGGTTTGTCGCCGTATCTCCTCTGTGTGCCGGAAGGGGAAGTAGAGGCTGGGAAGGAATAATTAGCAGTTGCAGGACTATTGCTAGAAAGCAACCCAAAGGCTGAATGACAGTACTTGTGAAGGGTTTGGATACCAAAACAAAAGTAATAAACTCATGAAAAACATGTCCCAGATGATGTTAGGTGTGGAAGCATTGTAAATATAATGAAGAAAGATTCTTCTGAAAGCATGAGGGCCAAATCGAGGTTAATTTAGTGACAGTGCCATTTAATACTGGTGGTATTGAAATGGTATCCAGTTTATTTCTTAAATTCTAGTGGTTCTCAACCCTGAGTTAAAAGGGATGCCCAAGCCCCATCCACCCAAATTCTGATTCACTGGGCATGGGGTGAACTTAGACATTTTTTTCAAGCTCCCCAAATGATTCAAATGTGTAGCCAGGGTTAAACATCATTGCAGTCTTTATTTTGAAGTCAGCGTCTCCTAAAACATGGTCACAGATTACTCACGTTGGAAGTACTGGGTGCTTGTTTAAAATCTAAGTTCTGCAGGTTCTGTCCCCGAGGCCAAGAAATCTACATTTTTATCTAGTACTCCAAATGATTCTTCAATAGAGTGAAGTCTGAAAAAAAATGCTCTAACTGATGTCTTACTTTATTATAAATAATAATTTGGATTGGCTTACTATTATTCTTTAGTATTCTGAAATAAAAATATTTTGATAGAGGCAGACTGGCTATATCTGTGTTTATCCATAGACTCACGTCTCTGCCTGGCATAAACCACAAAGGTTGATCCATACAGAAACAGTCCAGACCACCAGCACTTTATAATACGCAGAGGCAGCCCCTGGAATTATAGGCCTTGCTCTTAGGAGGAAACGACCGGCTTACCGAGACAAACATCGCACTCAAACCATGACAAAGGGGAAAACCGCAGAAATGGCTACTCTTTTTTGTGTTCATTTTGCCAATTCGCTTACATTTTTTTGCTAATTATTTAATAAACGTACCTTAATTGCTCCAAGAGCCCCAATTGCTACTTCAGGTGGCAGTATCACCGGTTTGGCATAGGTACCACCAATCTTAAAAAAAAAAGAAGAGTAGAAAAATTAAGCTTTCGAGGACCAACTGGCAAATGAAATTTGTAATTTTAATCGGACACATGATCAGAAATCTTAAGTCACAGTTTATTAGTTTAAACATGACCATTACTCACTGATCCAATGTTGGAAAGAGTAAATGTTCCTCCTGTGAGATCGATGGTACTGAGCTGACCTGCAGAGCCCAGTTTCCGGAGGCGGTCCAGTTCAGTAGCGATCTCGAACACGGAGCAGAGCTGAATGTTCTTCACGTTGGGGACAATCAATCCCTGCTCAGTGTCCATCGCTACCCCAATGTTATGACAAGACTAAAGAAATGGCACAGTAGGCCTTTTCGTAAGATAGCAGGAAAGAAAGGATGAACCTCCACTGTCCTATGAGAACGCTACCAAAAACTATTTTTACCATGTTGGTGATGATCTGACAGAAATAATTGTTAAAGTATTTCAAAAAGATTTTTTTGGCTATTTCTATACATTTAGTGGATTGGTAAGCTGTGGACTATTTAACAATATGTACCAACATTTATCAAAATTTGTGTTCAGGAGATAAATACAGAAGTATGTAGAGATACAGAGAGAGGTTGAGTTCAGATTGTAAGTTGGAGAAACTGCAAACAATCAAGATGTTTATCAACGGGTCACTGGCTAAATAAATCATACCAATGTTATTTTTATTTGGTATGAGATGATGTTCATAATATATTAAATGAAAAAGAAGAAAGTGAAAAGAAAAAAAATTTTAAGTTAAATCTGTAAAAATAAAATCTCCACATAAGCAGTGAGTTACCTCAGGGTCATGGGACTGAAAGTAAACATTACTTTTTTTTTTGAATTTTTTGAAACAAGTATATACTTAACCCAGAAATTGTATTAATCATATGGGAAGATTTTTAGATCTGACCCCCACAGAATATCTAAGCTCACTTCTTGGTTGTATATTTCTAATGAGAAATATAAATATCATCAACCCCAAAAGTGTCTTGGTCTCAATAAACTTACACTCCAAACAGAAGAGTTCATTCAAATAAATTCGAACTTTCACTACTTTTTCTATTCCATTTAAATTACTCTTGTTTTAAAAACATTAGTAATTCCATTTTGAGAGAGATTATTCTTTTTGAGGGGAGGATATATAGGATGGCTACATAGTCCATTACCTCATAGCTGTCTATTTCCATTATTTTAAGCAAAAAAACAAAAGGGCTAAAAAATGGTAATCTGTATGTCTGAACAGTATTATTATTAACCAATAAAAACTAACAACAATAACAAGAAATTCTATTTCAGTTGAATGTTTTATCCCATACCTTTAAATCCAGGCTAAAAAAGACTATTAAAAGCTTCTCTAACCTACAAGCACATTTGCCCCGTCTTCTATTTATAACAAGAACTTCTCCACCACACATGGCCAACCTTATATGTTACACTCTGGCAGTTTTCATCCACAGAAGCATTAAGGATAGGAAACTGGAGTAATCCCAAGGAAGCAGCCTGTTTAACAGAAAGAGAATACAACATTAGCACTTTCAGCTCAGTAAGGAGAGGGAATCTGAAGCAATAAGAAGAGGTATGAAGCAGGAAGGGAAAGAACTCTTATTTATGCTGAGTTTAATTTCAAGTCTTTATGTATCTAAGCATATGACTCCCAATGTTACCTTCAAGCAATGTAGAAATGGGTCACCCTAATCATTTAAGAATAAAAGATAAAGTAGTCAAGCAGTTTGTAAATATCAAGGAGATTTTCAAAATGACTACACAGACTGACCAAAGTACCCAAGTAAATGTCTAAATTCTGTGATTTTCCTCATTTACATGTAGAGTCTTAAGGTTTCCGGGAGAAGTAAACCTGTAGTTCAAATAAAACCACTTTGAATTAAAATACGAGAAGGCAGCAAGCTACTTCCTTGTGCAGAAAAAGAACAAGCGAGAAGGGTTTCCAAGTGCACCATCAGAGCCTAGTGTCCTGTCTGAGGTACTTGGCCGAGCAAGGGCACACCTCTTTACTTTACAGCCCACCTCCCTGAACAACGGCCGGTCTTCCCACTCCGCAGTCTTCCTTGATCTCTCTCCTTTCTCCCCTTTTTCTTCTCATAAGACCATTCTTCTCTCCATATTCCGATTTCCCTACCCACCCAGGATCTAATCAAAGTTCACACGTTGCATTTGGATGCATTCAATTTTAAAAAAAGGTGGGGAAAAAGCTCAAGATGGTCCTTAAAAAGATTCTCCTCCCCCCCAGCTTGTCATATCTGGTATTTGTTGTCTGGGTATTATTATTATTAATAAGTATTAACATATAAGTATTATTATTGTCTGGGTCAGTGGTCTTGACAGGAAAAAAAATCATATCCTTAGAATTAAGGGAAGTTTTATTAAGCATTTGATTTGATAACTGTAATATGGATTTATATAAAAATCCATAACTAAGGTTAATTAAAGTATTACACAAAAACAGTATTGTGGGTATAATCCAATTTTTGCAAAAGAAAAACCAGGGTGTGTGTCCATGGACAAGTGGGCATTTTTTACCCTGTACAATACTTTGTAATATTTTCCAAATGTTCTGAAGCTCACAGGGGCAGAAAAAATGTAATTTTAAAACAAATAAAGCATACTAAATAATATTTTCAAAAATAAAGATCAGATCTTTCACTCAGACTGGAACAATGAAGAAAAACTATAATAAATTCAATATATTAAAGTGCTCATCTCCCTTCAAAACAGACTTGTCAGCAGTGTCACTTGTCACTCACATATTCCTAACTTTACATTTTTGAAGCTCTTTCCCTCAGCCTACAAATCTGCTCAGTTTTTACTTTAAGGTGTGCAGGAGGGGAGGGGACAGATGGGAACTTTCTTCCATCTACCCAACCACCGTAACTAGCCCGGTCCACCTTTTACTAGATTTTTTAAGTGTCTCCTCATCCTCAATCTCTATTCATTCACCAACAAACTGCTCTCAAGCTTCTACCTCAACAAAACTTTATTCAACCAGTTCTGGGTGAGGCCACCAATGACCTCCTAATTACTAATTCAATGGCCTGTTGCCATCCCTTATCCTATTTAGCCTTGGTGATGCATGTGTGTAACTATCATCTACTCCGCTCTTAAGACTTTATTATTTTCTTTTGGCATGAGAGGCTGAATCAATGGCCCCAGTCTTTCACGCCTCTGCATACACGCCCTTTGGCGGTGCCCTCGGTGAACCAATGCTGACTTAGTCATGTGACTGGCTCTGGTCATTGCTATAGAGCAAATTTGATGTAGCAGAGCTGGAAAAAGTGCTTGAGCTTTTCTGCTTCCTCTCTTATCCCTGACTATACTATGAGAATATGTGCAGGCTGGCATGCCAGGGAGAGGGGAGAGACGTAGGAAGAGAAATGAGTCATCCCTGCTGAGGCCATCCCACACCAGCCCACCCCTAGCCACCCACCCTACTTAACTGTCTGCAGACACAGGAGTGAGCTCTGCCGAGATCAGCAGCCTGGTTCTGCTCACGAGAAATAATGACTTGCTTCAAACTATTAAATTTGGGGGTGGTTTGCTAGAGAGCAAAACATACACTTGACTTCTAAGTGACCCTTTCCTGTTTTCTTATTGTCATACTACTGACCCTACTCACCCACTTCCAAGGTCTTTTGCCAATTTAACTTCTACCCACCCCTTAAACACTGATGTAGAACCCTTAGATTTCTTTTCTTCTCATTCACACATAATTTGGGTGACCCCATCTACCTGTTTCAATTGCCGTGCCTCTATAGATGACTCTCTATAGCTAATGTAGTCCAGATCTCTCATTTACAGATATCTATTAAATCTCATGTGTACAGAGTGTCCACTTATTTGTCAGGTAGTTGCTAAAAAGTTGGAGATAAAGGAGAACGGTACTGACCCCATGAAGCTCAGGGTCCAGTGAAGAGACAACTGAGTAAACACTTGCTATAATGAGATAAACTGCAATGGGAAACAAGACTATTGAACCCAAACCATGACAGCCACAGAAGGCTTCTGGAGAAGGCTATACCTGAACAAAGTGTGCTGTCTAGGATGTATAGGTAATTTGGTCAGGGTAGGAGGGGCATTTCGAGTGGGGTCATGTGTCCGTATATTCCAGAACTATGCGTGGCTTAATCTGACTAGAGAAGAGGGTGAGGCTGTGAGAGAGAGGAAATTAGACATGTAGTATCAAAGACTTATAATATTTGTGAGGAGTTTAGAAACTACCCTGACAGCAATGAAGGGAAAACACTGAAAAGAATCAGGGAATAATACAGTAATTTGATCAGTGTGTGGCAAAAGGGCTGGAGGAAAGCCACATCAGCGTTAGAGACACCAGTATGCACTTTTAAGTAAAATAGACCAGAATCTGAAACTTATCTTTTCCACTTGTTTGCTATATATTATTGACAAATTTCTTAACTTCTCTGGACTCCTATTTCCTTAAATAAAAAGCACTATTTATGTGTCAGGGTTTTTCTGAGTTGACAGAGGTAATGCATACAGCATGCTTAGCATGAGATCTGAACATGGTAGCTGCCTTATAAACAGTTGTTAACGTGAGCTATACTGTGAGCTGCTAAAGGTCAGCCAATGGTCTTACTCCTTTTTATACTGGTTGCAAGGCCAATACTAGAAATGATTTCCAGAAGCCTCAATATAAGTTTGTTAAATAAATAAAAAGTAAATATGTGTATTGATAAGCAATATCACTACCAAGTCTCATTTTTGCTCAAACCAGGAGTGATCCTTTCAGAATTAAAGGCTTTACTTAACTGGCAGGACAATCCTTATTTAGCCCAAAAAGAGTTGGTAAAAATATGACACAGATATTGTTATTTTATAAATTCCTATGAAATAAAGAAATAGTGTACTTGTACATTTTTCTAATATGTGATATGATGAGAAGCAACATTTTTATTCAAATCCACAGTTAACACATTTCATGTTTGCAAAACAAAATTTTAATGTCCTACTCCAGCCTTGTTTGAAGAGCATAAAATGATAAAATGAATGAAGTCTCACCTTTAAGAAAAAGGGCATAAATGAGAGGTTAATTCCACGAGCCAAAGCAATGGGTTTTAATTCTTTCCGCAGCTTAACCAGTTCAGTAAGATCGACTTCATCACAATAACCAAAGTGAGGTATCTGCAGGGCTGCAGACATGGTCTTGACCATTGCTTTGTGAAAGCCTAGAAAACATTAAAAATACATACATATTTAAATTCTTAAACCCTTTAATCCTTTTTTGCTGAAACAGAAGGTTCTCTAACATCATTTGCTTTCTCCTGGAGCTACCATCTTCATTACATAACATGACAGCCACTAACGTCAATGCTGAAGTACTGACTGTAGCCCAACACTCAGGGTCAAGTGTAATAATGTAAGACATGACTGCCGGGTTTAAAAAATTCAAAAGGATGCAAGCCATTAATTTACCTGATGGCTTTCTTGCAAAGCAACTCTTCTGGAAGGTAACCATCCTAAGAGTTTATAAATAATAAATCAGAACTAGTTGTTTTGAAAGTTAACTAGAAATAATGAATGTTTAATATATCCTGGGCAAGACTTCAAACAGAACAATTATCACAAGTTTATATTCCAAGAAACCTGATAACCTATTACTCTTTAGAAATTAACAGCATAAATTGAAGCTTTTCAATTAAAAAAAATTTTTAATTCCTTTTTAGAAGAAATTAAGATGCTGAATCTGAACCTTCCCCTTAGCAAAAACTGAAAACACCACAATATGTACATGATCTATTGCAGGAGATGCCCCAAACCAAATCATTACCTTTGATGGGTTCTGTTCTGTCTTTGCCTGCGAAGACTGGAGGCTTTGATATTGCTGCAGGAATGGTTCTCTCTTTTGGTTTCGGCAGAGGCAGTACAATTTCAGCTTTTGGTGAAGGAGGTAATATAGCTCCTGTCTGCTTTTCCAAATAGTTGAGAATATCTTCTTTAAGTATTCTGCCATCTTTTCCTGAGCCAACAACTTCACTCAGCTTAATCTAAAAAATGACACATTTTAGTACTAAAAATAAAGCTACCTAAAAGGAAAGAAATCCATCATTAAGGTCTCTAAATGGAATTTCATCAGTTGAATGTAAAAAAGCATCTGTCCAATAAATTAGTATAAGGACATAACATTTTTACTATCTCAACAGAATGCTATAAACTATAACTACCCTTCCTAAATATTCATTCGTTACTTCTGTATGTTCTGTTCATTTTCCTATGTTAACAATGTGGTACCTACATTGTATATAATGTGTAGCTGTTTATGATTTTTGAACACATATATATGCCTTTTAATTTTTGTGTATTTAAAACACTTGGAAGAATGTAATCTAGATTATTTCCTTAGGATATTTCCCCAATGGTAGGATAACTGGCTAAAGGATACAAACATTTTAATGACTCATTACTTACTTCCAAAATGTAACCTTTTGTCCCCCCTCCTGCCCCCGCTGTAACCTACTTCTCTCAAAAACAGATAAACAAAAAAACTGCATTGTGGAACACAGTGGGAAGAACTCAGGCTTTGGAACTGGACAAATGTGTTCAGTCTGCCAATTCAGCCACTTACTTGATTTTAGGCAACTTCATCACTTCTCTGCCCTTTCCCATCTGCAAAATGGGGATAATCCAGACCACCTGCAGGGCTGCTGTGAGGATCAGAGATACTACGTGTACAGTGTCCTGCTCCTAAGTGTTCAAGTAATGGAGGCAGCAGTTGCTGAGGCAGTGACATAATGATTAAGAGCACTGGTTTTGGAGCCACAGAGATTCGCTTCAGAATCCTGGCTATGCCACTGTTAGCTGTGTGATCTTGGACTGGTAATTTGACCTAACCAAGTCTTAGAATAGCCCCATTAACTTATAGAGTTCAAGTGAAAATTAAAAGGGATAATATGTAAATATGTATCATTGGGCCTGGGAGCCACATTGCCCTAGCGGTTAGGCCCCTGACCGTCTCATAGGAGCGAATATAAAAGGCTGCCTTTCTTACTTCAATTCAGCACAATTCTGATTCTCCCATCAGCCTTGGATCAGATCCTTGAGACCACACCCTTACCTGGCCCATTTCCCTTCTCTTCCCTTCCCTGTGCTGCTTCCCTCCTTCCCAGCAAAGGTGTTCACTCCCTCCATCAATCAAGCACATGCACCCAAACGCCTGCCTCAATAAATGGTAGCCCTGACTACTACTGGGCTCTAGTAAAGAATGATAAAACCCCACTGCTCAATTAATACAGGAATATATTCAGGTTCTTCTCATTTATCACTGGTACTTCTATGCAATGATCACCATTCAGTAAAACATTTTCTTGTTTTCTTCAATCCCAACTTGAGCCATCTCACCATGTGATAGCTAGCTAATTTTTCATAGGTACAAATGTGTATTTTCCGTGTAACCTCATACTTAAATATTAAGAAAGCGTACATTGTTTTCCATCGCAAGGCGGCGGACTGCAGGAGTTGCCAGCGTGTTTTGGCCCTTTATCTCTTGGTGTGTGTGTTCATCATGGGACACGGCAGGAGTTTCAACAACATCTTCTTCAGAATCTGGTAACACAGTAAAATTTTACTCTTTAGTTAAATGTGTTTTTCAAAAACAAGCTTAGTAGTTTATAATATATAAATTCAACTTGAAGTTAATGATCAAATAGCCTAATAGTTGGGATACTTACAAATGGGAAAACAAACGGGTGGAGGGAGGCTGTGTTTCTTGGTATCTGGTACGATTTCATGATTATTACCTGGTGTTTACTTCATTTCTGTTAAAGTCATGTAGCTTCCACAAGTTAAAAAAATGAAAGCTTCTTTATATTCATAACGTTCCCTTAGTAAATTTTTTATTTATATTTATAAATAGCATGAAATAAGAATCAAATGTGAAGCAAATTACCAGAATCATGTAAAATCTGTGACAATCTTAGATGGTTTCCTAACATAATTTAGCATTTAAAGTTTCTTCTCTGCTCTTAATATAGTTTAAGGAATGCTGTGGAAGACTTTACTTTCATGGATAATGCTACTTTGGTTGCTCTAGTCTTTAACTCTGGAGTACTGATAAAAGAAAAACTATCTTGGGCTATTAGCATGTATTTTTGCAACCAAAAACAATGAAGAGTTTTAGAGCACTATTGTCAAAGTCTGATGCTGGAAAATCAATGCCGTACAGCAGAATCTGTGGGAATTAGTGATAGAGACTAAACCTGTGGAAATCAGCAGGCAACCGAGTCCGCTTGGACATTCAATTCTAAGCAAATACAATTTGCCACAGCTGCAACTGTGTGAAGCAGGTCTATTTATTCCTCCTCATTAGTCTATGAACTGGCCCCGTGGAACTCTCCAAGTCCCATATGGGTGAGGAAAGGAAGGAAAAAAAAAAGCCTTGTATTAAGCATGAAGGGTAGAAGACTATGCCAACCAAAATGATGACAGGAGTTTGGGACATGCCAACCCCAAATATGCCACTTTGGCATACTGATTATTTTGAGCTGAAAGCATATGAAATACAGCCAATGCAGGGGACTTTCTCTGAACTTCCCTTACCTTCCTAAAGACAGACCTTTCAAGAGGAACTCACTTGTCATAAAGGCCCTCCCGGGAGCTTCATCCACAAGATGGACTCTCATCACAGGAGAGGAGACCAAGTGCCTACCACACTCAGACGAAAATTGTCACAGACTATCATACCTCCCAGTTATTCTTTCTAGAAAGGGGCCATTTACCTTTCCTAAAAATCATTTGTTCTTCCCTAAGAGGCCTACATTTCCCTTTCCCTGTTAAGATAAATTTAAGCCTGAATTCTAAAGCCACCTCTGAATAACTCATTTTCACCTGGTATCTCCCATGTGTACATGAAGTATATATTAATAAACTTCCATTTTTCTCTTGTTAATCTGTCTTTTATTACAGGCATCTCAGCTAAGAACTCAGAGAGTAGAGGAATAATAATTTTTCCTTCCCACAAGCACTAATATTTCATAAATACTGCACTGCATATACAATATCTTAACTCAATCTTCACTCCAACTATGGAAGATAAGTGTTATCACCCCCATATTATAGATTTAAAAAAAAAGTGAGACTGAGAGATGAAGGGACTGGCTCAAGGACACACACTTAACTGATGGTGAAGAGGAGCTGGGATTCAATCCGAGGACTGACTCAGTGTGGTTTTTCCATTGTTCATGGCCCTAGTATGTTTTCTTTCTGGTCAAATAAGTTGGAATACAACTCCTGTAGCTCAAGGCATTAGTTCCGTTAAACTTTAAGAAACTCTGTGTCTTGTCCACATCTGTTAGTTATTGCAGAAACTACTAGGAAAGATCAGCATTAGTAACAAAGACCTAAAGGGAAATCAAGGGGATTCAATTGTAGGAATCACAAATACTACCTTGAATAAAGCATATTTGCTGAAATATGACAAATGTGTAAGTGCCTAAATATGTCATATACAAAGGAAAACCCATTAGGCTATCATCAGACTTCTCAGCAGAAACCTTACAGGCCAGAAGGGAGTGGCATGATGTATTTAATGCAATGAAGCAGAAGGGCCTTGAACCAAGATTACTTTATCTGGCAAGATTATCATTTAAATTTGAAGGAGGGATTAAACAATTCCCAGATAAGCAAAAGCTGAGAGAATTTGCCTCCCACAAACCATCTCTACAGTGTATTTTGGAGGGACTGCTATAGATGGAAGTGTTCCTACAGATTACTAGCTGTCACCAGAGGTAATAAAACCACAGTAAAGAAAATAGAACAGCTAATTACTAAGAAAATGCAAAATTAAATTAACTATTCCCAAAGTCAATCAAGGGATAGACAAACAGTACAGAATATGATACCTTATATATAAAGAATGGAATAGAAAGAAAAAGGAGGAAACAAACAAACAAACAAACAAAAAAGAACCTTTAGATTGTGTTTGTAATAGCATATTAAGTTAGTTGTTAGACTTTTAGATAGTAGGGAAGTTAACCTTGAACCTTTGGTAACCACGAATCTGAAGCCTGCAATGCCAATAAGTACATACCTATCCATAATCACCCTAAATGTAAATGGACTGAATGCACCAGTCAAAAGACATAGAGTCACTGAATGGATAAAAAAACAAGACCCATCTGTATGCTGCCTTCAAGAGACTCACTTTAAACCCAAAGACATACACAGACTAAAAGTGAAGGGATGGAAAAAGATAGTTCATGCAAACAACAAAGAGAAAAAAGCAGGTGTTGCAGTACTTGTATCAGACAAAATAGACTTCAAAGCGAAGAAAGTAGCAAGAGATAAAGAAGGACATTACATAATGATAAAGGGGTCAGTCCAACAAGAAGATATAACCATTATAAATATATATGCACCCACTACAGGAGTGGCAGCATATGTGAAACAAATACTAACAGAATTAAAGGAGGAAATAGACAGCAATGCATTCATCTTAGGAGACTTCAACACACCACTCACTCCAAAGGACAGATCAACCAGGCAGAGAATAAGTAAAGACACAGAGGCACTGAACAACACACTAGAACAGATGGACCTAACAGACATCTACAGAACTCTGCACCCAAAAGCAGCAGGATACACATTCTTCTCAAGTGCACATGGAACACTTTCCAGAATAGACCATATACTAGGCCCCAAAAAGAACCTCAGTAAATTCAAAAATATTGAAATCCTACCAACCAACTTCTGAGATCACAAAGGTATAAAACTAGAAATAAATTTTAGAAAGAAATCAAAAAGGCTCACAAATACATGGAGACTTAACATTCTCCTAACAAATCAATGGGTTAACGACCAAATCAAAACAGAAATCAAAGAATATATGGAGACTAATGACAACAACAACATAAAGCACTCAGGGTGTTTGAAACAGTTTATTTTCATAGAAATTTAAACACTTCCCCCCTGCAAAGCTGCTTAGGCAGAACTTTCTTCATAGCACAAATGTAAACTTCAGTTCCTGTCTAAATGATCATAAATTGAGAATTAATGACACCCAAACCAATAAGATCCAATTGCATTTGCTTTTCCACTTCAAATTACTGAAACAGCTGATTCAACCCATTGAACCTATAATTGGCTGCACAAAATTGAGTTATAGCTACATTTCCTTACTATGCACAGGCACTGTATCATGCAATTTATGTTACTGAGTGATTTAAATGTATGCTATGTTCTTAGAATGCTATTACATCAAAGGACTTTTCTTTAACCCCCAAACACTATTAATCCTGGTTAACACTTAATATTATAAACTTTATGGGACACCTAATTTGTGTTAGAGCAGAATTTTGTAAATATGCATATGTGTAGTGTTAGGAATTCAGTCCCAGTGTTCTAGATACTTACGTGCGTAGTCTCTGACTAGAATTCTCAGCATAACAGAGTGATTAGGAACATGGGCTTAAGAATTGGGAAGAGC
This sequence comes from Smutsia gigantea, assembly GCA_032199065.1. NCBI lineage: Eukaryota > Metazoa > Chordata > Mammalia > Pholidota > Manidae > Smutsia > Smutsia gigantea. The sequence continues at coordinate 56,151 of JAVSCE010019964.1, read as the reverse complement.
TAGGGTCAAGTAGCTCTACTAATTACTAGCTATGTGACCACTGGCAAGTTATTAACATCTGTGTGTCTCAATGCTGCATGTGTTAAATACAGGTAATAACCTATAGGATTTAATGAGATTATATACATAAAGCATTATAACAGAAAAGCATTCAATTAATGATACATGTTGATGTTAAAGGATAAATGCAATATAATGGCAGAAGAATATTCATTTAGAAAAGCATTCTGCTACAGTTTATGTTCCTCTGTGTCTTCCCTTAATACTTCCCCCTGGTGGCAAGATTCCTCAATTAGATAACTAGACAATAAGAGTAATTAGGTATAGTATCTCTCCACTTAGCTGGTGGTCAAACATTCTGGCAACTTAATCTTGCACATAACTTCAGACCTGGAATACCTAAAATAGCTGCTACACAGTCTCAGCATTAAAACGACTTGCTCCAAAGGAAAGACATTTAGATTTTCTCTTTGTAGCACATTCTGCTTAACAAACTTGGTTATCTGTGCTCCCAGAAATTGAGCAAGGAGAGTGATGGCCTAGCACAATGACAATGCTAGAAGTAGGATGGAAAACCAAAAATCAGATGCAGAATTGTGTTGCTCCAAAACAATGAATATTCACTAACATGTCTTTGCATAATGAAAAAAGATTTTAGGTTACACTCAATATCCTCCCTTTAAGTAGATACATAAAGTTTTTTTTATAAAAATACAACTAATGATTCCCCTCAAATAAATAGTTTTGAAGTTTCGGTATAAAAAGCTTTAGTTACTCAGAAAAATGATGAGTCATATTACTTGTTAAATAAAAAGACTAGAGAAAGCCAGGTTAGCAGTAAAGAGAACTGATGGCCATACATTTAAAACTGAGTTAAAGTAGAGCATTAGATTGGCTTAAAGATGGTGGTGTGAGAGGTGAGACAGAAACCTCCTCCCCAAACCACATATAATATGAAAATATAGCAAATACAACTAATCCTGAAAGAGCAACAGGAAAGAAGGCTGCAACAGACTGCCTACATCTGGGGAAAAGAGTAGACCTCACGGAAAAGGGTAAAGTAGAAAAGCCATGATCTGGAGGGACCCAAGCCCTTCTCCTATCCCAGCTCACTGATGGAAGGAAGAAAGAGAGAGGCGGGAGGGGATAGAGGCCTAGGACAGCTCAATACTGAGCCCTGGAGATCTGCTCTGGGAGCACAAACCTACATTACATGGTGCTCTGGAGATTAGTGGGGTTGGAAAGCTAAGACAAGTGGAATACTTGGAGAGACTGAGATTCCAGCTGCTTGTGGAGAACAGGTAACTACAACTGGCTACTCTGGGACAAAAGAAAGAGAGGCACTCTGAGACTTACTAACAGTGACAGGGCTGCTAAAGGGGCAAGGATTGCACAGAGCTTGCTGCTCAGGAGAAAGGACACGTGGACAAAATCATCCCAGCACATGCAGACCAGCAGGTTGGGAGCTTTCAGGAGCTTCAACAACTCCATCCTACTGGATGGCAACATAGTTTCAAGGCCGCACACCATGACATGCAGCCTGCCGCTCCTACCTCCCAGCCCACATCGGCTCGTAAACCGCTGCCTTTGCCACCACACCAGGACAGCCAGAAGGCAGCCCCACCAACAGCAGATACAAGGGCAAAGCATAGAGACTCATCCCTGCATGCTCGGCCCACTGGCCCTGGCAGTGGAGGCAGGCACTGCAGCCAGGAAGCAGGAAAGAGCTCTTTCCTCTCGACAGGCACCAGCGCCGCTTGCCTGCTACCCCTACCATTACTCCAGGGGCTGAGTAGCTCCACAGAGTAGAGCTTCTGGGAACTAGAGGGTGCTGCCTACACCAAGTTATTACAAATATGAAATGCCAAAAGAACCTGGTACAAATCAAAATCCCACAAACAAAATCCCACAAACACCAGGGCTAAGTGAAACTGAACTCACTAATTTTCCTGTAAAAGATTTCAAAATAAAAATCATAAACATGCTCACAGAGCTATAGAGAAATATTCAAGACTTCAGGGAGGAAATCAAGAAAGAGACAGAAACTTTGAAAAACACAGTATCTGAAATGAAACATACAATGGAGGGATTTAAAAACAGATCAAATGAAGAAGAGGAGACAGTAAATGAAATAAACATTAGAGAACAGGAATACATATAAGCTGAGGCACAGAGAGAAAAAAGGATCTCTAGGAATGAAAGAATATTGAGAGAACTATATGACCAATACAAACAGAACAATATTTGCATTGTAGGGGTACCAGAAGAAGAGCGAAAAAGGGTTAGAAAGTGTCTTCGAGGAGGTAATTGCTGAAAACTTCCCCAATCTGTGGAAGGAGATAGTCTCTCAGGCAATGGAGGTGCACAGATCTACCAACACAAGGACTCAAGGAAGACAACACCAAGGCATATAATAATTAAAATGTCAAAGATCAAGGATAAGGGCAGAATATTAAAAGCAGCCAGAGAGAGAAAAAAGATCACATACAAAGGAAAACTCATCAGGCTATCATCAGAGTTCTTGATATAAAACTTAAAGGGAGTGGCATGATATATTTAATGCAATGAAGCAGAAGGGCCTCAAACCAAGAATACTATAACTGGCAAGATTATCATTTAAGTGTGAAGGAGGGATTAAACAATTTCCAGATAAGCAAAAGTTAAGAGAATTTACCTCCCACAAACCATCCCTACAGTGTATTTTGGAGGGACTGCTATAGATGGAAGTGTTCCTAAGGCTAAATAGCTATCACCAGAGAAAACAAAACCACAGTAAAGGAAGGAGACCAATTAACTACTAAGCAGATGCAAAATTAAATCAACTAACCTCAAAGTCAGTCAAGGTATACACAAACAGTACAGAATATGATACCTAATATATAAAGAATGGAGAAGGAAGAAAAAGGAGGAAAGAAAAAAGAACGTTTAGATTGTGTTTTTAATACTATACTAAGTGACTTAAGTTAGACTGTTAGATAGTAAAGAAGCTACACTTGAACCTTCAGTAACCATGAATCTAAAGCCTGCAATGTCAATAAGTACATATCTATCAATAATCACCATAAATATAAATGGATTGAATGTACCAATCAAAAGACATAGACTCACTGAATGGATAAAAAAATAAGACCTGTCTATATGTTGCCTACAAGAGACTCACTTCAAACCCAAAGACATACACAGACTAAAAGTGAAGTGATATTAAAAGATATTTCATGCAAATAATAGGGATAAAAATCAGGAGTTGCAGTACTTGTATCAGACAAAATAGACTTCAAAACAAAGAAAGTAACAAGAGACAAAGAAGGACATTACATAATGATAAAGGGGTCACTCCAACAAGAGGATATAACCATTATAAAAATCTATGCACCCAAAATAGGAGCACCAACATTTGTGAAACAAATACTAACAGATTTAAAGGGAGAAATAGAATGCAATTCATTCACTTTAGGAGACTTCAACATACCACTCACTTCAAAGGACAGATCAACCAGACTGAAAATAAGAAAGGAGACAGAGGCACTGAACAACACACTAGAACAGATGGACCGAACAGACATCTACAGAACACTCTGCTCAAAAGCAGCAGGATACACATTCTTCTCAAGTGCACATGGAACATTTTCCAGAATAGACCACATACTAGGTCACAAAAAGAGCCTAAGTAAATTCAAAAGGACTGAAACTGTACCAACAAGCTTTTCAGATCACAAATGTGTGAAACTGGAAATAAATTATTCAAAGAAAACAAAAAAGACCACAAACACATGGAGGCTTAACAACATGCTCCTAAATAATCAATGAATCAATGACCAAATAAAAACAGAGATCAAGCAATATATGGAGACAAATGACAACAAACAATAACTCAACACCACAAAATCTGTGGGATGCAGTGAAGGCTGTGCTAAGAGGGAACTGTACTGCGATACAGGCTTACCTCAGGAAAGAAGAACAATCCCATATGAACAGTCTAATCTCCAAATTAATGAAAGTAGAAAAAGAAGAACAAATGAGGCCCAAAATCGGTAGAAGGAGGGACATAATAAAGATCAGAGAAGAAATAAATAAAATCAAGAGGAATAAAACAACTGAAAGAATCAGTCAAAGCAGGAGCTGGTTCTTTGAGAAAATTAACAAAATAGATAAACCCCTAGCCAGACTTATCAAGAAAAAAAGAGTCTACACACATAAACAGAATCAGAAATGAGAAAGGAAAAATCACTATGGACACCACAGAAGTACAAAGAATTAATAGAGAATGCTATGAAAAATTATACACTAACAAATTAGATAACCTAGAAAAAATGGACATCTTTCTAGAAAAATACAATCTCCCAAGGCTGACCCAGGAAGAAATAGGAAATCTGAACAGACCAATTACCAGCAATGAAACTGAATTGGTAATCAAAAAACTACCTGAGAACAAAACTCCTGGACCAGATGGCTTCACTGCTAAATTTTATCAAACATTTAGTGAAGACCTAAGACCTATCCTCAAAGTTTTCCAAAAAATAGAAGAGAGGGAGTACTTCCAAATTCATTCTATGAGGCCAGCATCACTCTAATATCAAAAACAGGCAAAGACACTACAAGAAAATAAAATTGCAGACCAGTATCTCTGATTAACATTGATGCAAAAATACTAAACAAAATATTAACAAACCGAATTCAAAAATACACCAAAAAGATCATCCATCATGATCAAGTGGGATTCATTCCATGGATGCAAGGATGGTACAATATTTGAAAATCCATTAACATCATCCACCACAACAACAAAAGCAAGGACAAAAATCACATGATCATCACCATAGATGCTGAAAAAGCATTTGACAAAATTCAACATTCATTCATGATAAAAACTCTCAACAAAATGGGTATCAAGGGCAAGTACCTCCACATAACAAAGGCCATATATGACAAACCCACAGCCAACATTATACTTAACAGCGAGAAGCTGAAAGCTTTTCCTTTAAAATCAGGGACAAGACAAAGATGCTCACTCTCCCCACGTTTATTCATAATAGTACTTGAGGTCGTACCCACAGCAATCAGACAAAACAAAGAAATAAAAGGTATACAGATTGGTAAGGAAGACGTTAAACTGTCACTGTTTGCAGATGACCTGACATTGTACATAATAAAAAGCCCTAAAGAATCCACTCCAAAACTACTAGACCTAAAATTGAATTCAACAAAGTTGCAGGATACAAAATCAATACACAGAAATCTATTGCATTCTTATATACTAACGATGAACTAGCAGAAACAGAAATTAGGAAAACAATTCCATTCACAAATGCATCAACAAGAATAAAACAACTAGGAATAAACCTAACCAAGAAGGTGAAAGACCTATACCCTGAAACTATAAGACACTCATGAGAGAAATTAAAGAAGACACCAATAAATGGAAATAGATTCTGTGCTCATGGATAGGAAGAATATTGTCAAAATGGACATCCTGCCTAAAGCAATCTACAGATTCAATGCAATTCCTATCAAAACAACAATGGCATTCTTCTACAAAATTGAACAAACAGTTGAAAAATTCATATGGAACCACAAAAGACCTTGAATAGCCAAAGCAATCTTGAGAAGGAAGAATAAAGCTTGGGGGATTACGTTCCCTGACTTCAAACTCTACTATAAAGCCACAGCCATCAAGAAAATTTGGTACGGGCACAAGAACAGACCCACAGATCAATGGAACAGACTAGAGAGCCCAGATATAAACCCAAGCATATATGGTCAATTAGTACATGATAAAGAAGCCATGGATATACAGTGAGGAAATGACAGTCTCTTCAACAACTGCTGTTGGCAAAACTGGACAGCTACATATAAGGGAATGAAACTGGATTACTGTCTAACTTCTTACATAAAAGTAAACTCGAAATGGATCAAAGACCTGAATGTAAGTCATGAAACCTTAAAACTCTTAGGAAAAAACATAGGCAAAAATCTCTTGAATACACACATTTTCCTGAATGCATCTCCTCAGGCAAAGGAAGCAAAAGCAAAAATTAACAAGTGAGACCACATCAAACCAAAAAACTTCTGTACAGAAAAGAACACCATCAGTAGAACAAAAGACATCCTACAGTATGGGAAAATATATTCATAAGTGACATATCTGACAGGGGTTAACATCCAAAATATATAAAGAATTCATATGTCTCAACACTCAAAAAGCAAATAACCCAATTAAAAAATGGGCAGAGTATACGAACAGACACTTCTCCAAAGAAGAAATTCAGGTGGCCAACAGGCACATGAAAAGATGCTCCACATCACTAATTTTCAGGGAAATTAAAACCACAATGAAATATCATCTCACACCAGTTAGGATGGCCAACATCGAAAAGACTAGGAACAACAAATGCTGGCAAGGATGTGGAGAAAGGGGAACCCTTCTACACTGCTGCTGGGAATGTAAATTAGGTCAACCATTGTGACAGTAATATGGAGGTTCCTCAAAAAACTAAGAATAGAAATACCATTTGACCCAGGAATTCCACTCCTAGGAATTTACCCAAAGAAAACAAGATCCCAGATTAAAACAGACATATGCACCCCTATGTTTATCACAGCACTATTTACAATAGCCAAGATATGGAAGCAACCTAAGTGTCCATCCATAGGTGAATGGATAAAGAAGATGTGGCACATATACACAATGGAATACTATTCAGCCAGAAGAGGAAAACAAATCCTACCATATGTGACAACATGGATAGAACTAGAGGATATTATGCTCAGTTTAATAAGCCAGGTGGAGAAAGACAAGTACCAAGTGATTTCCCTCATTTGTGGAGTATAACAACAAAGCAAAACTGAAGGAACAAAATAGCAGTAGACTCACAGACTCCAAGAAGGGACTAGTGGTTACCAAAGGGGAGGGGTGGGATGGAGGGAGAAGGTGATTAAGGGGCATTATGATTGGCCACATATGGTGTGTGTGGGGGACACGAGGAGACAGTGTAGCACAGAGAAGACAAGCAGTGACTCTGTGGCATCTTACTATGCTGATGGGCAGTGACTGCATGGAGGGGACTTAATGATATGGGTGAATGTAGTAACCACAATGTTTTTCATGTGAAACCTTCATAAGAGTGTATATCAATGATACCTTAATAAAAACAAAACAGAATTACAGTAGATAATGCACTGAGACATGGTATAGCTTTGATATAGTCTTGATTATATTAAGTAACTAGATTTCAACTTGTATTTTTTTACCAGTATATACCTTCTAAATGTCACATGTACAAGTTGGCATGACTCCAATAAGCTCTTTTCAAGTACAGGTCTATTTACAGTCAAGGAACTCAGAGCTAGAACTTGGAAGTCACAAATAAGTTTCCCTCATCAAAATTATCATGACACTCCAGCCTTGAAAAGCAGATTGCAACACCATGTTACAAAAGACAGTACCATGGAATATCATTTAAACTAGCATTAGAAGACAGAGTTTAACTTCCAATACTACTACTAAGATGTTTAATCTTTTTTTTTAATTACGGTATTATTGATATACACTTTCATGAAAGTTTTTCACATGAAAAACAACGTGGTTACTATATTCAGCCATATTAATCAAGTCCCCCCCAATACCCCATTGCAGTTGCTGTCCATCAGTGTAGTAAGATGCCACAGAGTCACTATTTGTCTTCTCTGTGCTACACTGTCTTAAAGAAAGATGTCTAGTCTTAATCTCTTATACCCCTGATGGTTCTATGTTATAATTATTTTCTACCTGTAAAATGGAAATAATGTATCTTATACTTTGAAAACATTTTTTACTGGGTAAATTTCTATTCATAGTATAGTTTGACTAACATGAAAACAAGGAATGATATAAACAAATTCAGTATTACTACAAATTCTTGTTTAAGACACGGTACACAAAATATTTAGAAACTTTTCTCATTTCCAAAATGAAAGAGAAGAAAAATAAATTTCTCAGTAAACTGAATCTCCTGTTGTATATAGATTTGATTATTTGATATACAGGTTTATGACTTGTAAAAAAATTAGAAAAATTACAAGGTAACATAAATGTAAAAGCAAAAAAACATATGCAAAATAAACTAGCATGCAAGATAACTGTCAAGAATACGCTCTAAATGGCAAATGAAATAGAACAGCTAAGCAAATGATCTGTTCTCTACGAGGAACAGAATCAGGTATTTTTTACTCTGACCATAACCTGTCTATTCCCATTAATTTTTTTACAGATATACAACAAAGTGCACATACAAAAAATATAAAATTTGATAAGCTTGGAGATATGTATGTGCCCATAAACCATCAGCACAATCAAGGTAATGAACATATCCATCCCTCCCAAAACATCCCTTTGGTCATCTCCCTACCCCTGCACACCCCATCACTAGGCAAACACTAATTGGTTTTCTGTCATCATAGATTGGTTTCCATTTTCTAAAATGTTATGTACATGGAATCATATAGCACGTTCTCTTTTTTTGTCTTGCTTCTTTTGCTCAGCATAATTTTTTGAGATTGATTCACACTGTACAAGAGATTTACTTTTGTGAAAGAATTCTCTAGAAAAGACAGCCCTCTCCTGAAAAAGCTCTGAGATTTTATAATTTGCTATATCAAGACTTACTAAGTTGGATCTCATTTGACATGCCAAAATAAACTCTAAAAATAAAACCAAACAATAAGAAACCTCACACAGCCCAACTGTTTACTTGCTTACATTAATAATGTGCTTTTCAGATGGCCTTGATGGGTGCCTCACCTCGTCTACAGCAGCTGACTGGGCACTCTGACTCACTGCCGTCTCTGACAGTGTTCAGCATCTTTGCCTGTCTCACTTTATGCTAAGAGTGTAACCCTCTTTCTTTTCTAGGTCTTAACTGAATAAAAAAAAGTCATTGGTTTATTAAAATAATTCTGTTTATTTCAGGTAACTTTAAAAGGTGAATTCTTTTTTTGTTTCTAATATTCATAAATGATGCCCTTCTACAGAAATCTGGAATCAAGATAATATAAGAAGCACTCCTGGTACCCGAATTATGGTCTCATCCATTCTACATTAAAAGGAACTAAAGTCCCTCAAGTACCGGGTGATTTCAGGTCAAGAGGAGGAAAAGTACAAGGTCAGTTCCAGATCAACTTCTTGTATCAAAAGCAAGGAGGCTATTGAAAATGAATGGGGCTATGTTAAAAGAACACATAGGAGCCACTTTGAGTTATCACTAATTCTCAATTTGACTATTAAAAAGAATGATCATAATAGATTAAGCACATTGAGCCAACTGAAATATACACAAAGAGAAAGTTGGGAAATCAGTATTATCATTTGAAGGGGCAATTCCTTACTTTTTGAATGGATAAGGGGAATGAATCAAACATTTATTCTGTTTTTCCAATAGGAATTGTATTTCAGAGTACCTAATAGCCTCAGCTGACGATGGGAAAGCTCCACTTTTCAGTTAAGGTTAAAGGAATGAGAAAATCCAAAAATCACCATTCCACAACCACTAAAGCTCATGCAAGAACCCTCAATTGATATTCTAAACACTTACATAGTGCCAAAATAACACCACAAAGACACTTTCAGGGAAAAACACAACTGTACAGTGGAGAGTAAGGGTATCGTTATCCTAATTCAGCGTTTAAACTTAGTATCCCTAGAGCAGGTCATCCAGATGTTGCATGTCCTGATGTGAAGCAAAAGAAAAGAAGTACATATTATCCATCATGTATTCCAGCCAAAACATTTAACTTGAACCTAGCCTTTAAAACTCATAGTCAGTTACAGGAAATACAAGTATGAGAGGAACAAGCCAAATGCCACCATGAAGAAGAGTAAGACAAATCCAAAAGATGAAACATTCTGCAACACAACTGGTGTGACATCTTTAACGAGTGTCACATTAAAATGTGAGGGAGTACGAACTAGATTAAAAGAAACCATGTACAATGTACAGTCCTGTATTGATTGGATCCTAGTTTGAGCAAACTGATTGAAATGCAAGGACATTTTGGGGCAACTGGGAAATTTTAAATATGGTCTGATTATCAGATAAAATGAAAATGTATTGTTATGAAACATGTGGATTACTAACTAAGCAAACAGATCAGTTCTTCCAACTTTTGGAGGCAACAGGTCACAATAGAAAATACTCTGGACAAGGACTAAGGACATCCAAGTTCTATACTTGGCTCTGTCACTGACCAGCTTTCCAGGTTGTGTTTTGTTTCTTCATTTGTTAAACTGTAATACCTCACAAATAAGGATAAATAAAATAAGTCTGAAACATTTCATATACTGTAAAGTGCGACTGTGATATAGTTATTATTACTGCACAGATTACAGAACTAAGAGCCAGCCAGCCACTGCAATTCAGACTTCTTCTAGACTTCTGAATTATACTACTGAAATGTCTTTCTCTTAGCACTTCTCAGACAGATTGCTAGTGCAGGGTTGCATGGCAGAACTTATGCTCCCCCCATCCCTGGGACCAAAGCTCTTTCCTAGATAACATAACCTTTGTGTATCATGACAATGCCATAAGGAACCTCTGAGGCTGAGAGCCAGCTGTTTGTCCCTACTGAGATGGCTCACTGTTTCCTCTGTAACATTCTCATAATGGATTTCCTTTTGTCAGGACATCTGCTCCTTGTAAATTCCATAGATGCTGCTGCTTCTGAATACTAGTCTCTTTGTTCTTCATTCTGATTTTCCCTCTTTTCTATTTTTCTTCAAGAAGTTTGAGTTTCATAACCATTACCAATGAGAAATGCTCTTTTGTTTTTGCGTCAGGGACAAACACAGCAATCCCATGATGTAAGATTTAATCTCTGCATATTCCAATTTTTGTTATTAATGACCGATGTTCAAGGACTGGATCTTTAATTCCTAAATGAGTTTGCTGACTTGCTGGACACTAAGGGTTCCAGAAGGCGGACCTCCAGACACATGAAGTGCTACTCTACATGCTTTTAACATGGTGACTGTTCAAAAGATGATCATGCATCACAGAGGACCTTTTCTATTTTCCTGATTTCAGCTTCTAAACCCTCAAATTAAATCCTGTAAGTTATTAAAAATAAACATTACATTTAATTAGTATCCAATGACAAAAGTCACAGTAATCAATTTGGCAAAATTGATGGAACACATTTACAGTACCTTTTAAAGCTTCTGTTTCTATGTCTACTAATGGCTTCCCCACATAGGCAATATCATCTAGATTATAATACAGTTTTTTAATGACTCCATCATAACGACTAGTGATAGTAACAGAAGCTTTATCACTTTGAACTTCACAGATGCTATCAAACTGAGACACTGTATCTCCTTCTTTTACATACCTAAAAGAAAAAGATAAGACATTTTCACATGAACAATTATAAATAGAGATCATCCTAACAATGTAAATACCCCAGTGATTTAAATCAGTATTCAACTAGCACAGCATTTAGTCCCAGATTGTGCACCAAAGAATGTTTCAGAAAAGGCTATAATGGCTTCCAGAGTCTTTTTGATGTATCTCCAAGAAATACTAAAAATTTTAAAACCATTCATAGATCTATAATCCAAAAATGTAGTTCAACTTTAAGGCTTCTGTCTTACCTAAGGTATATTTAAAGTATTATTTCCTTTTATTATCTTATATTAGCCTTTATAAAACTTTAAGGATGCTTATTATTTCTACTAGTAAGTCTCAAGATTGATATCTCTAAAACATATCCTTTGTAGTTTCATGAATTGTAGGTTGAGTTTTCTCATTTTTTCTTTCTGGAATTATCTTAGTCTGTCTTTATATATGAGTCCCTTAATCCCCTCAATTATTTAAGTATGCTTTAAAAGACTTCTAGAAATTCAAACAGAACAGGAGGAATGGAACCAAACCTGAAATACTACATGTAATTTTGATTCTAACACCATTCTTGATATATCTATCACATTTCTAACTTATTGCCATCAATTCTTCATCAAGGTAATTGTTTAGTCATTCTTTTTCCTCGTCTTTCTGTCTTAACCAATTCTCAGTCCAAAACAAAACATCATCTGACATAGTAAGTAGGTTTAAAGGCACATGTAGAGGACTTTCACTTCCAGAGTGGCAGACTAAGGACCTGTGGAATTCTGCAACAATTTAAAAGCAACAACTGTACTGCAAAACTCAACTTTTTCATAATTCTGGAAATTGCAAAAAGGCTTACAACAACTGGTAAGTATTTTTTTCAGGAAAAATGGCTGAACCTCATTAAAAACAATGAGTTCTATTATTTTAACTTGCTCTGTTCCCATTTTCCTTTCCCCAGCTCAACACTGCCTCAACAATTAGAGGCCTAACAGCAAGAGGCAGAGCAAGCTAGGAGTACTACAAAAAAATACATGCCCCAGAGAACTGTTACTGTTTAACTTGTAGAGCACCTTCCTGGAAAACTCCCTTTCACAAAGCTTGTCTTTATTTGACCTGACTAAGAGCATTCTCAGGGTGTTTGCTGAAAATAATCCACAGCAATTGTTTCAAATCATAGCTGGCTGAGGCAGTGATAACAGTTGGGTCAACTAAGAGGTCCTATAAAAGGAAGATCTGGGGAATGAGATTTCTGTATATCTCATTACAGAGTTGTCACATTTTATATAAAATGTTCAGGTTTTGATGAAAAATTAGACATATGAAGAAACAGGGAAGTAGAGCCAATGCACAGCGTAAAAAGCAGTCAACTGAAGCCACTCCTGAGGATGTTGGCCTTATGAGACAAAAACTTTTAATCAACAATTAAATGTTAAATTAAAACAATACTTAATTTTCCAAAGAACTAAAGAAAACCATGTCTAAAGAATCAGAGGGAAGCAGAAGAAAATGATGAATATCAAAAAAGAGAATCTTTGAACAAATAATGACCAAAACTCCCAAGCTTTAAGAAAAACATTAATGTACTCAACAAATTAAAATGCAAGCAACTCAACAAACTCCAAGTAAGAGAAATTCAAAAGAGCCACACCCAGTAACATCATAATCATGCCGCTGAAAGACAGAGAGAATCTTGAAATCAGCAAGAGAAAAATATTCATCAAGTACAGGAACCCTTATAGGATTATCAGCTGGTTTCTAGTCAGAAACTATGGAAGACAGAAGGCAGCTGAACAACATTAAATGTGCTGAAAGAAAAAGACTGTCAATCAAGAATCCTATATCTAACAAAACTATCTTTCAAAAATGAAGGAGAAATGAATACATTCCCAAATAAATTAAAGCTGAACATTTGTCACTAGTACACCCTGCCCTGTAAGAAATACTAAAGGAATCCTTCAAGCTGAAATGAAAAGACAACAGTAACTCAAATCCACATCAAGAAATAAAAAATACTAATAAAGACAACTACATAGGTAAAAAGACAGCACATATATATTTTGTTTGTAAGCCTTTTTTATTATATGTGATTTACAAGTGCATAAAGTAATACTTAAAAAATTGATGGGTTTATCATGCTTAAAGATGTAATACATACGACAAAAATAGCACAAAGGAGAAGAGAAGGGATGGAGCTATATTGGAGCAAAGTTTTTTCAGACTACTGAAACTAAGTTGTCATTAATCAAACTACATTGTTTCAGATTAACATATTAATTATAATGAGCAGGGCAACCACTAAGAAAATAACTTAAAAAATACATATGGAGTAAGAGAAACAAAGGAATTAAAATGGTACATTAGAAATATCTATTTATCATAAAAGAATGCAGTAATAGAAGAATACATCAATATCAAAAAAACACATAAAGTATATAGAAAACAAAGAGCAAAATGGCAGATGTGAATCTTACCTTATCCATAATTATACTAATTATAAATAGCTTACACACTCCAATAAAAAGGCAGAAATTGGGAGGATAGATTAAAAAAACCGACCAATTATATTTTGTCTACAAAAGACATTTTTTAGAATGAAAGACATGAATAGGTTCTAAGAAAAAGGATGGTAAAAGTTGTATCATGCAAACAGTAACCAAAAGAGAACTGGAGTGGCTATACTGATAACAGACAAAATAGACTTCAAGACAAAAACACATATAGAGTCCAAACGTTGGTTTTAGAACTTGGCAATAGCTTTTTGAAATCTATTTTTCTTTAGTCATAAGGATAAATAAGGTTTTATTGCCACTTATACAAACACAATTCTGTTAATTTTTTATGCTTCCTTACATATTCAAATTTCTATTCTCAGGTTCTATTCTATATACACACACATATATATATATTATGTATTTGTTTTTCCTTGAGTTCTTTTATATTTATAGATATTAAGTTAGAAAAAATATTAAGTTAATATAGATATTAAGTCACAGAATTCAAGAATGCTCTTAGTATTTCTTAAAGAACTTCTGAAGAACTTTCATCAAATGATTTATTTCTAATGTAAAGAATGATTAGATTTCATTGGGAATGAAATAATCTCCTTTTTCAAGAGCTTTAAAACTGTAGTAAGCTTATGAATCTAGAGAATTAATAAGAGGTAGGAATTAAGAAATGTTAAATAAAAGTTGAAAATCTAAGAAGAGTAGTCTTGGTAGGAAGATACCAGTAACTTAAATATACATAGTATTTGTAGAATTTAAAGGCATTTTCTATATATTACATTAGTTGATCTTTTCACTAACCCTTGTGAGATGGCAGAATAAGTACTGTTACCCTCTTTACACATTAGGTAGGGACCAAGTGAGTCAAGGGTAAGATGGCTAAGTTTCAGAGTCAGTCTCTTCTGATTTAAAGTTCACTGCTCTTTCCTTAATCCAACAATGAGACTAAGGCATATTTATGTTATTACTGTTCTTTTCTAACTTACAAAGCAATCATAATGACCACTGTAGGAAAGAATGTTCAGAGAGCTGAATCATATTGTTAAAAGGTTCTTCTACACTATTAAAACTATGGTGGAGAGATTCTATTTCCTCATCTTAATTGCTACTTCTAGAAACTTTTAAAAATTAGTTCAGTACCCAGACATGTTTCTTTTCTTCCAGAAAAGGAACAGAAAGATGACCAAAGCAGTAAAGAACTTTTTATTTTTGTTTCAAGCCTCCTTTGAACATTTTTTAATCTTTCAAAAAATTATTTTTTGATACATACCTTTTGGTATTATATTTTAACCTTTTCTAAAAATATAGGCAAATTTCAGGTAATGGTAAGTCAAATGTACTTGCATGCTTACTAATGTCATTTTCAGTCAAACAGACAGCTTAGACCACATGATAATTTTAAGATAGTTTGAAGTTCATAAATATTAAATGCTTTTCAAAACACATAGTCATATCAAGTTAATGTCTTTTACAGGCTAATTTCTCTTTTTTAGCTAATGTGAGTGGTGGGCAGTGAAAAACTTTTTAAGATGAAAAATAATTCTTAATATATTATAATGAATAAAATGCCATGATGTATGACGAATTGTGTCACCAGCATATCGGCAACATAAACAGTTATACCTTATTGGCTTAAAAAAACATTATTATGTTACAGAAAGAAGTTTCTCAATCTAAATAGATACCTACTGATTTTTATTACAATAATTTTTGTATTTACTTTAAAAAGTTTCAGTAAAACTTACCATTCTTTAACAGTTACTTCTCTAATTCCTTCTCCAATGTCTGAGAGTTTGAACTGGACAATCTGTCCCTGCAGAGCTTCAAAGACAAATGAGAAATGATCTCATTAAGTATGTAGTATATTGATAATAGATGCTTTTAATCTAAAATTAGAAGATATGCCCAAGCAGAGACAGAGATTATTCCATTTTACAAATAAAAGTACTCATAATTTTTTAAAGTGTAACTATTATTAGTAATCATCAAAGATTTAAATAAATTATTCAGCGACGCAGACCTACTGATACTGCTAAAGACCTTTTATTTTACAACTTCCAAAATAATGTTCTTTACAAGGATAAAGAAGGCCCTTCTGACAAATGAGATTTTGAAACAATACTAACGAACAGAAAATGGAACAAGATGTTGTACAAAGGGAGATCCAGCTGGATCTCCTTGTTGTAAGTCATAAAAGTATAATAACCTTAACAACCTGCTCTTAGATCTTTTTTGACCTCATATAACTGCTTTTTCTTAATGGCTAAAGATCAGGCAGATCCATATCTAGAAGACTTGATGGAAAATTCTTATTTTCTCAATCTATGTTCTGCCAATTTATCATTAAATTTTATAATATTGTCTCTTTCCATTTTTTTATCTCTTTTCAAATCTCTACCCCCTTTTTATAACACTTTTATAAAAATGATAATTTGTAGTAATTATTCCCAAGAGAGAAAGCATTTTCGATCAACAGAGAGTCTGTATGGATCCGCTCACTGTTGATCGAATGGCTCTGAGTTAAGACTGCTCCTCTGTCTGCTAACGAGACTGTTATTGATCAAAATAGCTTATAAAATACACAAGCCAATTAAGGTAGCAAACTTTTCTTTAATAAATACGAGGACATAAGCTAGTAGTTAGGAAATACAAAACACATTTTTTATATGGAGGTATTAGGTACCTCTTGTTTGCTCTTTAGTTAGCTGGGCTCTCTCTAGTTTGCTGCTATGGTATAAACTGGAACCTTTCTGAAAAAATAGTTTGGTGTTAAATATCAAAAGCCTTAAAAAAATCTTTATTATCTTTGACTCAATAAGTAATTCCACATTTAAGATTTTTTCCCCTGAGAAAACAAAGAGGTACACAAAGATTTGCGCTCAAGAATAGTTACCATGGATTTGTAATGAAGACTTGGAAATCAATCTAAGTTACCAAAAACTGACATTGGAAGTACATTATGCCACCTATATACAAAGCAATAACTACACAAGGAACAACAATTATAAAAGCATGGAAGCAGGACAGTACACAGCATGGTTAGGGAATAAAAATTCTAAATATGGCAAGAAATCAGGCCAGAGTTAAAAGGCTTTATGTACCAAGCTGAGGTAGGGTGTTTGGAATTTATCCTAAAAGTCATCAGGAAAAAGTATAAATAAATAAGGTAATAAATTCAATTCTTTGCAGCTGCTCCTAAAAAAGATGGAGTCTATTTTACCACTACTTAGATCTATGCTGGTCTGTGACATGCTTTGACCAATAGAATGTAGCAGAATCTAAGTTGTACAAGTTGTGGAGCCTAGGCCTCAAAGGACCTCAAAGCATCTTCTACCTTCTCTCTATTGGAATGCGGTCTTGAGATCCCCATGCAAGGAAGCTCATCTATTCTACTGGAGGATGTGAGAGGCCATGTGGAAGGGAACTGAGATGCCCCACTTGAAAACCAGTACCTACTGTCAGATATGTGAATAAGACCGTCTTAGACCTTCCAGCCCGCATGATCCTTCACCAAATACAGTCACATAAGTGAACCCAGGCAAAACCAGCAGAGGAACCACCCAGCCCACACCCAGAATACTGAGAAATAATAAATCATTGTTGCTTTAAGCCACTAAGTTGTGGAGAGGGCTCTTATTCAGTAATAATTAACTGACAGGGAGTCTCAACTGCAATTTCGGATCTATAACTTTAAACCTTTAATTTTAGAAACAAACCTCTCTCGCAGGAGTGTGGTGGATAGAGATGGGGAAGAGGTGACAGAGAAACCAGTTAGGAGACTATCACAGTTAAGAAACTTAAGTATAAAATTTAATATATTTATATATTTTCAAAGTTATCTGAAAAGGAGAATGCAGATTTAGGAAACAAATATGATGTAAAATTAATGGCTCTTGGTAATCAATTTGATGTGAGACAGTGGCTTCAGGTTTCTAGCTTAATTATTTACTGAGTTAGGGAAACAGAAAGAGGATGGACCCCAAGCACGTAGAATAGTGCCTTGGCACATAGTAGGTGATCAGTAAATATTGAACTAATTTATTACCACAACAATACAGTAAGTTAGACGCTATAAGTATTTCCATTTTCCAGATGAAGAAACAGAGAGAAAATATTAAGTAACTTTTTTAAAGTTACGCTGCTAGTTATTGGTAGATAAAGAACCCAAAGCTCACAAGTATTCAGAGACAACAGCAGGAAAAGCTGGGTTTCTGCTTGAGTGACCTCTATTTTTTTCTGAGAAATAAAAGATTCTATTTAAAAATAGAATCTTTTTAAAAGTGGTGAAGATAAGTTTTACCTACTTAAGGTGTTGTGGAAGATGACACATAAAAGGCCTGTGGAAGGATGAAATGATTGCAGGGATTGGATCTGCCTGGAATTCCCCTATTTTTATTTAAGGCACCAAAGATCTGTCAAAAGCTTACGGCTGTAACAAAAATCTAGGGTTTTTAAAATCAGGGTTATAAACAGAACATCAGAAGAAAAAGTTTTAGTGCCCTTGCCAAATCTAATACTTAATGCCTCAAGTTCCTTGCAGAGAGCAGAAAAAGAAAATGGTTAAATGAAAAGCCTGGGAACTTTCTATTTAGGAGCACCTCAGGCTGGTTTTATCACACAATCTTAACATGACAGATTAAGTGCCTCATTCAACAAACAGAAATGCAGTGAGCACAAGGACGTAACCCATTAAGTCAACAGTTTACCTTGCCTGAGAAAGTCGTATCAGTGCTGACTACTGCACTTAGGAATCAGATGATAAACAACAGATGGCTGGAGACAACTGGTTCCCAACATTATGAAGACCAAGTAGTAAAGGCCAAGTATGTGAAAGGGCAAAAAAAGATAGATAGAAATGGATAGATTCAGAAACATGTATGTGTGGATAAAATGAAAGTTCCTGTGGCCAGGATTGTCATCAAGCCCTGGTTGGCTAGCTCACTACATACGTGGGCAATACGTTGCTATTGACTCTATATAGAGCTCTGCCCAGTGCTCTGGGTGACACGGTGGCACGGCTGGTAGGCTGCAGGAGAGCAGAGTGGTTGCAGCACCGAGGACAGAGCCAGAGGATGGCTGTGTGGGCAGAGAGGCCCAGAGGCAGAGACCGGCTTACTGCATGCAGACTCGCTCTGAGTGAATGGGATTTTAGTAATTGATCTGCCACTGTGGAAATAAAGTTGGGTATAATCCTTTCACCCCAAGAATGTTTTACTGTCATTTCTTTGTTCACATTGAATCCATAGTGAACTTGCCTGGGGCTGAAACTCATTGCAAGACACTATGGATAGAGCAAGGCTAGAAATATAAGGTCAGCTCTTTTTAACTTTAATAAGCCTTCAATTACTTTTTTAAAAGTACTGAATAAGACAAAATCACAATATAAGTTGATCATGGGAATGGGGACTGTAGTACAGCATGGAGAATATAGCCAATGGTCTGTAACATCTTACTGTGTTGGTAGACAGTAACCGCCCTAGAGGGGGTGAGGATTTAATAATATGGGTAACTGTTGAACCACTGTGTTGTATATCTGAAACCAACATAAGATTGTATACCAATGATACTTCAATTAAAAAAAAAGTACTGAATAAGATACAAAACATTGTTTTTATATAGGCTGTATTTTGAGATCATACTTACCAGCAGTTGTTTTCAGCAGCTGATGTGGCTGACTATACTTGAATGAAGGATAACCAAAGAAACACACATAATTTGGCTTCAAAACATGAACATTACTACGTGTTTGAAAATACCGAACACAGATCTAGAGATGAGAAAACAAAAAAGTGAAAGCTTTTATAAATCATCCTAATGGCTTATCTTTGTAAGTATATATTGACTTTCAAGTCTATTCTAAAAGTGGAACAATTATCAAAATACAAACAATATGAAATTATCTAGGCTAAAATCTGAACACCTGGTACCAGCGACAATCCAGTTTATGAAGATTAGTTATTTCTTAGGCATTTCTGTTCATGAAATCAAAGGAACTCAAACCTCAGCACATACAGAACATTTTGTTGTTCTTTTATTTAGTAAAATTATATCCTTAGAGTCAGATTTATTCATATACATTGATCCTTTCCTAGAATTCCTTATGAAAGTAAAGAAAATTTAACAATGTATTCTGAATAAACACAGAAGTTTGTAGGTGCATTTGAGTCATTAAAGAGTTCCTGAAATAAAACTACTTAAAAATTCGAAAGTGACTGTTAACCATCTAAAGACACTGAAAAACATGTGTAGTATATACCAAAAGGTTTTTTAAATCATAATTTATAGGTATGTCTTTAGATTTAACTATTTTATATAACATCTTAGTATTATATGAGGCAATGTTATAGAAATAAGTAGGCTTGAATGTATTCAACTTGATATATTAAAACCTATGTGTCTGAAAGACAATATTTTATTTTGAAAGTTAATGTTTCAATGTTACTAATACCTGATTATATGTCTCACTTTTAAACATAAACAACAGACATTTCTAACCTTCTTAATGTATTTGAGAATACTGGCATATATTTGATATTTTTCATTAATATAGGAGAGAGTTACTTTTACTTAAAAAAAATTTCTGTCATCATGTACTATATACTTTAGTGATGAGTAGCCCTTAAAACTGAAAAGTTATAATACATATTATATTACATATTATCATAATGCATATTTATAAACAAGAATTTTGTTTTTTTTTCTAGCAGCAAGTAATATAAAACAAATATTTGGTTTACTGACAGGACTAATACATTTAAATTCTTACATGATATTTCACTTTAATTTCCAAGCTGTTACTGATTTCTGAAGGCAAAGAACAAAGGATCCCTTTCCTAAAACAATAATCTTAAACCATGCATCTTAGCTTTAAGAGATAATAATACAGCAATAAATCTTTATAATATTTATATTTTATTCTTATTAACATTAACAGTCAGGAAACATAAAGACTAACTAAAATAACTAAAACTGATAGCTTGCAACTTGGCAGGCAGTGAAAGAATTCTTTTCCATATACCCCCATTTTATGTGTCCTTCCTTTCTCCTTCAACTCCTACAACTCTGGCTCAAAAATCAAAGGAGTATCAAAGGAGTAAATCACAATCAAAGGAGTAAATCAACCTGTTCCATCAGACATTATAAAACCTAGGGATAGTAAACAAAAGTTTTGAATTACATAGTTTCACATTGATTTAAATAAAATAGCTCATATTTTTAAAACCTTTGAAAATTAAACTACTAGAAAGTCCTACCTTGAACATAAATTTTACTGAGGAACTATTAATGGGTCAAGGCAGGCACAAACTATCAAACTTTGTGTTAGGAAACTATTATAATCTTGAGGCATGAAATGACAGGCTCCTGACTGGGGTCATTTACAGTGGAAAGAGAGAGGAAGCAACGTAAGTGCAACAGGCTTTACATGAAAATAGTGAATGAATGGCAAGGCTCCGCAACAGCAGTGAAGCTGCCGAATGGAAGGATAAAAAGGCAACAGAAGGGAGACGGAGAAAAAAAAAATTTTAAGCTATGAAAGACAGTATATTTATTTCTAGAACAGAACACAAAAATAGGAATGCATAGAAGGTTAAGCAGATTCACATTAACAAGGAAATAAATATGTTTCAACAGTTGTTTGTTGAGCACTCCTAAAGACAGGGATTGTGCTAGCCTTAGGATTTCAAAGATAAGTAAGATAGAAAACATAGTCACTGAATTCAAGTTGCTTCCACTATACTAAGGAAAGACAGACACAATAGAAAAATTCAATGTTACAGTAAGTTAATCAAGAGTCAAATACTCGATGCAGTAGGGAAGTATAGGCCTTCTTAATGATTTACTATAGGTGATAAGACCTCTTGTTGTTTATAACTTTCTATAACAGATGAAAAAACTGGGCTGTTTTTTCCTGAGTCATTCAATGAATGTTTATTGAGTACCTACTATATGCTAGGCACTTAGGCTTAGAAAACAACATAGATGCCAATTCCTTCCCTTATGGAGTGTAAAGTCCATACTGTGAAAGATAAAGACAAATAGGTGATTATATCAGTGGTATAATATGGGAAACAGAGTGTTAAGGGAACACAAAGGAGAGAACCTACCTGGAGAAAGTAACTTGAAGTAGCACCTAAAGGATGAGTAGGAGTCACTCACGAATGACTCATATTGCAAATAAGGCCATAGGGGAATAAGGCAAAAAGTCTTTAAAGTAGAGGAAATACATTTGCAAAGGTCTGGAGTCTGGAATTGAAAGAGAGCACAGTGTGTTCAATGAACTGAAGTTCAATATAGTTCGAGCGTAGGGTAAGGGGGAGGCAAGTGTCAGAGTGGGGTTTGGGATGGCTGGATCTCAGCAAGGAAGGAAGCCTGGGAGATAGGAAAGGTCCAGATCAGAAACTGCCTCATTTGAATTTTGGACATTTTGCCGAAGGCAGATTAGGCAAGGAATGACATTCTTACTTTATAAGATTACCCTAGCTGCATACACTATGGAGCGTGGGTTGGAGAGGCACAATATTAGAGTCAGAAAGTCCAATTAGGAAGTACCACGACACCTGCAATTGGAGGCAGGGTGAAGAATGACGAGATTTTGGAGAGACTGACAGCTTAGAATCAAGAGGAACAGGTTTGAGGGCTTTGTTTTGGAGCCTAGATTCTGATGTGCTTTTGAGCCATATTGGCAGACCCTGTGAGAAGGCTAAAGGCTAGTTACTCCAAGATCCCTTGTGCTAGCAGTGGCCACGTAATATTCTGGCGAGTCAGACCGGTACCATCCCTTCCTCCTTCCTGCCTTGAATATGAAGTTGTGGCATCCTTCCTGTGACCATGAAAGGCCAAATGAATTGTTGAAATGACAACCCTTGTAATGATAAGCCACTAACCAGCTGCCCTCTAACTTTGGGGTGCTTTTCATGCAGATACTTAATTTTTTATTTATTGGTTGGGTTTTTATGACATGCAGCTGAAAAAACACCTAATATGCATGCAGTTGGACACTTCCAGGACAGTAAGGTGTGTGTGTGTGTGTGTGTGTGTGTGTGTGTATGGCCTTGAGGTAGAGCTGGCTACAAGACAGGGCAGCTTTAGGAATCATCAGCATATAGACAGCAACTAAATTCTAAGAAGTGGATGAGATAACCCAGGA
Organism: Smutsia gigantea; assembly: GCA_032199065.1. Lineage (NCBI taxonomy): Eukaryota > Metazoa > Chordata > Mammalia > Pholidota > Manidae > Smutsia > Smutsia gigantea. The sequence continues at coordinate 33,142 of JAVSCE010019964.1, read as the reverse complement.
AGTACAAGAAGTACAGAGGGCCAATGTCAAAGCCCTCAGAAACACCAATATTTAAAAGTCAGGCAGGGAAATAGGAGAAAGAGATTGGGATAAAGTGGCCAAAGACGTAGGAAAAATATCAGGAAGTTGGTGTCACAGAAGCCAGCCATAGACAGCTCTCTAAAGGGAGGCCAGTAACTAGCAAGATGCAAATATCAAGTCACATGTATCCCCTCGGAACGCCTGACACCGCACCCCCTACCCCAGATCCATTCTGTGCGTCCCGGTAGCTCTATTGCCCTTGTCCCGTCACCGCACGTCTCGATCGTGTTGTAACCGCCTGTACTGTGTCCACCTCTCTCTTTCCCTTGTCCTCTAGCACAAGGCTGTAATCTCTACGAGCACAGGGATTGTGTCTGTCTTGTTCATATTTGCATCCGCAGTGCTTTAGCAGGCTCTTCAAAGGTTTTGTAAGATCAGGGGTCGGCCGCTGTATAGGATGATCTAAGGAACAGGGGTCCCAGGAAGAAAAACGCTATGTAAATGGGATGGAACACCAGGATTACTGGGATGTTAAGTGATTGCTGCTAAAAGATCGTGTGTGAGAGTGGATAATTGGAAGGGAGATGGCGGTGGGTGGTAGCTATGATGATAAAAAGGTTGGAAAGACAGGTGGTAGGAGAGAAGTACACGTCCAGATTACGAAGCTCCAGCTACCCAGTTCCTAGATGGCAAGGGCCCCTGGTGGTATGCTTTGCCTCACAGGTTTTTCCCTCTAAATTGATGAATTTCCTGAGGCCAGAGATCCTATTATGAGGGTCTGGCACACAGCGGGGGCTCGATAAATGCTGAATGAACAGATGTCTCCATACCCCCGGTGCGTATAACACTATCACGATGTCCGGCACTTAGAATGGTGCTCGAAGGCAACGGGGTCTGGGTGTAGCTGGAAGGCGACGGTGTCGCCACGGAAACGCGTCCAGGTAACGGGAGGGAGTGGGTCTCCAGACTAGTCGCCTAGCCGCCTTTTCTGCCCTTCTTTTTGCTTGCGTCCTCTCCGTCAATCGCGCTCTGCACGCTCCGCGTGACTGCGGGCAAACCACTCCTTCCCCGCCTCGCATCGGCCCCAAACTGCTTACCAGCCGCCCCGCTTTGAGGCTGCAGGTTCTCAGCACACGCACGGCAGCCATCTTGTCCCGGAAATGACACAACCTCCGTGGTTGGAAGCACCGCCTCTGCGGAACCACCTATCGGAGCGGGAAGCTCACGGCCCTGAGCGGCCAATGGAGGGCGCGACGGCCCTGAGCGGCCAACCAGCGGCGGGGCGGGGCCGGAGCTTCAGCCTCGGAACGCGGAGCCCCACGGAGGGAAGCGGCACCCGCGGCCGGCGGAGGCCTCCCAGATTGAATTTCTGGCCTGAAGCCGGTCAAGGCACCGCTGTGTGCACCAAGGTCGCCTTTTTTGGCCCATGTGTTCGGGGAGATAGAGAGCGTGAAGGGAATACACAGGGAGGTTACGTTGACCTAGGACCTGAGCCACGAACAGGAAAATATCCCCTTTCTTCAGCCAGTTTTGCAACCGCCTTGATGACAGAAATGATTATATTTGTATAGTTGATATCAAGGTTCTCTATCACCAGTTGAGTCACAAGTCTATACTGGACCACTTTTCAGTGCCTGGCATTTCTTACACACATTGAGTGTTCTTGATTACTTGATTCTCTCTCTTTTTTAATGGAAGTTGAATAATGTTACCCTCTTGCCTAAAAAAAAACATGTCAACATTATCTTTTCTTCTTGGGGAATGTTGTTGTATGTAGTGCCCAGCATATGCAATGTACTTCACAGACATAACCTTTATTCACTTGCTTCTTGGAGAAATGTCAAACTCAGGCCAACTGGAAAAGGTGAAAGGATCAGAGCTTTAATAGTGTATTTCCTCAGAGCAATTAATAAACTAATTTCTAGAAATGTCCAGAATGACATTTGCCTGTTTTTGTCTTTTACATGGGAATGAAAATCTGCACAGATTAAGTCTAAAGAATTACAGAGAAAAAAAATCTTGAAGGTTAGGGACTGTGAAACAAACTCTCAGGTATTTCACAAATTTACTGTCAAATATTACCCCAAAACACTTTTTTTTGCTTTGTTGCTTTTCAGTATATGTCCCACACACACATAAAGTACTATAAACAAGAAATCTAAATCATTACCTTTATAAAAAAATCTGGGATAGTCAAAGGAACTTTAATTTTTTAGACCTTCTGATTAACAAAATATTTTATAGGCACTGTAGTATATTTAATAACCCTACATACTACATGCATGTGTTTGTACAAAAAGAAGATGTAGTAGCTCTGTCTTTGGATTATTTTTCCTCCTTAGGGTCCCCATGCCTTCCTCTCTTAGCTTTCCCTTCAACTCTACCTTCTTCCTAGAAAATATCTAGTTTACTTCTTTTCTTTTACTCATTTTACCTCATTGGATTATCACTTCCATATTTAGTATTATGTCTGTCCTTATCTTTTCTTTCAAAATCAAGAGGTATTACTAGTTACTCCTTTCACTTGAGCTCAAAAGAACCAAAGAACCAATTTCTTTAACTTCTTAAGTCAATTTTCAGCCTTTCTTCTTTCCTAAAAATAATGTTTAATGATGAGTTTCTTTTTAAGTACTGGTTTCATTGCATTCCTTAGATTTTGCTACATAGAACTTTCATTTTTGTTCATCCTTAGTACTTTACACATTTTCTATTAACATTTCTTCTTTTATTCATTAATTATTTAGAAGTGTTTATCAAGTTCCAAACATCTGTGTATTTTGGTGGTTGCCTATTTTGGAATGAATTTCTAACACAATTGCATTTTGGTCAGAGAATGTCATCTGCATGATACAAATTCTTTGTGTATTATTTAGACTTGCTTTATGGCTTAGTCATTTTTTATAAATGTTTCATGAGTTTTTTAGGAAAATAATGTGTGATCTATAGGACTTGACTGAAGGATATATATATGGATATATATGTAATATGTGTGTATAATACATAAATATGTAATAGTGTGTATATATATATTAGACAAAGCATATTGTTTTGTTCAAGTCTTTGTCTTTCCTAAATTTTCTTCTGCTTGATCTACCAATAATTGAGTCATGATGAAATTTCATTATGCTGTAGTGGATTTATCAGTTTCTTCTTCTGTTCTGTCAATTTCTGACTTGTATTTTGAAGATATTTTATGAAATGCATACAAAGTTTTGAATGGCTGTTATTTTCCTGGTGAAGTCAACCTTTTATTATTTTGTGGTGACTTTTTTGTCAAGATAAAGCTTTTCATATTAAAGTCTAAATTGTCATTAATATAGGGATACTAGCTTTATTTTAGTTGATATTTATCTGGAGCATTTTTTCCATCTTCTCATTTTCAACTTCTCATAATCCTCAATGTTTTGGTTTTCTTAAAAGATCTCTGAATTTCAACCAGAAAGTTTATTTACTTTTACTTTTATTATTTACATGTATGAACTTGTTTCTACTTTCTTACCTTAGTGCTTTCTTTTCATCCTTTTTTATGCTGTAAGGTGTTGTGTTTCTTTTTTTTTAATTAAATTGTATTTTCCTCTTGTCCACTTTTCCCTTCAGCTGGTTTACACTGTTACTTTAATGATTACCCTTGAAATTTTAGCTTGCATACTTGAAATCTTAAATTAATTTATGTTTTAAATCTTATGCCCAAAGGAAACTTTTGAATTCTTTAATTTTAGTCATCTATCTCTTGACTTACATACTTTTGTTGTCTGGTGTTATTTTACGTAATGTTTAGATTCACCTATGATTTTACAGTTTCTTTGCTCACCATTTCTTCTTCTTAAACTCCCTTCTAGGGTAATTATTCTTTCTGAAGTATATCCTTTAGAAAGTGTACACAGATCTGAAATTCAATTTCTGTGTATCTAGAAATCATTTTCTTTATTTCACCCTTGTTCTTGAAAAGATAATTTTGCTGGGGACTTAATTCTATGTTGATGGTTATTTTCTGTCAGTTTTCTGAAGGTATGAATCCATTGTCTTTCTTACTTCCATTGTTCTTTTGAAGAACTTGCTGTCAACCTAATTGTCCTTTCTTTGTAGATAACTGAAAAGACCCTGGGTCTAACCAAACTCCACCACTTGTTATGTCATCTCCAATTCCTAGGCCTTGGTCCCTCATACAGTAACACCAACCTCACAGCTTTGTTATGAACAGAAAATATATATGAAAGCTTTATACAAATGCTTATTATTATTTACTCTTGCCTGGCTAATCTCTCCTTTTTGTTCCCTTCCCCTACCTTTGGATGTGGTTGGAATGAGGCAAAAGGAAGAGGCAGGATTTCCTAGCCCAAGTTAGAAATGAAGAAGGCCAAAGATTCCTCTGAGATTAACTTTTCTGTAACAGGGGCTAAGATGTCAAATAAGAGTAGAGCTTTTCCCAAGCTGAAAAAGACAAGTACCAAATGATTTCACTCATATGTGGAGTATAAGAACTGAGAAAAAAACTGAAGGAACAAAACAGCAGGTGACTCACAGAACCCAAGAACGAACCAATAGTTACCAAAGGGAAAGGGACTGGGGAGGATGGGTGGGAAGGGAGGGGCAAGGGGGAAAAAGGGACATTACGATTAGCAGATGTAATGTTAGGGGAGCACGGGGAGGGCTGTACAACCCAGAAAGGACAAGTAGTGACTCTATGGCATCTCACTATGCTGATGGACAGTGACTGTAATAGGGGTTGCGGAGGGGGACCTGATGAAGGGGGTAGTGTAGTCATCATAATATTACTCATTTAATTGTAGATTAATGATATCAAAATAAACTTAAAAAAATATATACATATACTAAAAAAAAAAAAGAGTAGAGCTTTTCTATTCCATCCCCCTGCCACTGCCATGCTTCATCTTCTTGAATCTTTTGCCTGCATTATTGCATCATTTCAGGCTGTTAGGTCCCTTTAGTAATCCATGTACTGCCAAAGCAATCATTCTAAAATGCAAATATGATTACTTCCCGGATTAATATCTTAAGGTAAGCCCCAGAGGTTGTGATGTCCCAAGTTGGGTTAAGCAGTGTACCTGTTCCCAGCGTATATATGTATTCTCTGTCACGAAAGTGGTAGAACATTAGGATTAGACCATGGTGTTCACATCAGACCACCGTGGTTCATATCCCAGTCTTCCAGCTAATCCTTGTATGACCTTGCAGCAAACTGTTTGTTTTAACATATGCAATTGTAAAACAGAGGTAAAGTAAGTACTTCAATAGGTCATGAATGCATGCGGGTCAGGACACTTAAGTACTCAATAAATGTTGGCTGTTATTGTTATAACTTATCGTATTCTAATTGCTGTCCCCCCTTAACGGTAAGATAAGCATAGGCTAATTATTATTATTATTATTATTATTATTATTATTATTATTGTGGATGACGCTGAAATTGATTACTTCTCAGTATCTCCAATTTCTTCATGGTAGAAACTGCTTTACTCCTTTTTGCTTACACAGAAGCTTGCATATGGTTTGGTACTCAGTTATTGCAGTAACTGAGCTGCAAGCATAATCAAGAGACTTTTTCCGGCTCTGGTCTGAGGTGACTTATGTTAGCTGCACTGTGCACTGGAGTCAGGAGCTTGCGCTCATTCTTGGACAAAGCAGCAGCAAAGCTTTGACTTTTTGCAGCATTATATTACTGATTCTGCCCTTTCTCCCCCACCCCCAAATATATCGTATCTCACAAAGAGATGGTAATACTCGACACACACACGCACACACAGACACACCACACATCCCGAGGAAGAACGAGAGGCTCACGTATATCAGCTCAAAAGGACACACACATTTCAAGGGACAGGCTGCAGAGAAGGCAGACCTGACCAGGGAGAGGGTGGCCGAGCATTGCAGGTCTGGACCTTTCTTACACCTTCAGCTCTACGAGCCTCCAAGTGCTGGGTACGTCAGGATAAACACAGATGTTTGTACAAGTCTGCGAGAAAACTGGAGAATCCGGTTAGAGCTGAAACGGAGACTTTCTGCAGTCTGCGGGTCTGCAGCGTTCAGAAAGCACCTCTTCGAGGAACAGATTCCCCACGGCGTTCCAGGCCCGCTCCCCGGCCTCCACCCAGTCTCTGGGCTGGCGTGCGATTTGCCGGGATTTTCTCGGCCCCGCCTCCTTAAGGACCACGCGGCACGCAGGCGCACTGGCTGCCGAGCTCGAGGCGCTCGGGTGCAGGGCGCGGCGGACCAAGGTCTTTTTTGCTGAACCCGCTCTTCGGCAGCCGCCCCTTCCCAACCTGCCTTCCGGCCAGGCCCCCGCAGGCCCCATCCTGGTCGGGGGTTCCGGAGCTGCGGGGCGGGAGCCTGCGTCTCTTCCTCCATCGCGGGCGGAGGCCTCGTCGCTGCGGGCCAGGCCCCAGGGCGCCCCCCATGGCGGAGCCGCGGGTGGAGGTCGACGGCGGCATCATGGAAGGGGTAAGTGCGGAGCCGGAGGCCAGGAGGGCTGCGGCCACAGCCCGGGCTGGGGAGGAGAGCTTTCACGCCGATGTTCTCTCTCGTCCCTCTGCACCCGCTGCTTTATCAGGGTGGCCAGATCCTGAGGGTGTCCACGGCCCTGAGCTGCCTGCTGGGCCTCCCTCTGCGGGTGCAGAAGATCCGCGCCGGCCGCAGCACGCCTGGCCTGAGGTAAGTCCGGGCGCTGGGGAGCGGGGCCGCGGGACCGACGGTGGGGCCACGGGACCGACGGTGGGGCCGGAGGAGTGCGCGGCGGGCCGGGGCCTGGGGAGTCGGCCCGGGCGGGGACGCAGACAAGGGCCCGGGGGCGCTGCTCGGGGCTGAGCGGTTAGCAGGAGCCTGGGTTTGAGTGGTCTGGGAAACCTCTGGGCAAGTTGAGAAAATAGGCCTGTGTTCTCCCCTATATATATGGCTAGAATTTTGTCGTTTCCTAGGAAATTCTCTTTTAAAATGTTTCTGCGCCTCATCGGACATTCCAAGTGCCCGGAGAGCTTGTAGCAGCCGGCAAGATAGACTGAGTCAGAGCGGTCTGTAGGGCCGGAGGAAACCCCGCTTTATAACCAGTGCAATTTCTGCTGCCGCACATGTTATAATCACAAAAAGGCCCTGAAGTGTGTTATTCCGGCTTTCATTCAGACCGCTGGGAAACCAAAAACGACCAGAATTGTCGATTGTGGAGCTGGCAAAAAACGTTGACAGTTGACCCTGCTTCTGTCTGGAAAGCTAGGCATGCTAAGATTCAAGTCCTGTTATCGGAGGACTCAGATTGAAGCCCAACTGATTCCTTTGTATTTGTATTTATTCCGTTGTCATTGATCAATTATCTCTTAGTCTTTTATCCACAATCTATTTTGAAATACCTGAAGTCAATTGTTGGTATGTATGAACATTAATTCTCTGTCACAGCAGTTTTTTTGCAGTTATCCATTTCACCAATAGGGAAATCCAATTACTTAAGGCTGTGTTAGGGTACTTTGCTAGGGTTGCCTTAACAAAATATCACAGACTGGGTGGCCTAAACAACAGAAGTTTATTTTCTTACAGTTATGGAGGCTAGAATTCCTAGATCAAGATGTTGGCAGGGTTGGTTTCCTTTGAGGATCATAAGGGAAGATTCTGTTCCAGGCCTCTCTCTGGTTGGGAGATTGCCATTTTGTTGCTTCTCCACATAGTCATCCTTCTCTGCGTGGGCACCCCTGGTGTCTCTCTCCACGTCCTAATCTCCTCTTTTCTGAGGATGCTAGTGAGAATGGATTAGGACCCGCTTTCACTGCCTCTTTTTAACTTAATCACCTCTTTCAAGGCTCTTAATTACCTCCTTAAAGGCCCTGTCTCCAATACAACCACATTCTGAGGTATTGGGGGTTAAGGCTTCAACATAAGAATTTTGGGGGAAGACAGCCTGTAACAGTTATAGTAGATTTTTCCATAAACTGCAAGCGTTATTGGTGGCATTAGGTAGTTTTATTGGTTTTCCTCTTTTACACACTTCTGATTTGCAACAATAATTCAGTCTATGTGTTTATAGCTAAAATAACTGGCCTGGAAGGAACCCTTAAGTGATGCCCACCAGCAGGTAATCTAGGTGATTAAAAACCCAAAAGAAAGCTCTGACACTGAAGATCTGGCACTTAACTGTGGTTAGACCTTGCTATTTTCTTGCCATTGCAGTTTTATAAATATGTCATAAACTGTAGGGATATAGGCAGTCTGAGTGGACACGTTTTGATGCAGTATTATGACCTGAAGGCCTCAACATTTATCTGGACTGGAAATGATTCGAGATTTGTGTGATGGGCAACTGGAGGGGGCAGAAATCGGATCAACAGAAATAATGTTTACACCAAAGAAGATCAAAGGTGGAATCCACACAGCTGATACCAAGACAGCAGGGTATGTGTCACTTAACATTCCATGTAAGTATGGACTTTGGAGTTAGACCTGGATTCATAGGCAGATACTGCCACTTACTGGACAGATTGCTTAATCTGTCTGTGCTTTAGTTTTCTCATTCTGAAATGGAGATAAAAAACACCTTTCAGGTTTGAGACTCTGTAAGCTTTCAGGTACTTAACTGTTCATTGTTTGTAGGTCTTACTATAGAATTTCATCATGTGTATAGTGTATTTGTTTCGTTTTATTATTTAAAAACTGAGTATCTAAAAATGAGTAAGTTTTCATGCTCTGTAGTAATAGTATTTTTTGCATTGTAGCATATTTCGTTCTTGCCTTCAACCTAAAAACTAGGTATTCTTATTGTCTTTTAATAGCTACTTATGCAACCCAATTAGAAAATTTTAAATGTAATCTTTTTTTCCTCACTAGAAAATAGATTTAACGGTTAAAGTGAGCCTTTATCCTTTTCCAAGAGTCCTTCCTTTTATTGACAAAAACATGGGGAACAGTTTTTATGTTTTCTATGTTATTTGGCTGCATCCTTTTACCAAAATCCTATCCATTTACTAGGAAGTTTGGTAGAATAAGAAATAGTACTGTAAACCTGATGCCAGTGTGTTTCAGAAATGACTGTTTTAATAGATTATGATTTTTTGAGTTTAAGAAAATGTTTAGTGATAACTGAGATTTGAATTATGATGTGAAAAGGGATGAAATTATGACTATGAAAAGGGATCTGCTGGTAGGTCTAAGGCAAGGCTAGGCTTGCCAAGTGAGAACTTTCCACAGGGGATTAAAGAATTTAGGGGATGTCTGGCATATTATTTTGGGCATTTTCCTATACAAAAAGGGGAGAAAAGTTACAGTTAAACCAACTATCAAAAATTAACTGAAACAGAATCATAGAATTTTGAAACCTCAAGAGGAAAATAGAAACCATGTATTTGAATCCTTCCTCCACTTTGTGAATAAGAGAATGAAGACCCTCTGGTGTTCAGTCATTTACCCAAGGCCATAGAGTCAGGGTCAAAACTAGAATTAGAATCTAGGCCTTCTCTGGCTTCTAATCCTCTAGAGTGTATGGAAAATGAGTTTAAAGTTGATAATCCATCTCCATTCAGGGGACTAAAACAAGCTTGTTCCTTAGCAAGAAAATACATTTTACTTACTCACATTCTAAATTTTCTATCCCTAATAGTGATTACCATGTGTTTTCTTAAGCGTTTACCTTTGTTTTTGCAATTCTTTACTTGCCCAAAATTAAGGTTTTTATTATTCTTAGAATCTAATTTTATCAGGGGTAGAGAGTTCACTTTATATGTTGGGTTCCTCAGGGGGAATAAACAATGAGAAGTTTAGTAGTTATAAACCTGTAGTTTATATAGTGAACTAAACATTTCCAAGTCTTTTTGGTCCTAGGCTCAACTACTTGAGAAGAGAGATTATATTGCATTCGTTTTCTCTTATAATACCTAACATATTATGCAGTCAGTAAATATTTACTAAATTAATGAAATGCATTATGAGTAATAGAGACTGTCTAATCAGTATACATATATCATTGCCATAAGAAAGTTATTTGAAGGTCTATCTTTTGGTATGAGAGGTTATATCAAACTCCCTTTCAAACTACAATCTGTGTATGACTATGATTGCTTTCTCTTGACTTTGGAGAAGGAGATAACAGCTCATTTAGAAAATCTGACAAATGTTTTATAAAATACTTCATATTCTATAATTATGTTTCTAGGTTTCTCATTATTTGACTATAAAGACCATACAGAAGTGAATTATAGTAAGGATTATTTCCTTAAAACTTTTTTCCATGGAAAGTACTCAACTCAGTCTCTGTAAAATATTATTCTGTCATATTATGAACTCCACAATGGTGGGGCCTATTTTAGCTTGATACCTGGAACAGTGCCTTGTTCACAGTAGAGACTCAGAGATAATCATTTGAGTATTTCTAGACTTTGTTTTGAATATGTTTTCATAAACTGCTGCTTTCAAGAATCCTTTTATAAAAACATTGAAAGGATGGTTTTATATTTGTATAAAAATAATATATGTAAAATTATTTAAGAAAAAAATACATATTTTTTACTTTTTTAGACTACAAAGAAAAGTGTTAGAACCTCCCTGAGATCACACAGTGTTTAGTGATTAAAACCCAGATTAGTTTATCATTTAAGGCTGGTTCCTTCTACTGTGAAATACAGTGCTGTCTTTCTTTTAAGATTCAGGATTTTATCATTCAGTTACTGAAGTGTGTTTTAATTTTAAACTTGAAGGCATATAGCTGCCTTTCCAGCTGTCTGTGCTACAGCTTAACAGTGATGGGTGGTAATATCACTTTCTTGAGTCTTTAAAAAGAAAATACAGCTAAGCTTGTTCTACCTTCTCCTTAGGAGTGTGTGCCTCCTGATGCAGGTCTCAATGCCATGTGTTCTGTTTGCTGCTTCTCCATCAGAACTTCATTTGAAAGGTGGAACTAATGCTGAAATGGCCCCACAGATTGATTACACAGCGATGGTAAGAGCTTTTGTCATTGTTACCAAACTAAGATGATTTCATATATTCTTCCAAACCTCCATTCTCTAGTAAAATATATGCTGAGTATTTTTGTGTATATCCATACCTGTTTATTTCTCTGTTGTGTCTAGTTCTTTTGTGGGAGAGGGTAAGGGATTATGTTTAGAGTTTGTGTTGTATCTTAGAACAATATTCATAGTAAATTCTTTGAAAACCTCAAGTGTAATTATTATATAAATTATGTTTATTATTATAGAAATTAGTTATTTTATAAGTACAGGAATTGCAATCTGGAAGAAAAAACTCAAAATAAGAAATACTGTTTGACTCTTGCACTCTTTTGGTGGGAATGCAAAATGGTGCAGCCACTATGGAAAACAGTATGAAGATTCCACAAGAAATTAAAAACAAAGCTATCCTATAATCCAGCAATCCAACTTATGGGTATTCATCCAAAAGAGTTGAAATCAGGATCTCAAAGAGATATTAGCATTACCATGTTCATTGTATTCATTGTAGCACTACTCATCATTCCAAGGTGCGGAAACAACTTAAATGTCCATTGATGGATGAATGGATAAAAAAATGTATGTACATATGATAGAATACTATTCAGTCTTAAAAAAGAAAAATTCTAGACTATGTGACAACATGCATGAATCTTGAGGACATTATGCTAAGTAAAATAAGCTAGTCACATAAGACAAATGCCAGCATGATTCCATTTATATAAGATAGTTAAAGTGGGTCAAATTCATGGAAGCAAAGAGTGGAATGGTGGTTGGGAAAAGGGGAAATAGAGAGTTATTAATGAATAGGAATAAAGTTTTGGCTAAACAAGATGAACAAGCTCTAGAGATCTGTATGAGCTATACCTATAGTAAACAATTTTGTACACATAAAATGCTTTTAAAATAATGAAATACCATATTTTAAAGACTATAAATTTTTTAAATGGTAAAACTCAATATTGGTATGCTTATACAGCCAGTAGGAGAGAATAGTAGTATCTTTTTTTTTCCTCTAGGTTTATTGAGGTATAATTATACTAAAATTCACTCCTTTTAGTGTACAGTCTTGCGATTGTTGACATGTGGTTGTGAACCAGCCATCACAACCAAGCCTTACTGTAAAAAATTTCCTCATATTCCTTTGTATTCAGTCCCACCCCCCAGCCCTTGGCAACCACTGATCTGTTTTCTATCATAAATTTGCCTTTTTTCAGAATGTAGCTTTTTGAGCTGTTTTTACTTACTATAATACATTTGAGATTGGTGCTTGTTGCTTGTATCAGCAACAAAAGCTAAGTAGTTCTGTTATATGGATGTACCAGTTTGTTTATCCAGTCATCTTCTGAAGGACATTTGGGATATTTCCAGTTTTGGGCAATTATGAATAAAGTCACTCTATAAACACTTACATAGAGGCTTTTTGTGTGAATATAAAATTTCATTTCTTTTCAGTAAGTGCCTAGCAGAGGGATTGCTGGATTATAATAGCAAGCAGATGACTAACTGTATGAGAAACTGCCAAATTGTTTTGCCATCCAAAGTGGCTGCATTATTTTCACCAGCTCTGCATGACAATTTTAGCTATTCTGCATTTTCTCCACCACTAAATATTCTCAGATTTTAATTAAAAATTTTTTTGTGCCATTTTAATGATGGTATAGTCTTTTAAAATTTAGTTTGATAGGGTGTATGAAGAAAGTTAATCTCTCTTTATCTAGTAATTCCACTTCAAGGAAATGGCCCTAATTAAAACAAAATGCAACAAAAGATAAACATTTAGAGATATTTGAGCAGAGCATTTTATAACTTTTATTATATGACATACATAATTATGTAATAGTGATAACCTAGAGAACAGTTGAATAGATTATGATAGAATGCCGTTTCATCATTCACTTATTGCTTAGGAAGAATTTTATTTAAGGAAAATGCTTTTGTTTGTAATGTTAAACAGAAAGAACAAAGGGTTAAAACATTGTATATGCAATGAGATTTCAACTGTATTAAAAAAATTGAGAAGGCAGAATGGAATGCTGTTCACCGACATCCCCTGATTTTTATGGCGCATTACATCAAGAAGGGTTAAGAAATATTGGCTTCTGAAGTAAAATGACTACTGTGATTAAGTACCTCGAGTTCTGGGTTTTTTTTTTCACTAGACAGACTTGCACAGCCTTGATTAAGTAAATGCTCAATTTTTAATTTTAGCTCCTGTCAGTTATTTGAAAACTAGAAATAGCCATTACATTTTTTAAATCACTGTTTACCTGTAGTGCCTCATTACCAGCTCAATGCAGAGCACTTTTGCTTAATAACCATACTTGTTGAATCAGTGGTTAACAATAAACTGATTTTTCAGGTTTTCAAGCCCATTGTTGAAAACTTTGGTTTCAGATTTAACTGTGACATTAAAATGAGGTAAGTTACATGTTTCTTAGCCCTCTGACCCACTGCTTGTGCTAAAAATAGTGGAAAGTTAGGCCCTAAGAGAATTATCATTTTGGAACCCATTTAATACATTTCTTGTAGGAAACAATTAGGCTTTGCAGTCTTAGATCAATAAACAGCAGTGGCATGGGGACTTGACAGTAGTTACGTATGATATTCACTTGTTTCTAGGGAGAAATATTTTTAAGGGAATTCCTACACTGAGGCACTTTCATATCTAGTGTTACCCTGCTCGGCACAGACTGAATGTTTACTATGCTCAGACAACTGGACTAGGAACTGCAGAGTCATAAAAGGGATTCTCTTTCACAGAGCAGTCAGAATTCTTTTCCTAAGAAACACTTTGGAAGTTCGGGTTATTTCTCTTTAAGGTTTCCCTCTGCCACATAATAACAAGGGCAAGGTTGAGCTTTTAAGTGCTTCTCAGTCTTGTTCCTGTCTAGCTTCATACCCTCCCTTTTAACAGACCATATGTTGTAACTTCATGAATGCTTGCTATTCCATAAATTGTGTGCCTTCACACTTCCATATTTATTCATGTTTTTCTTCCCCCTGCTTTCCAAAAATTGGAAATCCTGTATTTTTTCAAAACGCAGCCTATTATTTCTTGTGTGAATTATCCATGAGTGTGCCTCAGTTGGATTCCTATTTGTAACTGTTGTAGTCATCTGTACAGCCCGACTTGGGTCTAGTAGATTGTATGTGGAGCCGCCTCTCTACCAGATGGGGGAACTCTTTGTGGATAGGAGCATTGTTATTCTCAGCATCCGCTGTAGAATAAATGACACTAAATATTTGAGTTAAATTTTTATTAATGCTTCACTACTTAAATATCATCGTATGTTTATTGAGCACCTGTGTACCAGACATTGTTTCTGGCACTGGATTATAGCAGGAACAAAAAAGACAAAGGTCTTGCTCTTAAGGAGCTTGTATTCTAAACTAGTGCTACCAAATAGAGCTTTCTCATTGAGGGAAATGTTCCTTATCCAATATGGTACTCACACTAGCCACATTGGACTATTTAGCATTTGAAATATGCCTAGTATGACTGGGAAGCTGAGTATTAAATTGTATTTAAGTAGCAACAGGTAGTTTGAGGCTACTGTAGTGAACAGCACAAATCAAAAACATTTAGAAATTTCAAACATGAGTTATATGGTTAGATATCATTCACATGTTATTTCATTGTAAATATTAAGCTTTATTTTTTCCATGCATTCAATTTATTTGAGTATTTGTCATACTTTTCATAGGGGTTACTACCCAAAAGGGGGTGGTGAAGTGATTGTCCGAATATCACCAGTTAAACAGTTGAACCCAATAAATATAACTGACCGTGGCTCTGTGACTAAGATATATGGAAGAGCTTTTGTTGCTGGTGTTTTGCCATTTAAAGTAAGTTGTCTATGGGTATTCTTAGAAATGTATATCTTGATAAGTATTATAGTATCTAAATTTTGAAATTATTAAAAGAACTTAATTTTTTAATAATTCCTGTCACTAGAACTTTTTCTTAAAATTCTGTGCTCTCTATTCTTGAAAATCAAGTTTTTACATAATGCATGTAAAAGTTATTTTATATGTCTTTGAAGGCTTGAAAATAATTGTTAAAATAATCCTTAATTTATTCTGTTTTTCTGTCTTGCCACATAGGTAGCAAAAGATATGGCGGCAGCAGCTGTGCGATGCATCAGACAGGAGATTAGGGATCTGCGTGTTAATATCCAGCCGGTTCAGGAAACCAAAGACCAAGCTTTTGGCAATGGAAATGGAATAATGTGAGACAATATATCTTTTCCTAAATGCTGGTCGAGAGCCCTGAAATAATTATCCTATTTAAATTAAAGATTTGTAGGTTTTTTTGTTTAAATTTGTAGTTTTAAGAAGATACACTTTTAAGGCCATTCCTACAACAGTATTATGAATTAAGATGATTATTTTATTCTGAGGATGGTTTGCCTTTTACTACTTTGTAAGAGCCCTTTCGTTTATCTAGTGAACTTACATGTTTAAGCTAATCAGAAGTTAGCCTTTGAAGCTGATCCTAAAGAGTATTTTCAGTTGCTTTTCTATACTTCAAATGTAAGGTCATTTTACAGGTAAATATTAGATTGGCAAAGCTCTCTTTAAAAAAGAAACCTAACCTATCAATCCAATTAGGAGTTATTGATTTAAGAAATGTTTTAATTGATGTTTTTGAAGTATAGAAGTATCTTTAATACTTCTGTATTTAAATTTTAAAGTCTCTTTTTCAAAGTTTTGATTAAAGGGTAAGACAGTCATAACATACTTTATGGTACAGAATGCCTGTGAAGTGGTACCATTCAGTGCTGATGATGTAACTCCTGGGCGAGGCATTTCTTACCAGTGAATGGGTTGGAATCTCCTGTGACTTGTCAGAAGCGCTGGGAGAGACTAATGCGCTGATGAAGGCGAAGAATGCTACTCATGCTGCTCTCTGCATGAGGAATCTCACTTTTGCAGTGTACTAGCCAGATATAATTCTGCATATTTAATAGTCACTGTTCTGCTGTCTTGTATTTACATGTAATTTTAGAATATTTATCATATAGGTAGTAATACTTTTTTTTTTCCCTACATAGCATTATTGCTGAGACATCCACTGGCTGTTTGTTTGCTGGGTCATCGCTTGGTAAACGAGGTACACATAAATGAAGGGTGTCCACAGTTGCCAATGCTAGTGTAAAATTCTTTGATTATCTGTCAGGAATAGAATGTCATAGCATGATGGGTGACAAGTTTAAAAGTATACAGTTAACTGATCCTGTTTTAGAGTCAATAAAATTTTCGGTCTTTCCCTCAACTTTATATTTTGAAAAACTCCAAATCTGTAGAAAAGTAAAGACTAATGAGCATCCATATGCTGTGCTAGATTCACCAGGAGAGAGTACTTAGCTACAAGCTGTGTGTGTTTCTGAACCATTTCACTGTAAGTTGCAGGTACCGTGTCTCACTCCTGAGTACTGTAGCATGTACTCCCAGAAAACAATACCTGTATAATACCACCTTAGAACTTGTATTCAGATAGAAGTAGTTGCCTCCAATATATTCTTTGGAGCAGTGTGAGATTTTTTTTCTTGAAAACACACAGCATCTGGTTATCATGTCTTTTTTATTACAGAATAGTCTCTTTGCCTTTCTTTTAACCTTTCATGATACTGACATTTTGAAAAATTCAAATGTATACAATTTTCCGCAGTTTGGATTTGTCTCATGATTAGTCAGGTGAAACATTTTAGTAGGAATGTTGTATAGGTGATTTTGTATACTTTAGGCTGTATCACAATAGGTTGCACATAGTGTCACTTTGTCTGTTACTGGTAAAGCTGCCTGTGTTCACTTGGTTAAGGTGTCCTCCAGTTTGTCTTGCTGTAAAGTTTCCTTTTTCCTTTGTAATTAATAAGTAATCTGGGATAATACTTGGAGACCATGTGATTATCCTGTTGCTGTACAACTTTCATCCAGTGGTTTTAGTGTCTTGATGTTCTTTCCTACATCACTTACTACATTAGTTATTTCAGAATACTGAATATTTTTCTGAAAGGGAAATTTGTTTATATTTGGCATATATGGGAATGGAGATACACATTTATGCTTCAGTTTGCTAATACTTAAAGTTGCCTTTGCTATTAAGACCGTATCAAGTAGAGCTTCTTGTTGTTTGTATGGTAGTTGATTGCCTTATTCCTAGTTTGTAGATCTTTAAAAGATGTTTACCTTCACTGGGCTGGGTAAAAAATTTCAGGTAATCTTAGTTTGCTCAGTTGGTAGATCTAGATACTAGTTGCATATCAAATCTAATCAACATACAAGAGTAAGTAAGACCAACATCTCCATTTGACCTGATATAAATGAATCCTGTTTAAAACTGTGCTATTTGACATAGAGAAAAGGCCATGTGGGCACATAGCAACAAGACATCCAACTCTAGGCCAAGAAGAAAGCTCTTGCCAGAGACCAATCCTGTTGGCACCTTGATCTTGGACTTCCAGGCCCCATAACTGAGAATTCAAGATGGCGGTGTGAGAGGTGAGACGGAGAGCTCCTCCCAAAACCACAAACAGTACAAAAATATAGTTAATAAATACAACTAACTTTCAGACAGCAACAAGAAAGAAGGCTGAACCAGACTGCATACAGACCTCAAGAAACAGGGCAACATACAAAAGCCTTGATCCGGCGGGACCCAAGCCCTTCCCCCACCCCAGCTCACCGGCGGGAGGAAGAGAAACAGAGCACGGGAGGGGGAGGAAGACTGGGACTGCTGGACACCTGGCCCTGGCATCTGCTTTGTGAGCAGAATCCTATAGTGTGTGGTGCCCTGGGCGTTGGGGAGCTCGGACAGGTGGAGTGCTTGAGAAATTGACATTCCAGCTGATTGTGGAGGACGGGATCCACACCTGGCCGCTCTGTGTCAGAGGAAAGGCAGGCGGTCTGTGAGGCTTCCTAGCAGTGAGAGGGCTGCTGAAGGGGCGGGGTTTGCACGGAGCTTGCTGTGCGGGAGAAGGGAGAGCTGGACAAGGTTGCCTGGGTGCGCTCTGCCCAGCTGGTTGGGAACTTTGGGGAGCTTCAGGTGCTCCATCCCCCTGACTGCCTACTCAGCTCCGAGGCCCCACACTGTGACACACAGCCTGCCTAGCCTTCCTACTGGCCTGCAGGCACCTGCTCACAAACCCGCAGTCACTGCGCAGGCGTCAGGCCAGCCAGAGGGAGGCCCCGCCTACAACAGCTAGAGACTCAAAGCACAGTTTACCCATGTGTGCTTGGCCCACTGCCTCTGACACTGGAGACAGGCACTGCAGACGGGAAGCAGGAAACAGATCTTTCCTCCCTCAAGGCACCAGCTCCACTCCCCTACGACCCCCAACCTCACTCTAGGGACTGAGCAGCTCCAGAGACTGGAGTTTCTGCACACTAGTGGGCACCACACAGAAATATGAAATGTTGAAAGAACATGGTTCAGACTAAAATCTCACAAACCCCAGAAAGAGGGTCAAATGAAACCAAACTCACCAATCTTCCTGAAAGAGAGTTCAAAATAAAAATTATAAATATGCTTATGGAGGTACAGAAAAATATTCAAGACCTCAGGAACGAATTTAAGATGGAGATTCAATCATTAAGAAATACCATATCTGAAATGGAACATACAATGGAGGGATTTAAAAGCAGATTAGATGTAGTAGAAGAGATGGTAAGTAGAATAGAAATCAAGAGAAGCAAAGAAGTTGAGGCACAGAGAGAAAAAAGGATCTCTAAGAATGAAAGAATATTGAGAGAACTGTGTGACCTATCCAAATGGAATGATATTTGCATTATAGGGGTACCAGAAGAAGAAGAGAGAGAAAAAGGGATAGAAAGTGTCATTGAGGAGGTAATTGCTGAAAACTTCCCCAATCTGGGGAAGGAGATAGTCTCTCAAGCCATGGAGGTGCACAGATCTCACAACACAAGGGTCCCAAGGAAGACAACATCAAGACATATAATAATTAAAATGGCAAAGATCAAGGATAAAGACAGACTTTTAAAAGCAGCTAGAGAGAGAAAAAAGATCACCTACAAAGGAAAACCCATCAGGCTATCATCAGACTTCTCAACAGAAACCTTACAAGCCAGAAGGGAGTGGCATGATGTATTTAATGCAATGAAGCAGAAGGGCCTTGAACAAAGAATACTCTGCCCAGCAAGGCTATCATTTAAATTTGAAGGATGGATTAAACAATTTTCAGATAAGCAAAAGCTGAGAGAATTACCTCCCACAAACCACCTCTACAGGGCATTTTGGAGGGACTCCTATAGATAGAAGTATTCCTAAAATAAACAGATTGAGTCATCCAAGGGATGACAAAGAGTACAGAATATGATTCATAACATACAAAGAATGGAGGAGGAAGAAAAAGGAGGCAAAAAAAAAACCCTTTAGGTTGTGTTTGTAATAAAACTGTGCTATTCAAAGTGTGGTTGGCATGCGGGCAGCATGTCAGTGTCATCTGAGAGTCTGTTAGACATACAAATTTGCAGGCCTATCCCATATCTGTCAAATTAGAGTCTCTGGGAGTAGGGCCCAGGAATCTGTTCTGAGAAGCTCTCCAGGTGCTTCTAAGGTATAGTAAAGTTTGGGAAGTAGTGATCAAAAATACACATTTAGTGTATACTAATTACTTGTTAGGTAAAGTGGGGAGTCATGTGGATAGTGAGCCACTGTATGTAGTATCTACAACTGTCTTGAGAAGGCAAAGATAGTGCAGAATATAAAGCAGAGACTAGAAGCCCTCATGTTATAAATAATAAGTGCTTGACAGCCATTGGGTAGAATATGAGTTTAGTTTGTAGTATCATTTGGTACCAAGATGTGCCAAGTACTGTGTGCTGGGGGTTCAGAAGTGAGAGCCACCATCCTGCCTGCCGGCTTCATCTGGCAGAGGAGGCCCCAGGAGACACTGGTGCTGCGATTGTGGTATCCCCAGGATACCAAAGAGACACAGGGGAAGAACAGCTAATTCTTCTTTAGGGGCTGAATGACACCAAATGTGGCTTCTGCCATTCTCTGATCCTCCAGGGGGTTCTGTAGGCTAAGTAGAAGTTAGGAAAGAAGGCTTAGGAGGAAGGCAGTGCTGACGCAACAGAACATTGTTTTGTGGCTGTCTGTGATGAGTGCAGGATTTGGGTGGGGGAGTGGAGATTGGGTTAGAGAGGTTGACAGGATTTTGAAGGGCTTTACAGACCATATAAAAGACTTTGTATTTCATCCTGAAAACAAAGATTTTAAGGAGGGGTGTAATATTAGATCTTCAGAAAGGTAATTCTGATCACTCTGTGGAGGATTAGAAGAAAACCATACTGAAGGCAGGAAGATAAAAGTCTGCTACAGCAATTTAGGTCAGAAATGGTGAGCATCTATACCAAGGAATGCGGTGACTGGGGCCTGAGAGGTGAGTAATGATAGAAGGGTATATTTTGAAGGGTGAATAGACAGTTTAGTGACCAATTGGATATGGGAGGTGAAGGAGGAAATATGAAGACCTTCTATATTCCTCCCTTGGGTAACTGGAAACATTTGTTCCAGTTGTGAATACAACTGAATGAATATGCAACTTGTGAATATAGAAAGTAGAGTTAGTTTGCCAGGGTAGATGATAGTTTTAGATACATTGCACTGAGATTGCAAAAGGATCATTACTCTATTATCAACAATACTTGGAATTAACTTTGTTGGCTAGCCTGTAAAAATTTCTTTTCTAATACTGCATCAACATTCTTTTCTCACTTGGTCATATCAAATAGTTTTTACTGTGAAGTTCTTTTTGGACCACAATGCTTGTAGAGTGCACAGTGTGTACTTTTAGACTTACAGTGGTAGGAAGGAAGGACAGAGCAACCTGTTTGCTCAGATTGACTGTCCCCTGCTGGTGTTCTCCCTTGCTTCCTGCAAGGCATGTCAGTCGGATGAGGGTGCTTGGGGTCTCCTCTCCTAGACTCGGTAGTCTGTATATTAAGAATCTCAGAGAGAATGTCATGGCTCCCATTATCCAGATCCTCTTTTATATCTGAAATTATGAATTATGAATTAACTAGGAAGTTACCAGACCCTGAATCCTAATGTGTAAGAATTATTACCAGAAGCAACATTGGCTGGTAGTCCATGCCATCATATGTGGTAGAAGCGTAAGTTGTAACTAGTCATTTTTTTTTCATTATCTCAATTACCAAAACAGCTTTGATCTTGGTTTCCTTGTCCATTTAGTGAGAAAATTAACCTAGACAATCTCTGAAACTCTTCCAGCTATATAGCATTCTTTGATCCTATAACAAAGGTGAAGTTTTGTTTTGTCTAAGAGGCTGTGGTTTAGATGAAGTTGTGTACTATAAGAGAGAGCACTAAGCTGAGAGCAAGAAGACCTTAGATCTGGTCCTATGCCTGCCGTTATCCTGCATAGTGACTCTGGGATCTCATCTGAAAATGGATGGGACCACTGTCTATGTGTAAGGATCCCTTCCAACTTTATATGATCGCAGTATGGACAGAACGTATTTTGTCTTTGCATTGCTGAATATTTGTGTATTTTTTGATTGCTTTTTTCTTTCAGTCAATCATGTTCTTTACTATGGGAGCAAAGTAGTCTGCTAAAGTGAGTTATGCCTCTGGTTAACCTCTGGTTAATCCCTGTTTCCTGTGTGGAAATTGCCCAGCTAGTAAGCACTTTCCTTCCCACCTTCTGTATATGTGGCACTTCACATATACTGATGTCCTAAAGTCAATCCGTTGGCTTTCTCTATTCAGTCTGATAACCATTTTATAATTTTGTCCTTTTAATAAGCTGGAAGACACCCAAATCACTGAATATTCATTTTAATTTGCTATCAACTGTCAAAATCAAGACCTTTTTTGAAACATCCAAAATGTCAGGTTATTGTCAGTTATAAAAGCATTAAAATTTCTGAAGAAATTAGCATTTTGCTCTTCTGTTTAGAGCATAGTACTAATAAACAACAGTCTCATAATTACTTCATTTTGTTCAGTTGCCACAGACCACTAGTAATAGCTGGTAATGATGTAGATTCCTTCCTACTGTTACTCATTATCAAGGAGGCTGAGTAGGAAGGAACGTGAGTGGCTCTGAGAAATACTTTGCCACTCGGCAGAGAAACCTTAGTATGTTTGCTGCTCTTCAGTACTTACAAAGCAAGACTTACTTAAGTTCATGCTCTGAAACCTTCTTAAATTGTTCTAGTATCTATAATCTTCTATTTTTTAAAACTTCTACTGGGTATGTAGTTTATAGCTTGGAGCTTAGTACTTACTCTCCTATTCTCTAATATATGAGTATTTTTTTTAAATGTCTCCTTAGTAAAGGAACAAGTTCCTATTACTAAGTATGGGATACACATAGTAGGTACTCAGTATTTAACTATTATTATTAATAGCTTATTATGTACCAGTCATGGTAATATTTACTTTAAAAATACCTCTAATTTCTATAACAACTTTTCAACTTAGGTATTATCCTCATCTCTGGAAGAGGAAGTGGAAGAGACTAAGTAGCTTATTATAATTCTATAAGAAAAAAGTTAAAATTTTTGAAAATTCCACTTTTTTTGAGAAACTTATCAATTATATGTATGTAATTAAATGAATTTCTAAATATAAAATAGAAACAAAAGTCAACCACATTCTTATTTCTAAAAGACATTTTTCATTTGTAGCCAAAGGCTTCTTTTAGTTTAATGTACATACTTTAAAAGAATCATTTAACATTCCACTACTTTTGACACTTACTTTGTATTCAGTGTTATACAGAAGATTTCAGGTACGTGTAGAGAAGCAGGGAGTGAAGTATGGTGATAAATATTCTGACTTATTTTCAAAATAAGATAAGTGTTCATATCTTAAAGGAATAAAACTTTGCAATATTTGATCTGATAATTTTTATCTAGTCTCCCTTGGGTGAAACTTAATTTGTTTTCTGACCTTTAAAAATTAGCCTGCAGACTAATTATAGTATGTAAGTTTTAATTTCTGAAACTGAGGCATAGCATTATAAGATCATAACTTATAAATTGGTTTTGTAAAACAGGGTGAAATCTCTGTTTTTTCCTCCACTGGTGCATTTAAAGATAAAAAGTATTTGCATATGCTTAGTCTCAGAAGATTGAATATACATAGAAATCTTATCTGAAAAGTTGCATTGGGTGAGTTCAGAGGCCTAGAAAGTGTTAATACTAGTGCTAACTAGGATATATTAAACTTCTTTCCTCTTAGTAATTAGTAATTAATTTAGTGGGGTTTTTTTGCATTGTGTCTTTTACAGGTGTAAATGCAGACAAGGTTGGAATTGAAGCTGCTGATATGCTGTTAGCAAATCTTAGACATGGTGGTGCTGTGGATGAGTATCTGCAGGACCAGGTAATGACACTCTTTGATAAAATCCTTTGAGCCTATTAGATTTCAATATTTGGTGATTAAATTGAATATAAATTTTAATCATTGACTTTCAGACACTGATTAGCATGTTGTGGTTCAAGCATTTTTTAAAGTACTCTCACAGAATAATTTATATTCTTCAAATTGCAGTCCTCATCTTTGACCTGGGTATAGCATTTGGCACAACTGATCACTCCTTCCTGGAAATACTTTCTTTATTGGTTTCTGAAATACTGTTATCTCTTCATCTCATTGGTTGTGTATTCTGGTCTCTTTGCTGACTTGTTATTGTTGTTTTCATCTTCTCAACTTTTAAATTTTGGAGAGCTTCTAGGATCAGGTTCCTGTCTCTTTTTGTTCATCTATATTCACTCCCTCAGTTGTTCTGTCCAGTCTCGTGGCTTAAATACCATCTGTGTGCTGACCACTCTCCAATTTATATCACTAGTCCAGGCCTTTCTCCTTAATTCCATACTCTTCATATCCCTTATGCATCTCCACTCAGATGTGCCATAGACGTCTCAAACTTAACAGATCTACTCACATGGAGTATATGTTTCCAAATAGGATCTTTTATGGACTGTTGTCTTAATGGGCTTCCCTTTCTACCTCACTTTTCTCTCCTTAATTGTAAATCAGCAGTCTACATTTAGGAATCTCTTCAAGATTTCTTAACCATTTTCTTAAGACAGTTTCCCTTATTTCTGGTTTCATCTTTCCTGCACAGACCTGCTGTATACTCCCAGTGAGTTTTGTATTAGTGTATTTATTTACTGGTTCAAATGTAATTTTAGAGAATGAAAGAAGCATGTCATGTCATATATATATATATATACACTAGCTTGTAGAGATAGTTGGTTTGATTGAATATATCAACTTTCAATTCTCTATTTATTCTTAAACATTAATTTTAAAAATGCTGTATTGACAACTACTATACATTTCTGTATCACATCACAGACTTTGGATGACACAGGTATTTATCATTTTCTTAGGACTTCTAGAAACCTAAAGAAATAAATTATTACAGCTATTCTGATTTCTAGTAGCATTTTTATATGGAAAGCTGTAGAATTCTAGCTCCAAATATTAATAAATGCATGAGGTTTTTCTTCTTTTTCTTTTTTCAATAGCTGATCATTTTCATGGCATTAGCCAGTGGAGTTTCCAGAATAAAAACAGGACCAGTTACACTCCATACACAAACAGCTATACATTTTGCTGAACAATTAGCAAAGGTGAGTGTTTCATCTGAAAGAGTAATTGATTTTTATTGTAGCCCATTTTGGGTAAAATTTTAATGAAAAGAAAACTTAGTACGTAATTGCTGTCACTCACTGTATGGCAGACCCTGAGCAAACTTGAGCAATTTGTATGGATCATCCTACTGGGCGTAACCATTTTAGGCGGTATTTATTATTCACACTACATATGAGTTAAGTGACACAGATTAAATTAATTGCTCAGGACCACATAGTTTCTTAGTGGCAGGGCTGGGCATTGAGCAAGCCAAGGAAAGTACGCATCAAAGCCCTTATGTGGGCTTAGTGAGTAAGTAAATATGTTTCAATGGGAGCTGTGAAATCAAATCAGGAAGGATTTATATTTGGCTATGAACTTCAATATTTATATAAATTTTAAATGCTTTATTTTCTTGTGATTCTAGTGGTGTAATAGAATATTTGCTGAAATTCTAACATTTACCAGTACTCTTAAGAATAGTATATTTACAATTTTAGTGGGAAAGGATTTAACAATGTATAAGCTCGTATTTATACCTCTTCTACAGGATTCTTAATTTTAATAAATGATAACATGTATATTTCATCTGAAACTGGTATAATTTCTTTATAGAAAATTTAGAAAATAGAGGAAAAAGCCTGCCCATAATTCCCTAATGCCGTAAAACCACCATTGACATTTAGGTGTTTTCCTCCTTTCTTAAAATTGTTTTCTTTGATATTTTTACAGTTAATGCATACAGCTTCATTTCTTGCTGTCTTCAGTAATATGTACATATTTCCATTTTGATGTAGTCTTTATAACTTTACAAGGTAATATAAAATTTATAACTCAGAATTCTGTGAAGTAAGGTGGTGGTGACCTTAGGCATTTTTAAAAATTGTAAAAATACTGTACACTGGTTAAAATTAAGCCTTATCTGAAGTGTGCCAAGCAAAAAGCCTCTGTTGCCCTACTTCTAAGTTTATTTGTATGATTCTTAATAATGTATACTTTTTTTGTTATAGGAAAGTATTGATAGATTTTGATTAAATTGTAGGAAAAGGCTAATAGGAATTGAAGGCAAATTATATTTGATGTTGAAAGACAACTATTTTTTATTGTCCTATTTATGATGTATTTGTAAAAATGTGTCTGTCTTTCCTTGTAAAATGTGATCCCCTCAATAGCAGGGACCAAGTTTTACTCATTAGAGTCCTCACGTTTTACAGTACTTTGCATATAGCAGACATTCGCATGTAATTTGAAGTGAATACATAGTGGAAACTGCTATGAACTGCAAATAACAGCTCTGGTTTCTTACTCAGCTTGGTTGCATTTTAGCTGAATGGCTTGGGGCAAGCTGCTCTATTTTTCTGTGCCTCAGTGCAGATAACCTCTAAAGTCAAAGACTAGTGCTGTTGTCTCTTAAGCCTCCTTAATGTCTAATGTTTTTGTTGTTTTCAGTAGCTTTATATATAGGCTTGAAAAGATTTCCATACCATTCTTGGGTTTCATATTTATATATTGCTTGTAATTTTAAATATGTATAACTATATAAACAATTTGGTTATCTAGCTTAGAATTCAGTGTTTAGTCATTCAGCAATAATTTTAAATATCCACTGTGTGTCAGTACACTGCCACATAATACAGAAACTGGAATGGTTTGTGAATAGTACTATTCAACAGAGCCCTGGAGTGAATGTTTTCAAATTGTGTTTCAGAGAATCCTAAAATTTTAATTATATTTGAAATCCCTTTGCCAGAAATTCAGCCAGCCTTCTCAGTTGTGTTGATTTCACTATTTATTCTTATTATTTAATGTTCTTTTCAGTTTATTGCATGAAGGACTCACACTAGTCCAATTTAAAAGTAGACCCCAAATGGTAACATTATACAGGCTGTGAGGTTTTTAAACTTGTGACAAGGGACAGAACGGAAATTCTATTCATTGCAAGGAAATCCTCACTTCAGCTTCAGTAAGCCAAAAGCACTTAACCAACCCATGAACCCTCAGCTGGTTGTTCTTAGCCAGTTATTCTCTACCAGTCCATTCTCTCTCTCTGTGTTCTTGTGCTGGTCATCCTGTACCCGAGTTACTTCTCAGTGCTCTGGATGCCCCATTACAGTACCATTGCAGCCAAATTTCTTCTTAAACGCCTTCACTAGTTCCTTGTTATCCTATTCATCAGCGATCTCTTGGACGGTAGTGAGGCTCTTCCTGCCGTTTCTCTGTTGAATTCTTATATGGATGTAATCCTCAGTGCCAGCAGGAAGCAAATAATCACCCTTACTGGCATCAGCAAAGGAGTCGAAAGAGTGGAGGTTCTGTATAGCAACATATGATATGATTCCTTTTCCTCGGAGAAAATGGGCCTGCGGAAGTGAGGGTTGGAGGAAGCAAGGGGATTCCAGGGGGAGGTTGCTGAGTCCTAAGTGGAAGCTCAGTGACTGGGGCCTCAGTTGTGTTGATTCTAATTGTTTTGTTAGAATGAACACATGTGCTTTTTAAACCAGAATATATTCCAGTGGTAGAGATCAAATATTTCAAAGCCAAACTTTAACAAGTGAAAAATACAGTGATAAGTCCAATAAAGATGAAGGAAGATGCTAATCATTACCTCCCCCCACCTTCTCTGAGCTAGATCTCTTTAGTAGTACATTAGGGAATTAAATTGGCAGGAAAATTTTGAGGGAAATTAAAGGGTAATTTGACATTTGACGAGATAAAAGAAGTATAAATGCTTCAGTGACATATTTTAGAAAAATTTTAGGGAGTAGGTAGTTGAAGTATGTTATGATTAACGACTGAGATTTTAAAGTTGATAGACTGCACTCCTGGGTTTCTGATTCACTAGCTATGGAGTGGGGTCCAGGCTCTTTGGACAAAACTCCACAGGTATGTATACCTCTGAACAAGAAAGAACTATGGTTCTGGAGCAAAATATTTTAAATCTAGGCTATGGAATTTCTCATGAGTCATTTGATCTTTGCATCTCTAGCTTCAATAAAATGAGTTTGATATTAACTACCTGCCTATTTATAATAACCTAGGGTTATGGGTTCTTTCCTCTATCACTCTTCGTATTACTTATATTGTAAATATTCTGTTTTCAGGCTAAATTTACTGTGAAGAAGTCAGATGATGAAGAAGATGCTTCTAAAGACGCTTATATTATTGAGTGTCAAGGAATTGGGATGACAAATCCAAATCTATAGGGTATTTGCTTTTTAAATGGTGTCTCCATGATGCATTGCACTAATTTATTTCACAAATACCACAAAACAATGAATAAGAAGTAACTTATTAAAGGACCTGACTTAAATTTGGAGATGCAGTACAGAGTATTCCAGAATTTGCTAAGACAGCTTCATCAAATTAATCTCATTTTTACTATCTGCTGAGATATGGACAATGATATATGAGTTGGTGGATATGTATGATAGTTGATTTCAATATTATAGTATTGAAATAAAATACTCTTTTTACCTGAAGCAAGTATATTTTCCTTTTTTATGTAATAAATTAAGTAGGGCTGTAGATTTGTATGTAGTTCTAATCACTTTGCTGAAATCTCATGGAGGGTGTAAGACAACTTCATGCACAAATACTTGCTCTGTCAACAGTAATATTTAATTAGCATCTAATAAGTATTTCTTGTAATTATATGTACTTTCTTTCTAGTTGGTACTTGTTAAATACTGATTTTGAATCTGTTTAATATTTTATGAAAACCAAACAATGAGAATTGCAGAATTTCAACCCCAGTAGATTTGGCCAGATTGAGCTCCAGATATGTTTTTGTTTGGCTTGTAGTATTAAAAAAATAATTGCCTTTAGAACAGAATGTGCTTTACATCACTCTGTTATCTTACATCTAGTCTACTTCCACATTTAGGTTTCTTCCTGATGCCTGTAGGCAGTTGAGGTTGTGGCTCAGATGAAACCAGTTTGGTGTATCAGCTAAATATGCCATGTTGTAATAGAGTGAGGAAACTGTTAAAACTTGGTTCTGTCTTGCACTTTTACCTACTGATTAAAACATAGTCCAAGGTACCGATTCTGAGAAGGGTATTATATGCATTCAGAAAATGCCAAGTTAGTCTCTTTAAAGCAATATAAAGAAAATAGGTACTCCATGTGCATAATCATAATTCTTAATAGTGATTTCTGTGGCTTTGGACAGTTGAGTTCACTTTGCTTTAAAGATGATGCTAGTTTTGCTTGCTATTTGTATTTTAATGAGGTAGATACTTTTATTTCTGTAACAAATGAGATATGAAATATTTATATTCTAGAGTAAAACTACACTTTCAGTATAGTTTTTGAAGGGGTTATGATAAATTGGGGGTCGTTAGGCTATTATGATCCTTGCTGCTTCTGACAGGTGTGCAGCAGTGTTAAGAGGTAGGCTGGAATACAGAGATTGGGAATTTTGGAGTGAGGTTTAAGGTGAATAGTGTACACACTGAATTTATGATTAATCTTGGCTTGGGTGTGTTACTGTTAAGTCTCAGCTTAGGTAAAATGAAAGTGGGACTGCAAAGGAATTTTAACTCCTAGAAGTGATTTGAATTTCTATTTTCCTCAAACAAAATTGTATCTCCCCCACCTTTATTGTTGGGTTTATTTTTTTCTTTTATTATCTTAATGTGTAACTGTGGGTTTCTTAACTACCAGTCCTTTTGAGAGTTTTGTTACCAATTCTGTTTTCTTTCTGATTTGATTTCTGCTCTTGTCTTAATTCCCTTCTGCCCTCTTTATTTACTTTGCTTATATGCTGTCATTCATGATTCACTGAGCTCTGATAATGTGCTAATTAGTGTGTGCCAGGTAGGGCTAACAATACAGCATTGAGTAAGACAAGATTCTCCTTGAGTTGAAAATTGAATTTCTATTTCTACTTGTATATCTAAAATTCTATTTCAATATGTTTCTTTCTTCTATTTTTTAAGACAACCTAATTCAAGTAGTTTTGGTGATTCAATACTATACATACAATGGTCTTTACGAATATTCTTTAGAAAAACAAATGGCCTTGAAGCAGGGATATTCATGCTATTTGAGTTTCACATAGCCTTTCCATGAATATCAAGTATGCAGATGTCATTAGTTTTTAAAGAATTTGTTTCCAGTTTTTTTTTGAGAACTATAGATGCTTTAATTGGCATGAAACTGGTCATACTAATTATAATTAGTATGATTTTATATTATTTTATAATTGAAGTGTTGTTAATATATAATGTTATGTTGGTTTCAGATGTGTATCACAGTGGTTGAGTAGTCACTATGATCATAATACTGTGATTGTGAATTATTGTGCCCCTTTATCCCCCTCCACGTCCCCCCACCCTAACTCCTTCCCCTTTGTAAACACTAGTCACTTCTCAGTCTCTATGAGTCTAATGCTATTTTGTTTCTTCTGTTTTGCTCTGTTTTGTATTCCACAAGTAAGTGATACATGATATTTGTCTTTCACGACCTGGTTTATTTCAGAGCATAGTACCCTCTTGATCCATCCATGTTGTTGCGAATGGCAGGATTTCTTTTCTTTTTTTTTTAAAATATAATTTATTTTATTATCATTAATCTACAATTACGTGTGCAATATTACGGTTATTAAACTACCCCTTCATCAGGTCCCCCCCCACCAACCCCATTACAGTCACTGTCCATCAGCGTAGTGAGATGCTATACAATCACTACTTGTCTTCTCTGAGTTGTACAGCCCTCCCCGTGCCCCCCAAACATTACATCTGCTAATCGTAATGCCCCTTTTTCCCTCTTATCCGTCCCTTCCCGCCCATTATCCCCAGTCCCTTTCCCTTTGGTAACTATTAGTCCGTTCTTTTATTTTTATTTATTTTTATTTTTTTAATATAATTTATTATCATTAATTTACAATTACATGTGCAATATTACGATTATTAAACTACCCCTTCATCAGGTCCCCCCCACCAACCCCATTACAGTCACTGTCCATCAGCGTAGTGAGATGCTATAGAATCACTACTTGTCTTCTCTGAGTTGTACTGCCCTCCCCGTGCCCCCCCAACATTACATCTGCTAATCGTAATGCCCCTTTTTCCCTCTTATCCCTCCCTTCCCGCCCATTTTCCCCAGTCCCTTTCCCTTTGGTAACTATTAGTCCGTTCTTGGGTTCTGTGAGTCTGCTGCTGTTTTGTTCCTTCAGTATTTTTTCTTTGTTCTTATACTCCACATATGAGTGAAATCATTTGATACTTGTCTTTTTCGGCTTGGCTTATTTCACTGAGCATAATACCCTCTAGCTCCATCCATGTTGTTGCAAATGGTAGGATTTGTTTTCTTCTTATGGCTGAATAATATTCCATTGTGTATATGTACCACATCTTCTTTATCCATTCATCTACTGATGGACACTTAGGTTGCTTCCATTTCTTGGCTATTGTAAATAGTGCTGCAATAAACATAGGGGTGCATCTGTCCTTTTCAAATTGGGCTGCTGCATTCTTAGGGTAAATTCCTAGGAGTGGAATTCCTGGGTCAAATGGCATTTCTATTTTGAGTTTTTTGAGGAACCTCCATACTGCTTTCCACAATGGTTGAACTAATTTGCAGTCCCACCAGCAGTGTAGGAGGGTTCCCTTTTCTCCACATCCTCGCCAACATTTGTTGTTGTTTGTGTTTTGGATGTTGGCCATCCTCACTGGTGTGAGGTGATATCTCATTGTGGTTTTAATCTGCATTTCTCTGATGATTAGCGATGTGGAGCATCTTTTCATGGGCCTGTTGGCCATCTGAATTTCTTCTTTGGAGAAGTGTCTATTCATGTCCTCTGCCCATTTCTTAATTGGATTATTTGCTTTCTGTTTGTTAAGGTGCATGAGTTCTTTATATATTTTGGATGTCAATCCTTTATCAGATACGTTTTTATGAATATATTCTCCCATACTGTAGGATGTCTTTTTGTTCTACTGATGGTGTCCTTTGCTGTACAGAAGCTTTCAGCTTGATATAGTCCCACTTGTTCATTTTTGCTTTTGTTTCCCTTGCCCGGGGAGATATGTTCATGAAGAAGTTGCTCATGTTTATGTCCAAGAGATTTTTGCCTATGTTTTTTTCTAAGAGTTTTATGGTTTCATGACTTACATTCAAGTCTTTGATCCACCTTGAGTTTACCTTTGTGTATGGGGCTAGACAGTAGTCCAGTTTCATTCTCTTACATGTAGCTGTCCAGTTTTTCCAACACCAGCTGCTGAAGAGGCTGTCATCTCCCCATTGTATATCCAAGGCACTTTTATCAAATATTAATTGACTGTATATGTTTGGGTTAATGTTTGGATTTTCTATTCTGTTCCACTGGTCTGTGGGTCTGTTTTTGGGCCAATACCAAATTGTCTTGATTACTGTGGCTTTGTAGTAGAGCTTGAAGTCAGGGAGTGTAATTCCCCTGTTTTATTCCTCCTTCTCAGGATTGCTTTGGCTATTCGGGGTCTTTTGTGGTTCCATATGAATTTTAGAATTATTTGTTCCAGTTCATTGAAGAAAGCTGTTGGTAGTTTGATAGGATTGCATTGAATCTGTAGATTGCTTTAGGTAGTATAGCCATTTTGACAATATTGATTCTTCCTAGCCAAGAGCATGGGATGCTTTTCCATTTTTTAGTGTCCTCTTTAATTTCTCTTAGGAGTGTCTTGTAGTTTTCAGAGTACAGGTCTTTCACTTCCTTCGTTAGGTTTATTCCTAGGTATTTTATTCTTTTTGATGCAATTGTGAATGGAATTGTTTTTCTGATTTCTCTTTCTGTTAGTTCATCATTAGTGTATAGGAAAGCAACAGATTTCTGTGTTAATTTTGTATCCTGCAACTTTGCTGAATTCAGATATTAGTTCTAGTAGTTTTGGAATGGAATCTTTAGGGTTTTTTATGTACAGTATCATGTCATCTGCAAATAGTGACAATCTGACTTCTTCTTTACCAATCTGGATGCCTTGTATGTCTTTGTTTTGTCTGATTGCCGTGGCTAGGACCTCCAATACTATGTTGAATAACAGTGGAGAGAGTGGGCATCCCTGTCTTGTTCCTGATCTAGATGAAAAGCTTTCAGCTTCTCGCCGTTAAGTATGATGTTAGCTGTGGGTTTGTCATATATGGCCTTTATGATGTTGAGGTACTTGCCGTCTATACCCATTTTGTTGAGAGTCTTAATCATGAATGGATGCTGAATTTTGTCAAATGCTTTTTCAGCATCTATGGAGATGATCCTGTGGTTTTTGTTCTTCTTTTTGTTGATGTGGTGGATGATGTTGATGGATTTTCGAATGTTGTACCATCCTTGCATCCCTGGGATGAATCCCACTTGATCATGGTATGATCCTCTTGATGTATTTTTGAATTCGGTTTGCTAATATTTTGTTGAGTATTTTTGCATCTACGTTCATCAGGGATATTGGTCTGTAATTTTCTTTTTGGTGAGGTCTTTGCCCGGTTTTGGTATTAGAGTGATGCTGGCTTCATAGAATGAGTTTGGAAGTATTCCCTCCTCTTCTATTTTTTGGAAAACTTTAAGGAGAATCGGTGTTAT
>JAVSCE010019963.1:0-42776 GCA_032199065.1 Smutsia gigantea | reverse complement strand
CTAAATATCATCTAATATTTCTCTTCACTAACTTCAAAATAAGGACTGTAATAACGTTTAAAATATCTGGCTGTGTTTCTACAATAGCTGTTGGTTAACCTGAAGCCACAATGCAAAGAATGCCAAAGTTCTGGAGTCCCAGTCCTTCTCAAACATTTCTACACTGAGCCATCTAATTATTGTACACTCAGTCCAAACTACTATCTATCGCACACTCAGTGTAAACTACTATCCATGTAATATTAACCCACCAATAGTATGAAGAATTTCAGTTTATAACTGACAAGTCTGTAATTGATTTATAGCTTTTTAATAACATAATGCCAGTTTGATGTTACTTACTTCTTGCTTTAGGCAGGCTCTTTACTATCTCACTGCAGATTCTTGAGGAAACAAACCCCATTCTAGAAATCATAACACTTAATTATGGATAAAAATATTGTCCCTAAATGTTGCACAATGGTGGAAGCAGTGATTTCAAAAGTTAGGGGTATACAAAGTTTTCCAAATGTCATTTTTTTCCTAAAAACATGCTATACTGAAGAATTCATCTATCATGGAGTCATTCCCTAGTTCTCTCTTTCTGTCTTTGCTTTTAAACTGCTCTTCACCCACTTTACAAAAAGTAGAAAGCCTACCTTCCATCATCTTGCACTGACAGTATTGCCTGAAGACTACGATGTCCAATAGAGTAGCTACTACCCTCATGTGGCTATTTATGTTTTAACTAATTCAAAACACCCAAGGTTATAAATCACGTTTGTCAGTCCCACTGCCCACATCTCAACTACTCATTAGACAAATGTGTCTAGTAGCTCCTGTATTAGAGAAAATATTCCACTGCCACAGAACATTCTTTTAGAAAATATTGTTCTAAGATACAAAGACCTGGAAACAAAATAAAGGGATGCTAGTGTATAGATCCATAGTGACTAAAACTTTTAAGGATAAAATAATTGCATTTCAAGTACAGAAAATTCTGTTGGCACATAAAAGGAAATATATGTTAAAGAAGAAAGTGATGTACAATTTCTAACAATTATTGCTTGGGCACATATTTTGAAGATGGATGTTTGTATCATATTGATAAAGGGTGGATACATTTGAATAGAGATATTTTTAATAAATATTTTATGATCATAAAAAGAAATTAGGGGGAGGACTCAAGATGGTGGCATGAGAGGTGAGAAAGAGAACTCCTCCCAAAACCACATAGAACACAAAAATATAGTTAATACATCTAATCCTAAAAGAGCAACAGGAAAGAAGGCTGTGCCAGACTGCAAACACCTGGAGAACAGAGCAGACCTCCAGAAATGGTAACATAACAAAGCCTTGATCCGGAGGAACTCAAGCCCTTCTCCCACACGAGCTCACTGGTGGGACGAAGAGAAACAGAGCAGGGAGGGGTGGAAGCCTAGCACTGCTGAACACCCAGCCATGGAGATCTGCTTTGGGAGCACAAACCTACATTGCATGGTGCTCTGGAGACTTGTGGGGTTGGAAAGTTAAGATAGGCAGAATCTTTGGAGAGACTGAGATTCCAGTTATTTGTGGAGGACAGGGATCCACATCGAGCTTCTCTAGGACAAAGGAAAGGCAGGTTGTCTGAGAGGCTTCCTAGCAGGAGAGGGCTGCCGAAGGGGCGGGGTTTACATGGAGCTTCCTGAGAGGGAGAAGGAATAGGTGGACAAGGTTGGCTGGGTCTGCTCTACCCAGCAGGTTGAGAACTTTCAGGAGCTTCAGGCGAACCACCCCCTGGCTGGCTATTCAGCTCAGAGGTCACCCACTGTGATACACAGCCTGCAGTGCTTTCTTCCTGCCTGCTTGTGCCAGCTCTCAAACTGGCAGTCCTTGCCCTGGTGTCAGGCCAGCCAGAGGGAGTTCCCAACTATACCAGCTACAGACACAAATCACAGAGACTTATATCTGTGTTTTCGGCCCACTGGTTTTGACAGTGGAGACAGGTACAGCAACTGGGAGGCAGGAAACAGCTCTTTCTTGCACCCAGGCACCAGTGCCACTCCCATGTGACCGCCCACCTCACTCCAGGGGCTGAGCAGCCCCAGAGACTAGAGCTTCTGGACACAAGAGGGAGCCACATAGAAATATAAAACGTCAAAGGAACCTGGTTCAGACCAAAATCCCACAAACACCAGAAAAGGCGCAAGGGAAACTGAACTCACCAATCTTCCTGAAAGAGAGTTCAAAATAAAAATCATAAACATGTTCATGAAGGTACAGAAAATATTCAGGAACTCAGGAATAAATTTAAGATGGACATTCAATCATTAAGAAATTCCATATCTGAAATGAAACATACAATGGAGGGATTTAAATGCAGATTAGATGGAGCAGAAGAGATAATAAATGGGATAGAAATTAGAGAAGAGGAATACAAAGAAGCTGAGGCACAGAAGGAAAAAAGGATTTTGAGGAATAAAAGAATATTGAGAGAACTGTGTGACCAATCCAAATGGAACAATATTTCCATTATTGGTGTACAAGAAGAAAAAAAGAGAGAAAAAGGGATAGAAAGCGTCTTTGAGGAGGTAATTGCTGAAAATTTCCCAAATCTGGGGAAGGAGATAGTCTCTCAGGTCATGGAGGTGCACAGATCTCCCAACACAAGGGACCAATGGAAAACATCAAGACATATAATAATTAAAATGGCAAAGATCAAGGACAAAGACAGACTTTTAAAAGCAGCTAGAGAGAGAAAAAAGATCACATACAAAGGAAAACCCATCAGGCTGTCATCAGACTTCACAACAGAAACCTTACAGGACAGAAGGGAGTGGCATGATATATTTAATGCAATGAAACAGAAGGGCCATGAACCAAGAATACTCTACCCAGCAAGGTTATCATTTAAATTTGAAGGAGGGATTAAACAATTTTCAGATAAGCAAAAGCTGAGAGAATTTACCTCCCACAAACCACATCAACAGTGCACATTGGAGGGACTGCTATAGATGGAAATTTCCTAAGGCTAAATAGCTGTCACCACGGAAAATAAAACCTCAGTAAAGAAAGTAGAACAATTAATTACTAAGCTGATGCAAAATCAAATCAACTACCTCCAAAGTCAATCAACAGACAAAGAGTACAGAATATGATACCTAATATATAAAGAATGGAGGTGGAAGAAAAAGACGGAAAAAAGAACCTTAAGGTTGTGTTTGTAATAGCATACTAAGTGAGTTAAATTAGACTGTTGGATAGTAAAGGAATTACCCTTGAATCTTTGGAAATAACGAGTCTAAAGCCTACAATGGCAATAAGTACATACTTATCGATAATCACCCTAAATGTAAATGGTCTGAATGTACCAATCAGAAGACACAGAGTCACTGAATGGATAAAAAAATAAGACCCACCAATATGCTGCCTACAAGAGACTCACTTCAAACCCAAAGACATACACAGACTGAAAGTAAAGGGAATGAAAAAGATATTTCATGCAACTAATAGGGAGAAAAAAGCAGGAGTTGCAGTACTTGTATCAGACAAAATAGACTTTAAAAGAAAGTAACAAGAGACAATTAAGGACATTACATAATGATAAATGGGTCACTCCTACAGGAGGATATAACTATAATAAATATCTATGCACCCAACACAGGATCATCTACATATGTGAAACGAATACTAACAGAATTAAAAGGGGAAATAGACTGCAATGCATTCATTCTAGGAGACATCAACACACCACTCACTCCAGAGGACAGAATATAACAAGACAGAAAATAAGTGAGGAGACAGAGGCACTGAACAACATGTTAGAACAGATGGACTTAACGGACATCTACAGAAAAATCCATCCAAAAGCAACAGGATACACAATCTTCTCAAGTGCACATAGAACATTTTCAAGAATAGATCATATACTAGGCCACCAAAAGCACCTCGGTAAACTCTAAAAAGATTGAAATTGTACTAAACAGCTTCTCAGACCACAAACGTATGAAACTAGAAATAAATTACACAAAGAAAATGAAAAAGACCAGAAACACATGGAGACTTAGTAACATGCTCTTAAATAATCAATGTATCAATGACCAAATATAAATCAATATATGGAGAGAAATGACAGCAATGATTCAACACCCCAAAATCTGTGGGATGCAGCAAAGGCCGTGCTAAGAGGGAAGTATATTGCAATATAGGCCTACCTCAGGAAAGAAGAACAATCCCATATGAACAGTCTAAACTCACAATTAATGAAACTAGAAAAAGAAAAACAAATGAGGCCCAAAGTCAGTAGGAGGAGGAACATAATAAAGACTGAAGCAGAAATAAATAAAATTGACAAGACTGAAATAATAGAATCAATGAGAGCAGAAGCTGGTTCTTCAAGAAAATAAACAAAATAGATATACCACTACTTATCAAGAAAAAAAGAGTCAACACACAGAAACAGAATCAGAAATGAGAAAGTAAAAATCACCTCAGATACCACAAAAATACAAAGGATAATTAAAAAATACTCTGAAAAATTACATGCTAACCAAATGGATAACCTAGAAGAAATGGACAACTTTCTAGAATAATACAACCTTCCATGGCTGACCCAAGAAGAAACAGAGAATCTGAATAGACCAATTAACACCAACAAAATTGAATTGGTAATCAAAAAACTACCTAAGAAAAAACTCCTGGACCAGATGGTTTCACTGCTGAATTTTATGGAACATTTAGTGAAGACCTAATACCCATCCTCCTTACAGTTTTCCAAAAAGTAGAAGAGAAGGGAATACTTTCTAACTCATTCTACAAGGCCAGCATCACTCTAATACCAGAACCAGGCAGAGACACCAAAAAAAAAAGAAAATTACAGACCAATATCCCTGATTAACATATGTGCAAAACAGTCAACAAAATATTAGCAAACTGAATTAAAAAACACATTAAAAGATCATCCATCATGATCAAATAGGATTTATTCCAGGGATGCAAGAATGGTACAACATTCGAAAATCCATCAACACCCTGCACCACATAAACAAAAACGACAAAAAGTACATGATCATCTCCATAGATGCTGAAAAATCATTCGACAAAATTCAACATCCATTCATGATAAAAACTCAACAAAATGGGTATACAGAGCAATTACCTCAACACAAAAAAGGCTATATTTGACAAACCACAGCCAACAACATACTTAACAGTGAGAAGCTGAAAGATTTTCCTTTAAAATTGGGAACAATGCAACAATGCCCACTCTACCCACTTTTATTCAACATAGTACTGGAGGGCCTAATCATGGCAATCAGACAATACAAAGAAATAAAAGGCATCCAGATTGGCAAGGAAGGAGTTAAACTGTCCCCGTTTGCAGATGACACGATAGTGTACATAAAAAACCCTAAAGAATCCATTCCAAAACTACTAGTTCTAATATCTGAATTCAGCAAAGTTGCAGGATCCAAAATTAATACACAGAAATCTGTTGCATTCCTACACACTAATGATGAACCAGAAGAAATAGAAATCAGGAAAACAATTCCATTCACAATTGAATCAAAAAGAATAAAATATCCAAGAATAAACCTAACCAAGGAGGTGAAAGACCTACATTCTGAAAACTACAAGACACTCATGAGAGATATTAAAGAAGATAACAATAAATGGAAACATATCCCATACTCATGGATAGGAAAAATTAATATTGTCAAAATGGCCATCCTGCCAAAAGCAATCTACAGACTCAATGCAATCCCTATCAAAATACCAACAGCATTCTTCAACAAACTGGAGTAAGTAGTTCTAAAATTCAACTGGAACCACAAAAGACCCCAAATAGCCAAAACAATCCTGAGAAGGAAGAATAAAGCGAGGGGGATTACGCTCCCCAACGTCAAGCTCTACTACAAAGCCACAGTAATCAATTTGGTACTCACGCAAAACCAGACCCATAGACCAATAGGACAGACTAGAGAGACCATGTATAAACCCAAGCATATATGGTCAATTAATATATGATAAAAGAGCTATGGATATATAATGGGGAAATGACATCCTCTTCAACAACTGGTGTTGGCAAAACTGGACAGCTACATGCAAGAGAATGAAACTGGATTATTGTCTAAACCCATACACAAAAGTAAACTCAGAATGGATCAAAGACCTGAATGTAAGTCATGAAACCATAAAAGCCTTAGAATAAAACATAGGCAAAAATCTCTTGAATATAAACATGAGCAACTTTTTCATGAACACATCTCCTCAGGCAAGGGAAACAAAATATGAACACATGGGACTACATCATGCTAAAAAGCTTCTGTACAGGAAAGGATACCATCAGCAGAATAAAAAGGCATCCTACAGTATGGGAGAATATATTTGTAAATTACATATCTGACAAGGGGTTAATATCTAAAATATATAAAGAACTCACAAGCCTCAACACCCAGAAAGCAAATAACCTGATTAAAAAATGGGCAGAGGATATGAACAGACACTTCTCCAAAGAAGAAATTCAGATAACCACTAGGCACATGAAAAGATGCTCCACATTGCTAATTATCAAGGACATGCAAATTAAAACCACAATGAGATATCACCTCACACTAGTTAGGATAGCCAACATAGAAAAGACTAGGAACAACAAATGCTGACGAGGTTGCAGAGAAAGGGGAACCCTCCTACACTGCTGATGGAATGTATACTAGTTCAACCACTGTGGAAAGCAATATGGAGGTTCTTCAAAAAACTAAAAATAGAAATACGATTTGACCCAGGAATTCCACTCGTAGGAATTTACACCAAGAAAACAACTTCTCAGATTCAAAAAGACATATGCACCTCTATGTTTATCGCAGCACTGTTTACAATAGCCAAGATGTGGAAGCAACCTAAGTGTCCATCAATAGATGAATGGATAAAGAGGTGGTACATATACACAGTGGAATACTATTCAGCCATAAAAAATAAAAAAATCCCACCATTTGCAATGACATGGAAAGACCAGGTGGGTATTATATTAAATGAAATAAGTCAGGCAGAGAAAGACAAATACCAAATGATTTCCCTCATTTGTGGAGTAAAACAACGAAGCAAAACTGAAGGAACAAAATAGCAGCAGACTCACAGACTCCAAGAATAGACTAGTGGTTACCAAAGGGGAGGGGTTGGGGGGGCGGGTGGGGAGGAAGGGAGAAGGGGATTGTGGGGTGTCAAGATTGGTGCACATGTGTATGGGGGGTCATGGGGATGTCTGTGTAGCTCAGAGAAGACAAATAGGGACTCTGTGGCATCTTACTACACTGATGGATGTTAATAACTGCAATGGGGTGTGGGGAGGGACTCAATAATGAGGGTGAATGTTTTTCTTGTGAAAACTTCATAAGAGTGTATATCAATGATACCTTAATAAATAAATAAATAAAATATTTTATAACTGTTGGAAATTTTATCCATTGCCACTCTTTCACCTTATAAGGAAAATGACAGATTCCAACCTAAGTACAAGGATGTACATAATTTTCAAAACTTTTTTAGGGAATTCTAGGGGGTAAATTTTTAATGGTGCTATCCAACACTTCCTTCTTTGGTTTTCACACTAGAAAATGCTTATACCCAATCTCTTCATTCTTGGTTGTTCTAGGTTAGCATCCAGTAGCTGCCCTCCTAACCAGTCTGCTGTTCTTTAACTCAATTCTCTATTTAAAAAAATGTTTCCCAAATTTTAAGACAATTAATTCTTCCTTGGATATTTACTGGAAATGACGATTGAGGTTCCCTATATTTATAGTATCCCAT
Source organism: Smutsia gigantea (assembly GCA_032199065.1). Lineage (NCBI taxonomy): Eukaryota > Metazoa > Chordata > Mammalia > Pholidota > Manidae > Smutsia > Smutsia gigantea. The sequence continues at coordinate 35,009 of JAVSCE010019963.1, read as the reverse complement.
TAGAGGAAGAGCTATTTTACTGTTTATAGACCCTCAATGATAAAATCACCAAGTAAACCTCAAAAAGAGGGAAATGACCAAAGCAAGAAGGTTATGTGTCTGGCAGGAAAAGTCTCATGATCTATGTGCTCATCTTGATTATAAATCAGCAACAAACTGAAGATCTTGGGTCAGTAAATCGATGCTTTATCTTCCATCTTTTATCCAGGCCTTCAGTTTCACTATTATTCTTGTTCTTCTTGCCTGCTTCAGGGAAAGTCTTACTCAGTATAACTGTACAATTGAAAAGCAACCTAATTTACTTAATGTAGCTCTAACGGACTTCAGAATAATAAATTAGACAAAACATAGATAAAATCAAGAAAGGTGGTATTTATCACAAGGCTATGGTGTGGACAGAAACTAAGAATAAACAATTCAATTGATTGCAGGCTGTGCAATTTCTCCTCCTATTTTTAAGTCAGGTAAATATGCTCCAAATCTTGCTCAGGCCTCCCAATAAATAGGCATGGTGTTCCGTGATGCACTACACTACTGATGCCAACAAGAATAGGATCCCAAACAGCTGAGAGACAGACTACATAGCAGTAAATAGTGCATGCACCGAGGGGAGTCTACATTCAAAACACATGAACTACTGTATGCAGATGATACACACATTAATAAACAGAAATTAAACATCGGGGCATATGCTAATTCCGTACACATTAGGTAGACTGGAAGACATAACCCCAAAGAAAAGCCACACATGACTTATATATAGCCATGTAATTAAACAAGCTTCAGGATTAACACATTTGGAATATTTTTTAAAGATAGACCATGCTGGATATGTAAGTTATTGGAAAATGGAACAACAGGAGGCTAATTCAAGAATTTTCCTTAAAATTCAATTAATTTTAAGGACCTACAAATATAATCAATATAAGAAGATTTACATTGACAATTTTATTAACACCAACTAGAATTATTTACTTTTTAAGTTCATGTAAAATGTAGATCCATTATATCAGGGGATAGGATTTTAGTTAACAGTAATTACTTCCGCATATGATTCCTTCTGCCTGGTTCTAGATAATAATTGTATAGACAATATATATAGCATTATGAGACAGAGAACTGTGCCATTCTTGAGTAAGTTAACATTGATTATAGTTGACTTGCTTTTATTATACAACATAATTATCCTTAATTATTAGAGACAAGTTTAAAATGCAAAACTAAAAATAATCTTGACTGCAAACTTCCATTGATTCAATGTCATTCCAGAGTTCCTTCACCTCACAGCCCATAACATACACAACATATGTACATACTAGAGTAAAAGCTCCATTGAGGCAGGCATCTAAAATCCATGCAGTGAATCCTGCTTTAAATCCCCCCAGGCAGTCTATCTGCCTGACTGCCTTCCTGCCTGTATGCCATCTTTTTTTTTCATTATGAAGCCATAGAAAGAATCTGTTAAGAAGAACTCTGTAGCCACATCTCCTGGGTCAGCTTCCCATTTCTACCATTTACCTGATACACATAAATGCAAAAGTTATTCAAACTCTCTGAGCCCCAATTTCTATATCAATCAACCCACCTCCCAGAGTTGTCAAGTGGGAGGATCAACTGAGATCAGACTTGTAAGTGCTTCAAACAGTACATACTTGATACATTAATTCTTCATTGTTTGCTACTTCTATTGTCAGTATATGGATATGTCAGCATATTGATAAAAAGGTATATATATATTTTTTTCTACCATATATACAAAACAAAAAAATACAAAGTCTGTATAGTTTGTGACCTCAGAGCCTAGACACATGGTCAGCACCTATTGACAATCAATACAGTATAAATGCTTGAATACACTACCTTGGTTACCTAATTGGCATGTACATAAATATAAGATGACATGCAATTTATCTTGTAATTTAAGTGTTAAATAACGTTGCCATATATTTTGAATGTATAATTGTGGCTTCTGAAAGCAATTAAAAACCTACAGTAAATCTCTTCAAATATTTTGTAATAATTACTTGCTCCTCCATGTTTCAAGAATATCAAATGATGCTTTTATAATTATACTTCCACAGTTGTTCAATTTTTAAAAACAGATTACATGTAACTAAAGCAGATTTATATCTATATGTTTGTGTGAACAGGGCGGTTTTGTGCATGTGTGGAGAGAGAAGAAGAGGCAAATAGTGAGATATTTTTTCCTTTTATAGTAAGAAACATAGATGATCCTGAAAATTTGATTGTTTAGGTTTAGTGAAGCTTCTAGTTCAGCTTTTTTTTATTTAATTGTCCATGCTTTAAAGTGCATTTGTTTTCATGACAATGATAACAGAAATAGACTTTATCTTCTTGATTTCTTTTGACTGGTGTGTTCAGATATCCTTTTTTTCTGCATGAACACAACTGTCTTCATAGAAATGAAGAGTTGATTTTGGCAGTTTTCACCAATATTCAAGAATATTTAGAAAACTATTTAATAATACACCTAACATAAAATCTAAGATGAAATTCTCTTTCTTGTGGCCTCAATTTCCTATGGCCTGATATGAGACCCAAGACCATTCTACAAATCCATGAGTTACAGAATTGGTTTAATTCTATTATTTGAAATTGTTTGGGTGATGAAAAGAGGAGCAAGTATAACCCATTGTTTTTTTTACAGGAAAAGAAATGTGAAAATGATTTATGTAAAACTAAGAACTGCAAAAAGGTTAAATCCCATTCATATGAAATGCATTTTTGCTACAAACTTACTTTTGTGTTTCAAAAAGTAAGTTTTTGGAACAAGTGTCCTTCAGAATGCTCTGTTGCCCCTGTAGCGATGAGTACTGTAACAGGTCTTAGTATCATTGTTAAATAAATGAAATGACTGATTCCAGAACAGACTCAGGGAAAGCATGCAATGAGCCCAAGATACCTAGCTGTGTGAGAATCTAAGAGAAAGCTAAAGAAAAGATGGGAATGTGACAAAAAGACAGAGGAGCTAGATTAAAAGAACTTCCACTAGCCTAATTTGAAAAAAATTTGATATTCAAAATAAATAATGACATCAATGGACTATAGTGCATTGATTTTAAAAATAATTCACAACTGAACATTTACATAAAAAAAAGAAAAAGGAGAGAAGTGATGGTTTATCTTTATAACAGAATATCAACTACTTTAACCACAGAAGGAGAAAGCAAGGAAACTGCATTGCAATCACCAAGAAGGCTAAAATAATTTGATGAATTCTTGATGAAAATAAGATATTTATATAGCTTTAAAGCATCTACAACAGATTACAACCAGTTTTACTATTACAGAATATATGTGTTCCTAAAAATTACCAGGCTATTCAAAATTACACAATAAAAACCATATGACTTATAGGAAAAGTTAAAGATACCATTAGTGACATATATAAAAAGATAAAAGCCTAATAAAAATGGTAGCATATTAAGTGTTTAAGAAGTACATAGCACTACAGTAAATATGGCTTTTTACCTTGAAAAAGACTTGAAATTTGCTCCTAGCTAGGAATGCTAGATGAACTGCAGTTCATGAGTTATTATGAAGTGGTGTAATAGAAAGTTACTACATCAAATGTGGATGAGTTCATGTCACAACACACATGGCCAACTGAGGTAGGGAGCAAATGTTTGAGGTTTTTGCATGTATGTGTTTTGTGTATTCCTATGTAACCTGGTCCAACTGAGAAGTTTTCTGTGTTCACCTAGTATTTCTCAAGACAAAATCGCACATAAATGAACACATCATTGTTATGCTCAGTTGGTTCCTGATGTATCAATCACACAGAAACAAATTTGGATTTCAAAATAAGTGTCATAGTAAAACTAATTGTAAAGTGGAAAATGGAAATTTCATAGTGAAGAAATCTGACAGATGTCACCTTAGCCAAGTATTCAGAGATAACATTGCTAGATATGGGACAAATTGCATTACACACCCTTTTAATATTTGATTTAATATTTGTTTAATATTTTATTTAAAAACCACTGCCGCATGACCATTTGAACAATGTGCACCTTTTGTAAAACCTCCACTGAAATACACTGTTGTGATGTCAAATCCTTTTATAAAGACTACTACATATTTCATTAATAATCTTGTGCCAGAAAAGGTCTCTTCTAAATAACACATATGATTCCTTCAGACAATGAGAATTATATGATACATAGTATTTTTCTTTTTTACTCTGTGAGGACCCAGAACAAAATGTAATGCCTCAAACCTATCAATTTTGTAGGCATTGGATTTTATTTATTTACCTGCCCCTACACGTTTATGGATTTTCATGTAAATTTTCAGATATCCACCCTTCCATCCAAACATCATTCATTTGTTAAGCAACTCATTAGGCGATGACATGAAAAATATCCTAATGTTGGTCCTTATTTGTAAATTAAAAAATCCTTTTGGGGTGGAATTCATAGTCATGGAGCAGGAATATACACAACTATCGTACAACAAGTCTCACTTTGTTGATTTAATATTGGAAGCAGTATGTTTTGACAGGCAGGGTATTGTTTTTTATATCAGTAATGTATTATATATTAAGGTATGTCTACAGTTCATATCATATAATTATTACATATATTAGAAAATGATACACACTAACCACTCCAGTCTGCCTTACCATGCATGCAATTATATAAATATTAGAGGATTAAGTGATTTTTACTAAAATTGACAGGCTTCTGTGAATGCCATATTAAATAAAAATATCTTCACTATGATCTATGTTTTCAAAGTCATGTTTTATGATTTCATCTGAACACTAAATTCCTCTATTATCTTAAAAATTTTTGTAAGCATTTCAGAATGTATTAAAAATTTTCATAATTTTTCAATAGGAAGTCTTTTTCTAATTAAAATTCTTCATTAGAAGCTGTGCTTAAATATTTTTCTAAGTGAACATCACTTCCATATACATAATGAAATTTACCTTTATTCAAAACCAATTCCATTGAAAGTTTAAAATCTCAGGCATACTTCTACAGTATATTTTATTAAAGTAAACCCTTACTGTCATCATATTGTTCAAGACTTATGTCAGCTCTGTACTGTGATGAGATTCCAGGAAGGCAATAGTCTTTCCTTACTGAGATACTTTTAAACTTAATATTGGAGTTCCAAAAAGATGTCAAAATCACACCATGGAACTACCCTCTAGAGTTCAATACTTAAAATACAGTATACTTAAATTTTTACTGGAGAAATCTTTCCATCATTTGAAATTAAAATGAAATGATTTTGTTTGGAAGAAAACAGATTGCCCACACCCATTATTAGCATTCGTGATTTTCTTTTACTTGAATATAACTCTGTGTGACCAAGTATCACTTTTTGCTGGAAGTTATTGTTTTGTTTTTGAACTTGCTGATGCAGACAACATATTTGAAGAAAAAAACAAGTGTTTTGATACCAACTTTCTAGGTAGGTATTTATAGCCTATAAACCTAAATTTGTGTTAAGATTGTTCAGGAGCACATAGATATGAATTTAAAAGCAGAAAACAGGACAAAAGTGATGTTTAACTGATCCTTGCTAGGTAGGCAGACACAATTTATGCTCTTTGATGTCCTCAAGGCAAAATGCTACTATCTACTAAGAAAAAACAAAACGATGGCAGATTATTTTTAATTTTCTATTAATCATCTGCATTTCTTATTCAATTCTGAGAGGCAACATTTCATTTAATTAGTCCTCTCATTATAAATATTTCCCACAGTGATTCAGGTGACACAAGTTTTCTGACACTGACTGTACAGATGGCAGAAACCTGGTGTCTGGTCTCGAAGGAACTATTTGACCACTGCAGTAAAAGAGCAATAAACAAAATAAAAACATTGCAGCCCACTTCAGTTTATGTAAGCAGTCAGCCTTTTATCACTATAAAACCTTGAAATGGATGTATGAGCTTTGCTGCGATAAACAAAGAGCTGTTTACAGCTCAGGGATGGCAGGTAGCAACACTGGACTAGAGCTCCAGCAACTGGATGTCAGGAACTGACGAATGTGAAGAAACATATTGTGGCTTGTTTTATGGAGAATATGTTTTATAAACCTCAAGGGACCATTTATCACAAATTCATCCGCTCTGCAGCAGATTGCTGCTTTAATGTCGAATGCCGGATTTCAGTCAGCCCTCAAGTAAAAAAGTTGAGGAAAAAAAATTAAAGTGCTGTTTTGTTTCTGTTTGCTTTATCCTGATGATTCTCAAATTTCACCATAGGAAATCCATTTTAACCACTTATTCTCTCTCTTAAACAAACTAAATATTTTATGACTTGGGGCTAATTCATTAGAAAATTTACATCTACTTACAGTTATGAGCTATTTCAATGCCATTTATTTGTGATCTGGTGAGCTTGCTGTATGCCAAATTCTTTAAAATATTGAAAGTACCTAATGAGGATGTACTTTGCTAATGTGCATTAAAAAATGCACCTTGTTTCTCATAAAATGGGTGATCAAATTACCACTGCAAGGACTTTTTTAAGCCTTGTGGTCTTGTTTTTTTAAAACCAATAACTAAAGCTATAGGGATATTTTATGGAGTTGTCATAGATGGTAACCATTAAATAAAAATAATATACTTGACTTTCTTCATTACACATAAAACTTCAGTGTAAGAGAAAACAGCAGCTCCTCTCAGTCGTAAGGAACTGTGTAGAAATTGAAAATTGATGTCTAGCATAATGTCAGCAACTCCGGTATAATCTGTCCCAAGACACCCTTAACCTTTTTATGTCCTGTGTTGTCACACAGTGAGAAAACTGACATAAGTTTCATAACAGGTATGTTTGTCTTAGTGCTCAGTTTTTGGCTTCAAAATCAAATACACGATTTCTGGGAATAATAACAGTGTTGAGAATATAACAGCTTATCAGACTGTGGTTATTAATTCTAAAACAGAATCACTTGTGAGTGGGTGAGTTGTACTGCAAGATTAAAGTCTAAAATACTGGCTCAAACCCTAATCTATGTAATCAGAATTCTCTGGGAACGGGTCCAGGGAATACATCTACCTAGTAAACCCTTCCGATTACTGTTATGGACACATACAGGAGAATTAGTGAAGCAATGAGACAGGAAAGCACAAATATAGGTGCAATATCACCTGTTGTGCAGATAGTAAAGATTTAAAAAATTGGAGCATGCAGAGAAATCCTCCAATTTGATAACTGTAATTAAAAGACAAATCTTAAGAAACTTCCCTATCCTATAAGAGTGTATCTCTTGATTCAAACAGCATCCAGTATAAGCAATACAAGTGGAGTTTGAAAGCTCAGTCAGTGAGCTTTCTGGCCACGTTTTTTTGGAACTGTCCATTTCTGATGTAAAGAATGTACTCCACTCTGGCTGAACACAGTCTTTTCCTGATCAAAGCAGAATGCATTGCTTGCATAAATATGGTCTCAGGGTACACTGCAGAGAATAGAAAATGTAAGCAAAAAGTCAGCCATCTCTTTACATGTAGAGTTAATATCTTAGAACCTCTCTTCTTCCATCTGCAGTTTAAATGTTACCATCTGATCATACCCTATTTCATGATTAAACCAATTTTCCTTTAAATCTAATTACTAAGCAACAATGTTTTACTTCTCACTATAAGAATTTTGTCTAAACCAGCAAGTGATAGTAAAGCAGGGAAGTATTTCAAATGAAGCCTTCAAAGCTTCTTTTCCTTTTGGACTCTCTGAAACTAATTGAACTGAGTATTCCTCTCCCAGCCCTGGAATAGCCTCTGTGCAATAGACAGCATGCACCCCTTTTCAGAAAGAAAGAATTCTAAGTTAGGTCATGAGATTTAAACAAAGCACTTTTACAGGAAAGGTACATTTTTAAAATCTAAGTGGTTTAAAACAGTTTATTCTAGTGCTGACATAAGCTCTCTGACAATTCAGCCTTCTTCACACACTGATCTGTTAGTGTGAGCTCTAATTCCAAATTTTGTTACAAATTTTAACACCACATTCTGTTTTTATTCTTGAACTTGTTTTTGCTATTAATTTGTGCTGTTGTATTTATTTTTGTAAGATGACATTGAGTATGTAAGTCATAATTGCCTGAAAATAGATGCTTTACATAAAAATTGGGCTTTAATGTAAACTAAAAATTGTCAAAAATGAATTCCAATCATATTTTAGTCTCTAACTCAACTCTCCTTCTTCCAATTGTACTCTTGAGCTATCAACTCACTTTCTTTCTCCTATTGGTTAACATTTTTTTAAAATTTACATCTTATTCCCCCCAAACATTTAGCTGGTGTGTCTTGTTTCCTCCTTCTGTAGCTATTCCTTAAGTGAGATAATAACTCTATTTATATTTCTTACGCATCCTAGAATTATTCTTATGATTTCACAGTAGATTCCTTTTAACTAGATCCTACATGTCTAAACCCAAATAAGCATTTCATGCTCTTCATTATTTCTCTATGCAGGTAGTTTTGTGTAGAGTAGGTGGTCAATAGTAGTTGTAGTCAGTCCAGACTCCTTTGTGTTATCTGGAAATATGTTGGGAATACAGATTCTCAGGCTGCAACACAGATATACTGAATCAGAAATTCTGAAGGTAGTTCCCAGAAAGCTGTGTTAAGCTTCTAGACTAAAATTTGAGAATGTCAGTGTAGAATATAAAACCATTGTCTTTTAAGTCAGATATACCTGAATTTGAATTAAGGCTTTTCAACATGTATGATTTTTAAAAAGTTGCTTTACTTTTGAATGGCCCAACTTGAATCAGTGTCCATCCTTAACCAATCTCTGTGCTCAGATAAGTGGGACCAGATTGGCCCATCTTTGATCATGTGTTTCTATTCAGGGAGGTGGGAAAGCCCCGTCCTGATTACAAGGAGAAGGAGAAACCTGTTTACCTTAAGAAAGGGATGCAGGAGACAAACATTTTCTGTTCACCTTGAGTGATGCTGCTCGTATTTTTCCACTCTCCCTATTCTTCTAACCATCTGTAACCATTTATTTTCATCCAGGTTTGGATCAGATCAGTTATTCTCAGGAAGCTTTCATTGGTTAATCCACCCCTCCCTGAACACAATTTTACTACATTTAAAAACACGATCTTTATTATATATGATTTCTTTGTGACTATTCTCATGCCAGTTCTCCTACGTGATTTGTTTCTTGACTAGATTATATATTCTTCTCAAGAGGGTCATTAATTTCTGCCTATGTTCCCTGTGCTTTGTGAAGCTCCATATATAGAACATATTTAATAAATATGTCTCAGTTATTAACCCTAGTGTATTAACCCAACAGAGTGTATTAAATGTTGAATTTTCTCAGAAGTTCTTTATTAATTCAAAACTTCCAAAAAAGTAGTGCTTACTAAGTGACATTTTAAAAATAAGACTATTATATGAATTTAAAAAGATACAAATTTACACTTGGCTCTATGGGTAGTGATAAACCATTAAAGGCTTTTGAATATGGTGTGAAAAAAAGAAACAGCAGGTCCGAAAAGGAGTCACTTGAGCTAAGCCCTACAATTAGCAAACCAAGACAATACTTAATTAACCTAATTGCAATTTCTGTCTCTCCTAAGAATATGACCTTAAACAAATCAATCTGTAATTACCTCATCAGTACTGGTGAGGTAAACTGCTGACAGATTCCCATCTTTCTCCAAAGAAAGAAGACCTTGTCTGAAACAATATAGTCATTCTTCGCCATGACCCTCTTTTGCCTATAGAAGCCCTCCATCTCATGCAGCTCCTCGGAGCACCTTTCTACTCCCAGATGGGATGCTGCTATACCCATGAATCTCTGAGTAAAGTTGACTGGATGTTCAAATTTATCAGCTGAATTCTGTTTTTTAACAATCGGACTATGATTCAGAATAGAAAGGGCATGTTAGGCCAGCCTCAGGTAAGGCCATTCCTGAAAGACCCCCAACAGTTCCACATTTCTTGATAACAAAGAAAAATAAATTTCCTTTCTTTTTGTCAGTGTAATCATGATATAAACATAGAACAGCAAATTTTCATTAGAATTTACTGAGACTATAATAAGAGTACGTACGCTTTTAAATGTTAGCTACATAAAATGGAAAGTATATATCTGTTGTTGAAGTAGTGCCTAAGAGCTCAGAATGAGTATTCTTGACTCTTCAATTCACTGGCTTGTTAGTACCCTCTGGATCTTAATTTGCTCATCTGTAAAATGGGGCGACCTCATCAGGTTACTTGGGGCACAGGATGAGTTATTACTCCTAGAATGCTCAGCATAGTGCTTGGCACATCATAAACGCTCAAAGGATATAAGTCATTTAATATCATCTTTACTCCCATCCTTTACATTTCCCCCACTTCCTCCCAAGGCACCACACTCAATTATACAGCCATTCTCTGAGGCACCGAAGGCCATTCTTCAGGCAGGGAGGTTTTGATATTGGCTATTCCCCAGATCAACATTGTCTTTCCCTTCTACATTAATGCAACTACTCCTGAGAACTGGAAACTCCCTTTCCTCTCTATCTTGATCTTGCACTTACTTCTAAAGGTAGAATTAGGGACAACCCTTTCAAGAAAAACACCATTTGAATTTATCACTATTGTTTATCATTGTTAACAGAGTTATCTTCATTCTTCCTGTTTGATAGCTGATAGCTGTCAAATCCTACCCCACCTTTCCCTTCCCCACATAGGACAAAAGGGTAAGAAACCCTAGGTGCTTCTTCCTTTGGTGCCAGTTTGAAGTCAGAATCATGCAAAAACTCTGGCCTGTATGCACACAATCCCCCTCACCTTCATCCCACCCATTATAAAATTCCATGGCAGTTACCCCTCCTTGCTCTCTCTCAAGCCATTTTCAGATCTACTTTGGAGACTGCCCTTTCTCCAGAAAGTCTCATTATGTGAATCATAAAGGTTTTGATCACTTTTTGGTGTGGTGTGGCACCGTCGGTCTTGAGAGTCAACCAAATGTCAGGTGAAGAGTTTATCTTGCCTCTGTGGAGTATCCATAACACTGGTCATCACTTACACCAAGTAAGCAACAATTACTTTTCTCTGTCTCTGAAATGCTTAGAGAAACTAATTCAGTATAGTTTAGCAAACTAGGTGAAAATGGATGTTGTTCTTTTAAGTTGTGTTCAGTGTGAAAGTATTTCTGGGTCATCACTCCCAAATCTTTTACCCTCAATTAGTATCAATGTGCCTGCAAAGAACATATGCCATCCTTCTGAATCTTGTAGAAGAAGGGAGAAAAATGCTCACTTATCTCTTACTATGGCTTTTTCTTTGGATACTTTGATATGTTCTAGGATCAGAATTTTTACCTACATTCCTGCAAATATCCCATTTTCCTTGATTCTTTTTATCCATTAGTAAATATGCATTTTATATTTTTGAAAAATATAAAATATATATTAATATATTCTCATTTTACATATTAATGTATTAATTTCCTTGATTAATAGTTTGCAAAGGGCTTATGTTAATATCTTTAAGCCTCAAAAACAAGTGTAAAATATCTTGACCTATAGCTTCTGTGGCTGGTCCTAAATTTTTTTTATGTCTTAATGCTTTTCTTCTACCTTTAGGAGTGTTTATGGATAAATATGAGTGGTTTTTATCTAAATATATATACAATGCCTTTTAAGTAAATGAAAGTTACATCCTTTAATTTTCTTTATTGTTTTGATGTACACAGAAAATAATCCATGTTATTCAAAGAAGGTAAAAGTGGGGGCACTTTAATCATCTCTAGAATAGATGGGTTTTTTGTCTGATGACAATCCTTTGCTGTGAGCCTTTGTGGGGTGTTATAGAGGCATGGAGACAAAGGACTGATGTCAAGTATGAGCAAGTCCCTCCTCCCAACCTCTTCCTTACTCTGAATTTGCCATGAGGCAAGGAATGCATACTTAACCTAGTTGCATTATAATAAAAAATAAAATATGTGACCCTGAAAACTAACACTTGTAGGATGCTCCAGATAAACTGTTAAACTCTTATATTTCTCTGTTTTAAAAAAGAAAAAAAAAACGGTCTTTTTTTTTTTTTTTAAAGCACACAATTCTCATGGCTGAAGTTGAGATTTGGAATTTTTTACAAGTCATACGAAGTGGTGTGTAGACTCAGACTGGAACTTAATGGATGCTTTTCACATCACAAATCCACCATGCAGTTTGGCACAATTTAAAATGGCTGGCAGGCTCCACTTAGCAGAGTCCAAGGAATGAAATGCCAGGGGCATTGCAGGTCAGTGCACTGGCAGAAGTGTATGGGGAAGCTTGCCTGGCTCTAGTTCCTGCAATCACTCTCTCACATCCATGAGCAATAAAATTGAACCAAGTTAAAAAAGAAACCATTAAATATTAATATGCAGTACACACTGACCCAAGGATGGGAGAGACTATTTTCCACATTCTTCCTTTACTTGTATGATTTATGTCATGAAATAGAAACTAATTATAGTATTTTACTAACAAAAATAAAACTCTATAATATTTGGGAAATGTACTTATTCTTTAAATGCTGATATGAGAAGAAAATTGGAACATCATTCTAAGCTGTCTATTGGTTAAAGATGTTATGAAAAAATAGGACAACCTATATGGTAATAGATGTTTTTGGCCAATCAAAATGGAAGAAGTCAGCTCCTGCCATTTCCACAAAAAATATCTTATCTAATTAATATAACTTATTTGTAAAATGTTAGCAATTTTCAGTACTGTATGGTCACAAGGGATTTCATGTATACTATCTCATTTAATCCTAAGAGGATTGCATGCTTCAAATTCTTAAAGTGAATGTATTTTTAATGAATATCTGTTGATTGTTAAAGGATTAAAATAATGGGTCTATGTGGTGTTTTTCTCTGATTCTCTTCTCTTTATATATTTTGATATAACATATAAATAAGGAATCATGTCAATAAAACAATAGTTTAAAATACCATTACTATATTTTAAATATCACAGTAATTCTTATTTATGTCTTGTCTTGACAGCTAAAACTGAGTATGAATAAATATATAACCACAGATAAAAATGTAATAATATGTGTAATATTTTAATCAGGATTTTATAGTCATTTAATTTCCATAAAATCTTATATCAAGAGGTATTGATAATGTGTAGGCCATCATATATAACTGAAGACCCTTTCAAAATAGATAAAATATAAGTAATCCAAAAATAAGAATGATACCAATAAAAATGTAAGACAGTTGACAACTTTGACTAATTTATTTTGTAAATCCCCCTGTGTGGACAATACTGAAGTTCCTTTAATTGACATACTCATTATGTTATTGAGCACGTTTTTCTAGTATGTCCCAACCTTTTTTCTAAACATACCAACTGAGAAATTAATGCACACGGCCAATTACTTCTTAAATAGGAACTGGCTTTACACTACAGCATTTTGTAATACCTTCTCATCTTGAAAGATTAATAAAAATTACTTCTGATATAATAAATCTGATCAAATTCTACTTGCAGTTATAATGACAAATTTTACTTAATAAACACAGCTGCGTCGTACTAAGAATAGCCTCCTCCTGCCAATCCTGGGTGATTCTGCACCAACTCATACTGTATTATAAAACAGCATGAATTTTTTATTAGCTCACTGAAAGGATTTGAAATATGGTTCTCTACTTATTATCCAGTCATTGCTTGGCTTTAATTGCTATGTAAGGATTTAAAGGAAAGTAACAACATAAATCTAAAATATTTTAGTTAATGTCAGGGTACTCTATACTAAAACTTCGTAATTCTCAACTAAGTCATCTAATACTATAGTTATAAATGCATTTTTGTTGAATTCTGGAAACACTCACAGAGAATAGTTTTACATTTAAATACCTGGAAATGTTGCCTTATCATTAGAATCAATTAATTAGGATGATTTCCATGCTTAGGCATTCTTTATTCACCTTTTTATCAGAGCTATAATACATATTAAACACTTAGTTTTTAAATAATAACATGTATTTTTTAGTGAAATATTAAAACTGATGATTGTATGTCATAAATTTTCATTTTTACATAATCAAGTTGAAAGCACAGGTTATTAAAGCAGTTTGTCTATCTTTACATTTAGGCAAGGTAGTTAAATTGGACTCGGAAAGGACCCTCGTGACCATCTAATCAAACTACCAAATTTTCTGGTTGGTCAGTTTTTTTCCAGAGTTGAGAAATTTGGTGTGTGGGAAAGTTTTGTATACAAGAAAAGGCTAGAACCCTGCTTTCCTTAACTACAGAAGTTTGAGTTAAAAACAAGTTATTTCCACAACTCACAAATATGTTCCTTATCTATCAGCTTTGTTGGAAAATAAATCCAAATGAACATGATATCTTACAAGGCAGTCTAGTTCCTTAGAAGAAAAGTATCAAAACTATGGTGAGTTTAAAGTTTCAACAAAATAACTTGCCAGGAGATGGCGAAGGCTGGGTCTGGGGCAAGAGCCAATAACACACTGCTTCCAGACAGCCTTGCACTGTTGGTGGAAATGAAATATAGTGGTACATAACCACAATGTGACAGCTCAACAGAAAAATAGTCTTTGAACCATAGCTCAGAGGTATACCCAGGCTCTAACTAAGATATGGAAAAATCAACTTGTGAAAGGAAAGAGCCAAAATGGGGTAAGACTGAAGGTGGGAGGAGGGTGTCAGTCATAAAAGTTCAATCCTTTGAATGCACGTCTCAAGGTCTATCAATTATTTCAATCACATTTTTCAAACTGCTTTGATCAAGAGATTTATCATTAATGTATGTGGACCAGGACAGCATTCTTTTTTTGAAAAGCATGTTTCCTTCCTACTGACCAAAATGCAGTTTGGAATAGGAAGCAATAACCAACATCATGAGTTGGTTTTAGGGCTTACAAGTAAAATAAAAATGTCCTGCATTTCAACCACAAAATAATTTTTATTTTTGGTACATCACTTTATAAACATACAAAGGTAGAAAAGTGTTTTTCTTTTTTTTTTTTAGATATAATCATATGTTAGATCTCAAATTCAGTCCTGTATCTACCTAGCAAAACAAACCGAATAATATGAAATTTTTCCTGACTTGGGAATGGCTACATCTCTCTTTTCTTTACCTTCCACAAAGTTTAAGTCTTGAACAAATAAAAAGGCAAATTGCTAAGGAAGGGAACTGCAGTGGAAGCACAGTTATTGCCTTATTTTAATAGAGATTTCCAGGACAATTAGACAGAGGGGAACTGTCACACTGGTATGGTTTCCACAGATTCCCTCCACATACACAGACTACATGTGCCTGACCAGGAGCTGGATGTCAAATGATGTCTCAAGGGGACTTGGCTCTAAAGAGCCTTGATTGAGGGAGGAAAGTGAGGAAAAGGATCTCTTCTCCTGCCTGCCTGTAGTCCACCATGAAGATGAAATGTACACAAAGTATTGTTACATTACACAATTCTCAAGCCTTAGTGGTCATTTCTTTGAGATATTTTTAGCATGGTTTTGAAAAGGGCTATTTACACTATAACATAGGCTTTAATACAAT
This sequence comes from Smutsia gigantea, assembly GCA_032199065.1. NCBI lineage: Eukaryota > Metazoa > Chordata > Mammalia > Pholidota > Manidae > Smutsia > Smutsia gigantea. Next base: position 19,495 of record JAVSCE010019963.1, on the reverse strand, counting down.
CTGGTTTACAGTCAATTAGCTGAGCTGGTGAAAGCACAGAACTTGTGAACATCAGGCTTACTTTAATTCCAAATTTATTTACTTATTTTGATCCAGGTATCATTACTCTTCCATTCAAGGTATATAGCTTTCAGAAAGTTATTCAAAAATAAATCATAAAATACACATAGACCAAGAAAGACTTGCGCAAATTAGTGTAAATAAATGACTGTAGAAAAATAAATGAAAAATAACTCAGCTTAGTATCATCTCTTCCAAAAGGTCTCTCTGAACCCCAAGCTGAGCAGTTTCTCTTTCATTGTTTGACAATAGAATTATTTATATTTGTCTTTTCATTTCCTTTTTTTCTGCATTATTAACATTATTCCATATGACACTAATCACAGCAGAAAATCTTTGAACAAATGTATTCTCTGACCAAATTATTTTCAAACATTATACTAGAGTCCCACATTAAAGAATTAAAAAAATGTATCTTGGCATGTTAGAATATTTGAAGTCATGAAGAAAAAATTTTAGCACAGAATATCTTCATCAACTTTTATGTAGCAATGGGACACTCCCACAGTTTTCTTTATCCTAAAAATAACTACAAAGATCTCTTGGGACCAATGTTCTATGTTGGTGAAGAATAGTTTGGCCCATGAGCAAATAAGAATGCAAACAGACATGTAAGCAAATTTTATGTGCACATATTTATTTTCTTCATGTAACAAAAATTCCGGAAAGAGGTGTTCTTAGTTTTGGATCGGTTGCTCATGCATCTAAAAGCCTTTATAAAACATTCCCTTTTTTCCTCATGTTTGTATGATGGAAGGAGCATCTCTATCCATCAAGCCAGTTTCTGTGTAAAAGCAAGAATGAAATGACAAGGAAGGACAAAATTTCCATAGAAATGTCAGCAAATTCTAGTTTATTGCTCACTGGCCCAAGCTGAGTCACATGGACACCCTTACTGCAAAGAAGTCTGAGAAACAGATTTTTTTAACTGGGAACAGTGATACCTAAAACAAACTGGAATTTGTTAACTAAAAATAAGGAGAGAATGAATATTGTTCAAATAGCTAATAATATCTGACACACTTCCCAAGAAAATTGAAAAACATTTCAAAAGAATTATATGTCCCTCTCATTTACATTAAACATTGCTTCCCTGTTGATGAAATTTAGTAAATGAAGAATAATAAGTAGTCTATACATAGTCAATCTGAGTTCTAAAGAAAGGATTCTAGCAACATCTTTAAATATGCCTTGCAAGAGGTTTATGTGGATAACAACGTTTTATGCACTATACAAAAGCTTCAGTGGGCAGATAGATATATGGCACAATATAGAAAGTTTCCCATTATAACTAGTAGTATTAAGAATGTTAACCACAGCTCTAGAAGCAAAATGCAGCCATGTGAGTTTACCATCTTTCAGGTAGGAGTTTCCCAATCATCTGAGAAATGGGCTGTCACTGGAGGCAGATCATTTGCTGCAGATTTCATTGAGCCTCACCAAGATTTCAATATAATAGTCCTAAACATATATATATAAGACTTTCTCTAAATATACTTAACAAATCAACTTTCTTACTTCTAATCAGTTGATGACATACATCAATATTATGTGGGAAGGAGTTGATGGGGAATTATGTTGTTTCTACTACTGGAAATAGTTTATCATTTATGGTTTCACAAATACCTTGTTTTATTGATTTATACCATGTAGTTTTGACTAATGGTTGTTACCAATTATTTTTTTAAATCACCTCTGAATGTAGTGCTAAAGTCCCTTTTTTTTTGCAAAATTTTATTGCAAAATTTCAGTACCAGATTCGGGGCCAGAGTGAGATATGAAGATATCACCATGCTCTGGGACTTCCTGAAGAAAAAAACACTACCTCTTCTGGTATGTTTTCTATAGAGCAACTTTGACTAGTGAGCTAAAAATCACCTCATAACCTCTTACCTGACATATTCATTACAAATAAGAAATCCACATACAAATAATATATTTATAGTGCACACCACTTTCTTGCATATTTTCTAGTAAACAGCATTTTGTAATATCAATCTTCTTTTTTCAAATAATTATAGATTTAACCAACATTTATAGATATACCAACACTTGGAAAATTTAAAAATATAAAAGAGGAGAAAGAGGTAGAGCAATAGAGGAAGGAACAATAACAGATTATTTTACTTTTTCATCAAGAGAGGAATACCTGCAATTTATTTTTTATCCCTTGGTACTATTGAGGAACAAATGCCATTTGATTGTGACAGTGTTTTATAGAGATGTGGTTACAAGTTAATTTTTGTAATGGATTTCTCCAAGACAGTAATCAATCATGAGATAAAGATATATTTACAACCATGATAGGTCAGATTAATCTGAAGGAATCTTGTGTATGGCAAGACATTTTATGAGCCTTCTCACAGCTCGCAGAAAATGATCTTCAACATTTGCAAAGCTGTGAAGAGAGGTAAACACAATTTAAATTAGAATAGTTAACCTGTTGTACGCAAGCCTGGGAGGTGACAGAAACTTATACACTGGCTGACTGAAGCATATGTGTAAAGTGAGGTCCTTTTAAATTTAAAGATTCTTTTACTGTCTATATAGAAGTTGTTGCTTTTTTTTTCCTCCTAAGAATAAGGAGATCTTGGCTATCAATCATACATGGAAGTATATATTCTCTGTTGCACAGCTATTAAATGGAGAAATGTACATTTTCTACTTCACCTATCAGGCCTACTGATGTATTTTCATCTATGGTATCAATCACTATAGGAGCTTAAGTACTTGAAAATGAGAACCCATGGGGCTCAGCCACCACCAATGAGGGCTCAGCTGTTCTGTGAAAGCCTTGAAAAGTGAAATATCAGAAAGACCTAAAACTACAGCTTAAGAGTCTCAGCAGAAACCACTGACCATGTGGTATCTCTGCTCCAGGCATCACACAGAGGATCTGAATAACTTGTGCAAATTCTAAAGACAAAGATAGAGTGGTGGCACTGAGATGCTCACTAGTGATTTCCAGAATATGAACAAAACCAGCCATCCTCTGCCACTAGATTAACTGCAAACAACATCTGTAGGATGCTGGGAGATGTGTGCACTCCAGGAAAACTGTCAGTGTCACAGACAAAAGGTTTCACTATAATTACGGGGTCTCTACAGCAGGAAAGAAGCACAATATGTCACTGCAGAAATGAAAATGATCTTTAGGACACTGTTAATGTTCATCAAATTCTAGTTAGCAACCAACTGTGAACACATAACCAATAAATCACACAGGAAAATAAGAAAAAAAATTGTTGATTCTGAACATTTCCCACAAGCATCTTCATGTATGACAGAATTATGGCAAATTTAAATTTCGTGGTCTTTGTTCAATTTAGAAAGAAAAACAGTATTTTGTTAATGATATCAATTTACAGCCATTTGATCTTATTCATATATGTTGTATAGAGTACTCAGAATTACAGAGCCGTACTGTACACCACATAAAAACTGTCTCTCTCATGAAGTTCCTAATTCTTATTAACCATGTATATTTAATTCCTGTAAGAATTTTTTTATGGTAGTTGAATATATGCACTGTTGTCCCAAGTAACTCTGGTAGACCACATGCAGAGCTAACAACCTCTAAGCCCTAGTTAGGGTCTAGTTTCAGGAGCTGTTTCTCTGGAAGACTTAGATTTCAGCTAAAAGGAAAGAGGGAAGGGGAGAGATGAGAAAATGCAGAAATATTTTAATCTTGTTTAGTCCAAATTAATCACGCATCCCATCCTTCCTCATCCTTTCTCATCAACAGTAAGGGACTGTAGGAAGAAGGTGGCAGAACTGATTCCAGGAGAGGTCAGGTTCACCTTGGAACATGAAACCAGTTAACAAAATCTGACTCAGAATTACAGACAGAATCAGCCAGAGATCAATAAGTAAGTTTAGTTCTATGAGGGCCATGTCCCTATTCATCAGTTTACACCCATTCAGAGGATTATCTCTCTGCCTTCTATGTAAATCTTTAAATCTAGGTAGAGCCATCTTTACTTTTGTGTTCTCTATGTCCTTCACAGAAACTATCTGATGACTTGAGAATTCTCCACTACACTTAGGGAAAACAACAGATTAGTGTTTTTAGAAGAAAAAAATAATTTAACTTATAAAAAATTAGGATAAATGGGCAAGGAAGAGATAATGGTAGAACAATCCTTGTTCCCTCCTCAAGTCCCAATTATTCTTCAAAATTGTTTATCTGCTTTATCAAATTACCCACCTTCAACTTTCCTTTAATGCTAGAGCCTTGAATATTTCCAAGAATTTCATCCCTATGAGGGACTGATGAGGGTGGTAGGTGGGATTTCATAAGTAACAATCCCAGAACAGTGAAATCTCAGTGCATTACACATGAAAGAGGTGAAAACTGACACAAGGGATTGTCTAATTCCAAATACAAGTATAAAGCTGCTTCACTATAACCCACTGCTAAACAATTTCCCTAGAGCTTTCATTAAAATTTTCTATTCCAAACATTCTTTGTTATCCACAAATTCCCTTTGCTATGCTGTATACTGAGAAAATAAAGTACTGTGTTAATTTGGATTTCTCAAGCAGAGCTTGACATGAAGATTGGGATATAGTTAGATGATTTAGGAGTTAATTCCAAGAAGTAGACGTGAGGGACTGGGGAAGCTGAAAGCCAATAATATGTGCCTTATTGAGCGGGTTGCTAATTTGGGCAACTGGAAAACAACCTCTCTGAATATCTGTGGAGACCCTCTGAGGAATCTTGTAGAACTTGCCTCATAATGGTCACACCAAAAGAAAGGAAGGCTGGTGAAATTATCTGCAGACCTCTTCCCCCATTAATTGAAGGTGATCTTTAGGGTCATTAACCTCTACGCTGACCCACATAACACACACACATTTGTGGGCTGAGACACTCTGGGACTTGGAAAGGCCTGAGGCAGAAAGCAAAAATACCCCATGAGCTCCATATGCATAGAACTACCTATCCCCACTGTTAAGAAATCAACTGCGCAAAGGGGAAGTGTCAAATATGAGTTTGTTCTCCACCCCTACCTCTCTCTCAAAAGGTTATTTATATTATAACATCATTGCCCATTTGGTCTTTTTATGGCCTTATTCACTTTGATATTAACTTTCATACTCCAATTTCTATACAAACATTTTCTAATCTTTCCTTTCATAACCAAAAACTAGCTCTCTTCTGATAGCATAGACGTTGATACACCTTAATAATTAAAACTGTACACTTATCGCTATGATTCATTTCTCTTGCTCCTCATTATTGCTTCCAGACCATTTAACCTTGGGCTTTGGCATGAGCTACACTGAAAAGATAATAACTTACCCCAGGGAAGAACTAGTCAAAATGACTTTGTTGACTTAGATTAAGAATCCTTATCCCCAGAACAAATTGCATTTTATCTCCACCACCTTTGATTGCTTCTTCAAGTATACTCTTTCCATATTGCCTTTCAAGCTCAATTTTCTACTTTGCCTGCATGTTTTCAACATCATGCTAGTGTTTCTAAGCTTCTCTATCAAGTCCTTTAGAGTCTTTAAGCAAATACTACCTCTATATTTTGTTTCTTCAAAGGATTTATCCTATATCATCTTGCTTACATAGGGATGGTCCTTTTTCTGAGTACAGCCCTGTAGTAATTGCAAGAGGTTCACCTTGCATTCACTTTCAATAGTGTTTTAAGGTGGCGGCATCATTTGTGTAACTCCAAATTGGCACATGTAGGCCATTCCCTACTAACATCTTCTGCCAGTGTTATGCCTAACTTAACCCTTCACATTCTGTTTTCTATTGACTTGTTGGTCACATCTTTATATGGTCCAGGAAAATGAAACCCAGCCTTCTTCTCCTTATTATGAACTTGGGGGATTTTAACATCCCAGTCCAAAAGTTTCTAAATTCCCTGAATATACATGACCTCTCAAGTCTCTTTTTTGAACACCTATTTTGGCCCCCATACTCTCAACTATACCATCAATAAGAATGGCTTGAATGTTGAAAACTTCGACTCTGTTATTCTATTGATACAAACCTATTATTTTGAGTTTACTAGCCCCATTCTTCCATTTTCTTTTTATCTACATAATCCTATTTAATAGTCTCTTGTCTCCTCTGTCAAGTTTTAAAGCTTGTTCCTCCTGTCCCTATCCACCCAAGGAATCCCATAACACATACATTTACATCTCTACCACTATCAACTCTAAAACAGCCAATTAAGTTCCTTCTCTCCAACTTCCATTCTTCTGGCAAAAATAACATATCTGAGTGGAAAAGGGTCACTACAGATTTATGATGAGAATTTTCTATTTTTGTTTAGTCCTCTAGCAAAAAAAAAGAGAAGTGGCAATTTTGTTTTCCCATGGAAGGAAAATGACCTTCACACTGGAGAAACAGCAGTATCTTCACACACCAAGGTGATGATAAGACAGATCCAAGCTAACCACAGGATGAGGCATTCCTACCTTCTTTATATGAAGAGGAGGAAACCCAGCCCTTGCCCTGGACAGGGTCTTGTAACTATTCCCATGGATGCAATCCAGTTGCTACAACTTCATGTTGTTTACCATAGTCATCCTTGATGAGTTTATGATAATTATTTATCAAAGAGTAGATTTAATTATGCTCAAAGTGGGACATAAGAATTGGGCTGAGGCAGCATTTTTGCCTCTTGTTGATAGCGTCCTGAGCCCAGCACAGGGATGTCTAGCAATGCATCTATGCAGAGAATCACTGGAGCACATCAGGGAGTTGTCATGTTCCTATCCACTTGCCCAGGAAGGCCAGAACGTGGTAGAAGACACGACAACCCCTAGCAAAGTAGAAAGCAGCATGAGAGATGTAGCAGTTGCAGGTGGAACATATTTATAAGCATGTCCAGGACCCTATCAGGAATTGAGGGGCGAGAAAAAAAAACAAAAGGAGAGGCTGAAATCTCTTATTATGCTGCGATGGCCCAAGTTATAGAGTGTGAGATTACTTTAACTATCTTTAATCTTTTAATTAAAAAAGACATTAAAAAGTGCATAAAATATTCAAACAGAATAAAATGGCTCTAATAGCAATCTTCTCACTCCATGCTGCATCCCTTTAAAAAAAACAGTTGTATCTTATTTATGGGCATATCTAGAGATTTTTTTCCAAATATCCAGGCATGTATGTAGTTTCTCCTATAAGGATAAATATCTACATGCACACTTCCTTTTTAAAACACAAGATCATATCATATGCAATGAGTTCCATGTGGCTTTTATTTAATTATCAGTTTATTTTACAACTCACAACAGTGTATAAATTCAACTCATTTTGTTTAAGGACTGCATTTATTTATATATATACACTTATTTATTTTTACATACATATAAAATTATCTAACTACTTTTCCTATCAATAGATGTTTATAGTGTTTTTAACACTGCTGTTTTATAAATTAGTCAATGAATGATATTAATACAGGTTTTCACTCACTTGTACAGGTATATCTGTTGACTAGATTTATAGGAGTGAAATTGCTAGTGTAACAGTAGATAAGTTTCACAGTTTGGTAATTTTTCCCAAATATCTAGGAGACAGATGTTATTTTTTTTTCCCCCAGTCTCATACAAATGCCCTTCCTAAATATATTTGACTAAAAGCTTTAATAATCAAGCCTTTTAATGTCTAGCTTAATGAACCTTCTCCATATGCCTTTAAACTCTACTATTCTTTACCCTTAAATGGCAATGCTTCCTCCCTTAAACTGTTTTTTCCCTCAGTATATCATTTTTTTCTCCAATGGATCTTACTTTCCTGGAGAAGTCATTTGAAATCTTTCATGGACCTTTAGTTTCTTCTTCTTTCTTCTGGAAAAAATAAGGGATGAAAACTATATACATATATATAATTTCCAGGGTCATTTCCAACTATAAACTTCTTAACTTTGTACTTCTTTTTTATAATCTCTGTGTGGCTTTAAAATATCTTAACAAGCTTCCAAGTAATGTTTTATTCTCCTTGCTGATTTCAATATTCCAGTTTGATTTCTGATCATTGAATATTATCCATGATTTCTGCCTTCACCCTTTATATTCATAATAGTATCCAGTACCTGAAGATTCCAGTTTTTCTGGATAATATATTACTTGATAGCTACTACTAACAGGCTTATACATTTCTAAAGACCACAACATCTACCATTCATAAAAGAATGTGTTAAAATAGTTACTAAATTGCCGCCCATTCCTATTGTCCTAAATTGTAAAATTTATATAACTTCTTTGGCTCCTTCAACTACAGTCTTTAGAAAAGGTCAGTCAAAAAACCTTTAAGCTACAGCAAAAACCATTCCACTGTAAACTTAAATGTCTAAAAACTGCTGATTCCAAGTTTTAATATTTTATCCAATTCTACATAGGTCTAACATATTTGTCAAAATAAGGTTTTTGTAACGTTTCCAGAAGAAAAAAAAAAGACAAACTTGTCAGTGATAGGTACAGGAAATAAAGTTAGTAAAACATTTTATCATATAACTGAGGAATGGTTTATCCTACTTCAAATTATATCAATAGGTGGCAGGGAAATGTGGCCTATTATGCAATAGCAGCTAGCCATCAGATGTGTTTGCAACTTGATTGGCAGTATTCCCTTGCAGTTCTGGGCTGAAAGCCAAGCTATTAGGAGGATTTTTTTTTTTTGCAGCCTTAGCATCCCTTTCACCACCTCCAAAAATACATCCAATCAAATAGGATTAGAGTAACCCAGGATCCTTTAAAAGGCACGAATACCCATTATTATAATAACTGGCCTGGAAAAGGATTCTTAGTACAAAAATAGTTTTTATCAATCAATAACAAATGAGCTTTAATATTCAGATAATTTAGGACATTTGAAATGAAAGTTTTTTAAGCAAACAATAGAAAAAATCTCAAGCATTAGTATAAACATGGCTCAGATATAAAAAACTAGAGACCTATAATTTTCCTTCACTAAAAAGATATTGTAAAGAATCATGAATACTAAGAAAATATCAAATGAGTAATTAAATGAAATAAATAAGAAATAAAATAAATAAAATGCACATAGGCAGAGAGGAAGAAAGAGAGCAAATGGTATAGAGAAAAGAGAGAAAAAATAATGAATGATAGTGAAACAATGAAACAGCATTATTGGTGGGAATCCATATTAGTTGAAAACCTTTGGAATCTAACAACTTTTAGTATTGGAATCTAATTAACTTTATAACTTACATGCCCATACACAATAATAAGGAAAATACAGATAAGATGATAAAAATAAAGTCAATTCTCGTTGACTTTAACAAAGTTCTGGAATTACACCAGACCTATGAAAAATAGAATTTTTAAACGCTCTACAATTATAAAGAAAAGTCTATTGTCTTTTTCTTTAAAAATCTTCATGATTTTATATTAAAATATTCAACATAATTTATGGCTTTCATTAGACGATATGAGGGAAAATGACATTTTCATGCTGAAATTAATGTTATTTCCTTAAATTTTCTTCCATTTTTAAATTTCCATTAAAAAATTCAAACTTTCCTGGAAATAACTGTCAAACAAAACACATTTTGACAACGTATGTGGGTAGAGAAATGGATTATGAGTGAAGTTGTATGATAGATGGACTGATACAAAATAGTAAAAATAGATCAATTAATTTTAAGATATAAAAAGAATAAGCAATTTGTTGTTCAACATTATGAGTAACAGTGAAAAAATGGCTAATTTGGCTAGAAGTGTTAAAAAGAAATAATATAAAGGAAGTGTAAAAGTACAGTTAGTATCCCTGTTAAATAGTGGACATCCCACGGAATTGAGAACGTAGAAGACAACATTCCTACATGGTTATAATAGCAACAAGTACCTCTTATCCCAATTATAGTTCTTGTGCTGTGTCAATCAAGTGGGCTGTGATGCTCTTTGTTGATTGTTTCATTACTTGCAAAAGTAATACTACTAACATTGTAATACCCTCACAATTTCACAGTAGAAAGTGTCATGATTCATGAAAGACAGGCTGAATTTACTTTTAATTCAGTTTCCCAAACACTTAATTGGAATCACACCATAGCTTCCATTATCAAGGGTTTTTGATTGAAATAAATGGCAACCCAGTCAAATTAGCAGGAGTAAGGGTGGGGGGGATTTATACTAGGGAAACAAAAGACACATGGGACTGACAGAGTTCATGGAAATGGTAATCAGCATCTGTTTCCATTTCTCTCTCATTTAAAGGGACAGGCCATCCTTTAAAAGGTATAAAAAAGTAAATGGCAAATTCTTGTAGTATTAATTGCTAAAAGACTAGCAGAGTATAAACACCTATCCCCCAAACAACATAATCCCTCCCTCCCTCTCCCTCCATCCACCCTCCTTCTTTATTTTCTCTCTCTCTCCCTTTTTCTCTTATTCCCACCTCTGTTTTTTTTCTGGACTCCACAACCCAGGCCTGAGGTAAAATGATCCATTTTTTCCCAAGAACTTTTTTATATACAAAGCCTTGAAAGCTGCTCTCATTATCCCCAAATCTCCAAGCCTACAGCTTCTAGGCTTTAGAACCTTTGGATAAGTTTCCGTGTGTAGTGCAAATCCTTAAGAAAAAAACCTGACTGGCACAGCTTAGATTAGGTGTTTACTCCTGGACCATCACCTGTAGTCACGGATGGAGTTACCTCATACAAACACAGGTAGCAGAGCCTAGGGGCCTTCAGGGATGGCTGCAGAGGAGATTTTCAAAGAGAGGGCCTCAAACCTGAGGGACAGGTGCTTCAAACTTCTCTGCTACAGAGCATATGTATTTATGTCACATTCTGAGAAGTATGTAAGTGTCTTATAGACAAATACTATCAGGGCTTCTTTCATGCTTTCACGACCTGTGCAGTTGCACTGGGTCCTGCAGAGTGAAGAACCCTGCATTTGGTTTAATGCTCATTTTTGGCTTTGTTAAATTCTTAACAGATTTTGAACAAATGTCCCCTGCAATCTATAGTTGGATCCGACCACAGTCCTGGCTCCTAAGATATGCAAGATCCTGTACTGGATAAGGCTAATCTTCGGATAGAGTGCCCTTCTTGTCTCTTTCAGGTTCCGTGCACTGAAGAACAGAGGATGAAAGTAGTCACTGGCATTCTAAAAAGTAATGTAAGACTATGCTAATATGCTTAATATAATGAACTATCACCATTTATCTTATATTCAATCATCTTTGAATAGATCGATTTAGATGGGATATTAATTAGAGGTAGAAGATGGAGGAAAACAATGAAACCTTTAGAGTACAGGTAAAAGTAATTTGACTTTAAGAAACTTGATTCTATTCCTGAATCTCTAGTGCTTAGCAAATACACCAAGTAGATCGAATAAAAATGTACCTTTATATACATTTCATGGCCTTCTTTCAACCTCTCTTGACCTTTTTCTCCACTTCTCCAGCATGAGGACATAATAGGTGCACCTACCTGCAGCTGTGTGACCTAGGGAAAGTTACTTAACAACATTAAGTCCTGTTTTTTATCATCTGTAAAATGTAGAAAAAAATAGTAACTAACCAAAAAGGCATGGCTATGGGGATTACAGAAGAAAATGCATGTAATGACTCAGCACAGTACTTGGCATTAAATAGGCATTCAATAACCCTTCACTTTTATTTTATTATAGCAATTAACAATGACGTTTTACGATCTGTGTTGCCTTTCTGCCTACCTACCAGACTGCTTGTTAGGTCCTTGCTAAAGAGGAGCACATCTTATTTTTTGTGTCATTGGTTATTTTTGTATCATTGATGCCGAATACAGTGACAAACAGAATAGGGCCTTTACAAGTGTTTGAAGAGTGACAGAGAATAGACTGAATAAGAATTTTGAGAGATGATAATAAACATGTGAAGACCATATTCCCTAATATACTGATATCCAAAACAAAATATTTTCTAAGAATATTAGTACCACTATGAAAATGGCATGGTCTTGGAATTAGAAATCTTTCTTCACGTCTTGTTTGAGATGATAGTTCTAAGAGATGTGTATGGAGAGTCTGACCACATTTTATTAAAATTACTGAAAATCCCATTTCCTTTTTATATATTGAGCTGGAGAGGTTTCAATATATAGAAACTCAGAGACAAAGTTTTGTAAGAATCAACATCAGAGTAAAAACAAACGTATGGTTTAAATACGAAGGTTAGAAAATATAAAAACACGAAGACCGTCCTTACTCTTTTGGAGAGGAATGTTTCTTAATATTTTATGAATCCTTTAGAATCTGATAGAAAACCTACCTTAAGAACATTTCACATGCACACATGTAGTAGTAAATAATTGTAGGAGTTCCACTGGCCCTCTAAAATCCTTTCATGTACATTCAAGAGTATACAGACCTGCAATATCCATTAGCAACTTCATTACCCACTAATCAAATGTAGCTATTTAAATTATGATTTAACCAAAATTAAAAATTCAGTTCCTAAGTGTTACCAAATTCCAAGTGCTCAATAGCCACATAGATATTTAAGTCACATTCAAGTTTAAACCAATTTAAATTAAACATTTAGTTTTACTGTGACCTAGCCATATTTCTATGTTTAATAGCTCCCCGAGTCCAGTGGATACCATACTGGATCGTACAAATACAGAACATATCCATCACTGTAGAAACTTCTGTTGGACACTGGTGATACAGACCCTAGAGAACTCTTGTCCTAAGGAAAGGAATATGTATTTGAGGCATGGGGTGGATATGTGTGGGGAAATACTCCTTTCAGACAAAGTGAAATGTGTTTCCTAGTGAGCCTGAAGTAACTTTAAAAAGAAAAAATTCTCCCAATCACTAGTTCCAAACATATGTAAACTTTCCTTCACAACAAAAATGAAAACTAAGAGCAGCTTGGTATTTTGGATAGCATCTAGATTTTGCATTTACCAGAGCTTAAGTCCAGATTTTCTATTTTAAGATGGTTATAACATTGGACAAATTACATAAAGTGGAGCCAGTAGCACCTATCAGGGTTGCTGTATAATCATAAACAAATGATCTGAAGCACTGATTTAATAAACTGAAGATAAGTAATAACACTTTTGACCAGAAGGAGCCTTAGAGTCCACCTAGTATGTCTGATTAATTTTAATCAGCATTAGAGACTCTACTTGTGTTATTTCTCCACTGCACCTTGTTCATATTAAACAGGATTCTATGTGAATCTATCATCTTTATATTCCTATTTCCTGGAATGCTGCATAGCACACAGCAGTAATTCAATAAATATTTATTGAATGAGTATGTGCTCAAGGCTACAGATCAAGTTATGCACAGGCCATACCTATAGGTGTCATGAAATGATTTTCCTTAAATTTATATAAAAGTGATTTTAATTGTAATATGCCATTCAAACCAGAACTATTTCACTGACTTCAGTTTTCTACATGTGCAGAGCAGTGCAAATGCAAACTGCAATGAGTTAGAAGTCTTCCATGGCAAATCCAATTTAGGGTCCCCTTTAAACCCTGAGACCTACAGCAAGTCAATAGACTTACAGCGGGCTTTGCCTAGAAAACCTCAGTTATATCATGTCCTGTAAAATGAAAAGCAATACATAAATAACAGTAATGACTGCTGTTAATTATATTTAACATTATGTAGTTAATATAAGATTAACCATTTAAAAAAAAATCCTAGGAGTAGTGAGAAAATTTTCTAGCATGATGGCCATATAAGAGAGTGAGGCTAATTACACAGACCAGACATAATTTGGGGGTAATGACTATCCTTCAAAGATTCTCTCAGAGCCATGTCTGTGTAATTTCCCACTTAGGGAAATTGTTCTCTTCTGTAATATAGGCAAAGAATGCAAGAGTAAGTACAGTATTTCTGACTCCCATTATAATTTTTTCTGAGATTGGTCACATGAAACTGAGAAAATCAGAACTCTGCCTTTGGATTTTGTTAAACTCCTGCTAGGAGAAAGGAACGCTTTACTCTTGATCTTGAAGTTGTAAAGAAATAAGCTCTAATTTGCCATTCATCATGGACCCAAGGTCATAGGAATAGCCAGATGAAAAGAAGGAAAACAACAGGCAGACAAAAGATGAGATCAGAAAAACAGAGACTGGGAAAAACACCCACCCATACATACCCACAAGACATAAGTGTTTCCCTCCTCAGTCCTACAGGCTGTCTATTTCTTTTGGTTTGATTATGTAAACCAGTTGTTTTCCCTTCATATTTAAGCTAATTCTAGCTGAGTTGATTTCATCATAAATAATTCTGAGTAATAAAATGAATTATATTCAATTTTTATAATACATATTTAACATAAAAATTCAATTACAAAAATCATGCTTAAATATTCTGATATGTCACTGAAAGACTGCTGCTCTCATCATTTGCGGTTGTTCTCTTTCATGTCTTTATCCATTGAATTTGGTAGTGGGTGTGTAAAGGCTTTTGCTTTACACTTCCAAAAGATTGTACACATGATGTTTTTCTTTTGAACAAATTGATATTAAGTTAAGTAATACATGAAGTGAGTGGTGAATATATTATGTAATTCCTAGAGTAACATGACTAATTGTTAAATCACATTGGTCTTACTGTATTTTTATAAAAGATATCTCCTTTAAAAGTAATTTCTGTAAGACTACCTTTAGCAGAGAGGAGGTACTCTGGAAACCACTTATTCTGAAATACCATCTCTGCCAGCTGCTTACGTATTTGTTGTTTCCCAGACCCACATCCACTTTTTTAAACTCTGAAGTGATGAAGGTGGTTACCAGTGAATTACATTTTCAGGTTTCTTCAACTGCTTCTTTTAAATTTTGGCAACAAGAGGTACAGGAAGGACATATGAAGCAGGTAAAAAAAAAAAAGAGGGAAGTGTTATGCTTCTGGTACCAGCTGTATGGCAGTTCCTGGCCCTGGCCATGCGACAGTCAGGCTGACGTGATTCATTGCAGACTCAGGTAGCCCAAGGAGAGTCATTCCCTTTTACAGCAGTTCCAGCCTTGAGAGAAGTGCCTTTTCTTTGTTGAATCCAGGACTGACTGCAAAAGCATCTCCAACAGCAGAGGAACATGTGAAAAATTGTGAGCTCACCATATTACTTTTTCTTCCCCAACATGCCATTCCCGTCTCACTTTGGCTATTCTATCCTTTCAAATTCTTTTGTGACCAATTCACTGTATGGCTCTCCTCCTCCATTTGAAATACACAGAACGGTTTCCATTTCAATGACTAGACCTTGACAAACACACATACAGCATACTTTTTCATTTTATTTTTCATTATAGTCATGAGAAAGATATAAATGTTATTTAATAAGTAACTCACCTAACTTCATCTTCTGTCTGCTAGAAATAACTAGTTAACTATACAAGGGAGAAATCCAACAGAGAGGGCCTGGATGAATTTGTTTCTCAGGCCTCAATATTCTCACCTGTTAGATGAGGCTTATTTATCAGAGACCATATATTTCTCATTCCTTCCTTATTATGTAATGTGATTTCTAAAAGATAAATTTGGAATATATAGAAATATATACACAAATGTAGGCACAAATCTCTATCAAAAGACCTATTTTATCAACAGGCCCTACTATCTACCTATTTGCCCAAACCAAAAACTTAAAATATATTCACACCTTAGATAATGAAATAGAATTTTTTCTGGCTGATGCTCAGCTTTAACCCTCTAATATATTATTTGTATTGTATTAAAATCCCTCACTAGTTCTTCACTGTCTTCAAGATTTACTCATATAACTGAACAAATATTTTTGTAGCAACAATTATGAACCAAACATAACATGTTGAGAATGACAAATTAGACACAATTCTGTCCACATGGAGCTCATGGTCTGCTAAAAGAGATAGACATTCAGAAAAGAGCCCAACAAATAATTTAGGAAACTATGTTTAGAGTAAATACTGCAATTATTTTTTTAAAAAGGCATTATGGGATTATATATAATTTTTTTTGAATCTCCTTAGGATAATATGTAAAACTTCAATAACCTGGCTTCCTCTCTTACCATTCTCTAACTTATACCCAATGTAGTAACGACTGCCCTGTCATTTTTCAGAATTTCTCATACTCCTTTACACATATGAGCCTTTGCAAATTCCAATTCTTAGTTCTGATACACATCTGCTTCATCATTTTTCCTTGTTAAGCAAACATACAGTAAAGCACATTTTTTAACAGTCCCTTCCATTTTCACATGGCTAACTGCCACTTAATATTTAAGATTTACGAGATTTTATTTACTCTACAAGAATTCTGTAAAATCCCATCTTTCCTACTGGAGCAATCCCCACATTACATGTCCCTACCATGTGTTTCCAAAGTATGTTTGCCTTCCTCTCTCCTGATATTCATTAAGCAATATTGTAAGAGTCGGCATATTGTCTTTCTCCCAGTGGACTATGAGTACCTTTAAGGGCAAAGATTATCTTTATATTTCATTGCTTAAAAGCATCTTTAGAATGAATGATACAGCAATCCACACTAAGTGATCTGTATATTTCATATGCCTAGAACCATTGTTAGAATGACCGATGCTAAAATCTAAACTTTTCTAAGTCTTAATTTACCTTGGTCAAAATATCAAAATAAAATACCTTTTAATATTCTTCAAAGAAAAACCTATTGCATATTCATCATTACATTTGTTCACTCTTTGTTGTTAGGCAAATAGCATAAATCATTGTTTAAAAATAATTAATTTTTTAATAATTAACAAATAATTGTTTAAAAATAATCAGAATATCAGAATCCCATTTCCTTAAGTCATAAGATTTCTATTATAATTTTAGGATACATTATCTGTAAGTCATTTCCTAAGTACAGACCCACAGTGTGACCTTCTTCTGAAAGACAACCGGAAGCAGGTCTCATTGTACTGAGGTGACGCCCGTAGCCCTCCCTTTTGTCTTCTCTTGACACCCATCGTTTGGTCTTTAAAGTTCTCTCTTTGATATCCAAGGGTAGGATGGAATACAGTGCAAAAATCACTAATATACAGTACAGGAAGTGCAGACTCCAAATACATACTGCCTTTTAAAAATCCTTATTTCTTCTACTATCCAAAAAATCATAATCTCTGAATTTTAGTCTATGTATGTTTGATACTTTATATTTAACTTTCTGATTATGCATTTATACAGCCCAAACTTTCAGCCATCACAAGCTAAATCAATGCAATAGTTGCCATCATTACGCATTTGGGACCAAATGGCATGCTCTTTGAATTGTGAAAAGAATGTCTTTGCTGTTGTTTCCAGAAGGCTCAGAGCCAAGGTGGTATTAAATTTAACAACTATTCCAATATTCCTTGTTAATATATCTCCTCTTTCTCCCTTTCTATGACCTGGTTTTCTGTATTTTTAATTATTATTTTCTTAACCTATTTACATATGTGCTATTTGATCTAAGTTATTAAAAATTCATCCTTTATATTTGTATGCATTTGTAAATATACATATATACACAGTCTTTACTTCTACTGAAGAGACGCAATATAAATATACTGCAAATTTAACCAGCATCTAGGTTGATAAATTGTTATGATTGTTTTCATAGCTACATAATTCATTATAACATCTCTAAACAACCCACTTTTTCTTAATTTTCTGAATCTGTCATGTTAAATCACAAACACATTGCTTTCTTCAAAATGAGAAAATTATGAAATTGTGCTTTATTCAATCATGCATTGACGATTTTGTAGGTAAATCATATTTTTGGAGTGTTTTATCTTAAAATCTTTCATAAGTAATAAGGTCAGGCATATTTATGAGTAGGAAGAAATATGTTTTCAACATAGTAGACAATCTAAAGGTGAATATAGTAATCGGTGTGAATTATTTGATATCCCTATTGTGTTGCTTTGAACAGATGTTTTCTATGTTCTGCCTCTATCATGGCACTTAGTGAATTGTACCAAATTGCCCACTTCCCTACATTTCCAGCATCACCCCAACCTTATCTAGACTATATATTTTTGAAGTTAGAGTTGATGTCTTGTTCACCATTGTATCTGCAGTACCTATCTTTCCAAAAATATTGCTGGATGAATGAAGAAAAAATAAAGATGGCTGAAATAATTCTCTCTCTCTCCTAAGGACTTCTATAATCCTTTCTTTAGAGCTCCCTTGTAACATATATCACATTCAAACTTGCATGATACATATTTTTTTATATGACTTGTATATGTGACGGCAGGAACCTAATTCTTTTACCATCCTATAACTCTTTGCACTGTATTCTATTTAGAGAGTAAGTATTCAACAAGTGCACTTGAAAACTTGAAATGAAAAAATAAAAGATATTTTATGCATGAAAGGGAATTTAACTGTGTCTTCTCACTGTCATTCAACTGAATTGTTTTTTAATGCAATATAAAACAACAGCTGTATGCAATAGATTTGGCCACAAGTCACTTCATTAACTTATAAAACAGTTTTTCAATATCTACTATATATGTCAGATTATTCTACATGCTTGAAAACAGTAGTAACGAAGACACAGAGTCTCTGTTCTTAAGGAACTTACAGACAAAAAGAAAAAAATAATGTAAAAAGTGTAATGATAAACTTGGAATGGAAAAAGTTACTGGGTTTGTCTGAGAGAGTTGAATGAGATTTTTATAAGAGGTGGCATTTTATCTATTTGGGTCATGTTTAGAAAGAATAGCATTTCTAAAGGCAAAAAAATGTAACATTCTAAAAGGTAGAGCAAATTACTGTGTATGAAAAAATGGAAAATTAAAAAGACATAAAATGGAAGAAACCGAATATGCTAAATGGATAAAACTAAAACTTAACTTTTATTTAGCTTATAAAAATAACCTTTGTGCAAGGTTAGCATGGTCAATATATCTATAAAATAAGCCAGCATTAATCTAATTGTCTACATATATTAAAGAGATAATTTTCATGTTACACTATAATATTTCTTAAGGTACAAGGTGCTGAATCATATTATTAGCTGATATTTCTGTGTTTTCAAGAAGAATTTTGGGAATAGTGCACAGCTTTCTCTCTCATCCATCTATCCCCTTCACAAACTACAGGACAGGATGACATCTATTTTTGGATATGTTACCTATATTCCCTGTTTTAATAAACTAGAATGTAAAGGAATACCCATAATATTTTACTGTTGAAGAAAGAATGCTTTATCACTATCAATTTATTAAGAACTCCACAGAATACTCCTCGGTGGTCACTCAAGAAAGTGGCCTTAATAAAGGTCATAAATGACCATGGTGAATTTAAATTGCTAAACTGATACTTAATATTTCAGCAATGCACTTTCTTTCAATCCTACAAGAAGGCAACATAATTGTTTACAACTAAATTTCTACCAAAAGATATTAAAAGGAAAGATATTGATAAATGGAGGTGGTGTTGAGAGGAAGAATAGAATAATCTTTGTGTAAGACATGAAACCTGAAGATAAATTTAGATTA
>JAVSCE010019962.1:0-214994 GCA_032199065.1 Smutsia gigantea | reverse complement strand
CATAGGCAACTGAGTAGATAGGGGTGACTTTCAGCATAGTTAAGAACAGAGGATAAGGACTGATTCTGAGATAGAATATGACATGTTTACTTTTAAATATGTCCCTGGGAGATGTTCAGATGGTGTCCAACAGGCAGCTAGATATTTATATCTATAACTAGGAAGGGAAAATTGGGCTAGAAATATATTTTTACAATTCACCAGCAGAAAAGTGGCCACTGACAGCAGGGAAACAGATTAATTCATGAAAAACAAACTGTATATAAGGAATAGATGACCAAGAACAAAGAAGATACAGGGCTGGGCATGGTAAGGGTTAGAGATGCATCTACTCTGAGAGAGGCGAGCAGAGCCGAGACAAAAGAAACAAACCAAATGAAGATGAGCTGGCCTGGTTACAGCTTCATAGCGCTCTGACTTTCTCTTTTATTTTCCCCTAGCTTCAGTAAAATCTCATCCAAACATTTTATCCTTGTGTCATCTCTGCCACATGGTAAAAGCTGTTGTTTGCTGATATTCAAGCCTGTATTAAAGCACATCTGTCCTCTTTCTCTCATCTCAAGCACATCTAGCAGGGCCAGTGAGAGGCTTTGCCTCTCACTCTGAAAGAGCAGGAGCTCTGGCATAGGTAATTCCCACTAGAAGAGCCCTCCTCTGCTCTAAAATAGAATCTCTGGGTTTTATTTTAGCAAGGAAGGTGAACGTCACCACAGGAAGGGGCAGCCTGAGGTGTTGATGTGAAAGGGAGGCTCAGGCATTCTGCTGCCTACAGTCAGCCCAGTCCCACTCAGGTTGTATGTTTATTATTCTAAGCAAACCAGGGAACAGAAGTCAGTAGCGGTGAGAGATGGAGCCTGGAAGATGTAGGTTTGAATCCCTCTTAGCAGTACTGCAATTGGGGGTAAGTCACCTCATGTTCTGAGCCTCAAATTTCTCTTCTCATGAAAATATAAAGTACAATTATATCTATCTTCCTGGGGTTTGTAGAATTAGAAACAATTTATGTAACACATTTAAATTGTAATAACACTCAGATATGTAGTTAAGGTCACTAGACATAATTCAACTTAAACCTAATTAAACAATGAAAAAAGTATGTTTGCACATGCAAGTCAAGGTGTGCTAGCTGTCATCAGGACTGCTTTTCTCTGCTATGCCCTTTGCTGGGCTGGCTTCCTGATCAGACTGTGGAGGCCCTGAGAAGTAACAGAGGTGCATTAACCTTACTGCCAGAGTCCCAGTACAAAGGAAGCTGTCTCTTCCTGAAACATCCCACCTATGCCCTGGGATCCAGACTGGTTGCACCACTCAGATCATTTGTATTGCCATTACCATTCTAAAACAAAAAGAACCATCTTGTTGTATGGTAAATCCATCCTCTTGTGTCTAGGGGGCCAATCTCATCCCTGAAGAAGTCACTAGTCAGGTGCATAGAACTGTACTAATTATCAAGACTCGAACCACAAGCCTTCACCTGGACCAATAACTGTGTCTGGATCCAGCTCTCAGCATGGCTGCACAAAGGCATCTGGGACAACAGAGAAAAGAAACACAATGTCTGGGAACTACTCCCAGGAAATCTGATCATTGCTCAATGATGGGACCCTGGTACATGCATTCTTTTAAGCCCCAAGGTGGTGCCAATGGATCTGAAAGGTTGAGAATCCTGGTCAAGAGGGACTCAGCCCACTGACCAGCCTGGACTCCATCACGAAAGTCAAAATTGGAACCTCAGCTAAACCACATATACTAAAAATGGAAGGGGGGTTGTTCCCCCCTAAAATCCAGGTATGGTTACTTTATAAAAGAAGCAGGGATGAATCCTACCTGACAAGAACAGACATCTAACACTAAGAAGGCTAAACACCTTGTAGTCACACATACTGTCAATCTATTTTGTTGCAAACCTTGCCAAGTTCCTGACACCCTAAAAAGGAAGGGCATGGTTCTTCCATGTGAACAGCCCTAAATGTTAGGGAGCATTATTCTAAGTGCAGAAATATATAAATGGCCCTAAAAGATACAAGTCACCATTATTTTTCATTTAAGGAAAATAAGAAAGAAATTATAAATGCTGAATGAAGCCTGCAGCTATAGTGAGAGGATGGATCATGGGATGAGGGGAAATGGAGAAGAATGGAAAAGCCAGCAGTGTTCCTAGCTCCTGGGTCTATTTTTATGGGGGTCATGGCAGGTATACTTTAGACTTATTTAGAAATATTTAGCTGCCATTGTTCCTGGAGAAGAGAAAAGTTACTAGCAGGAAGATATAATGATTAAGGGGGTTAGGTTAGAGATACATAGCTAATGGTAGGATTCTTTATTCTCAAGGCTGAGACCATGAAGGGAAAAATTCCCAGACAAGCCTTTAATCTTCCCAATGCAGTATGCTTCAGGAATTTCCACTTATTGTTCCACATGTCACTAAGCTGCCCTCAGGAGTGCAATGAAGCTCAGCTTCCACACATATGTTTTGGTGCCAGTAATGCCATACATTCTCCATAATTATAAGAAACATCCATCTTTGGTCTGCATCCCAAAACACTGTGGTTTGAACATCAGGCAACCCTATGGCAGCATAAAATTTTCATGGTTTGGAAACAAAAATCCTAGGTGATCCCTTGGAATGCAAGGCAAAACATTCTCATATTCCTCCTCAGTGGATTAACTTCTTACATGGCAAGCCATGCATTTTAGTTTTGCCCTATGTCAATGCTTGAGTTTTCAGGTTGCAAGCAAAGAAACTATTTCCCACTGGTGCTCATCCAGCCTAGAATGTGAACCAAATACTCTAGAGTAAACACTGCTTAGCTTGCCAACCATGTTAGTGATGTGTATTAAGTCAACGGCATTCTCTACAGTGTTTGCCCGTCTTCAAAATACATTCTGTATATAGGTCCCCCAAGATGTCAGAGTATTGTGGCAGATGCCAACTATAATGGCTCTTACCTGATGTTAGTAACACAAGTTTTTGATTTTTAAATGTTTTAAAAAACACAAAAGGTTTCTAAGAATTTAACATGGTGAAAGGATAATCTGAAGTGTCTCTTTCTTTGAAATGAGCGCATCTCTACTTATATTTATTTACTTTGAGGAGGGACAATCACCCCTTTAGCAGTCCTGAAAAGCCTGTGGACTCCCTCCAAGGATACTTCTTTAAAATAAGTAACAGAAAATACATAGGATTATAAAGAAATGAAGTATATTAGAATACATTAGTCCAGGTTCACAGAGCAAAAGGTTTGTGAATCTAAGTGAAGAACCTAATCCTAAATAATCCCTCTATAAAGTTTTTATTTAAGGGTGAGTTCAAGGCATTTCAACAAAACATGTAGAAAGTGTCTCAGCAGGGGAAAAAAATTCAGGCATTGATAGGGCTAGGCAGGGAATGGCAAGAGCAGCAGGAAGGGTGAAGTGTTTGTGCTATAGTCCAGGACTATGGTAAAATGCAAAATTCATGCCCTGTCTGAAGTAAATAGGGTCTATGAGCATCCAGCAGATTTTTGCCACATGGGAATGTGGTCCTTGTGTGGTCATGTATTCTCCTTTTCAAGAGAAGCCAGGCATCTGGATATTAATATGAACTATTTGTATTTGTTAATGTTGGCTGGAGAAAAAAAACTAACACTGCTTGGGACAAAGGAAACATGTCTTTCACCGATATGTTTGGAGGGCAGCAAGCTTTTAACTTCAGGAAAGTAAAAGGAACTGGAAGAACTACTCATATTTTTTTATGTATTTCTTACTATCAGTGTCTTTATTGCACTTGTTTTTAAACCCTAAGAATTAATTTAAATTTAATTTCCTTTTTAGAGTGGCAGCATGCTACCACAGAATAATTAGAGGTTTTGGGAGCTAAATTGTTTTTAATTCTTCCAACAAACGTTTATTGAAAACCTACTTCTATGTGCCAAGCAATATGCAAGTTGATAAGAATATAAAGATTTAAACATTGAGTTTGTTTCCATAGTGTACAGACCAGTGTGGAGAAAGTTGAACCAAAAGATTGTAATACCTTCTGTGAAGGCCTATCACAGAGATATGTAAGAAGTACAAAGGGAGTAAGTGGAAAGAAAACAGACATCTTACCAGAAGATTGGGAGGGATTCTCACAGGAGAGATCTCTTCATGTAGACCTTGTAACAAGGGGCCCAGATTATCAGTGATCTAATAATAAAGGTTATTCTGAAGAAATAGGCTTTTACCCTAGAGGAACTAGAGGGTCACTGAAGAATTCTGAACACGGAAGTGGTATGTTCAGATTCGTACAGTCATTCTGGCTGCAGTATGAAATATGGCCTACAGGAGGAGACAGATGATGATATCAATAGTTCAGACAATGAACTGAGCTGGACAGTGAACAGCAGGGGGCATGAAGTAAGACTTCTTGGTTGGAAAGATATTTAGGAAATAGAAACAATAGAACTTGGTAGCTGATTGTATGTTAGTGGGCAGAGTGACTCAAGAAAGGGAAGAGTAAAGAATGACTCTTGAGACTGTAAGAAGCAGTCTAGTATAAAGGGGCATTTTATACTACTTGGAGCCAGACTACTTGAGTTCAAATTCTAACTCTTCCACTCATTTGCTGTGTAACTTTAAGCAAACTATTTATTGTCTCTGAGCCTCAATTTTGTGTATATGTCAAGTGGTCTTATAACAGTGTTTACATTTGTTCCTGAAAATTATTGTGATTATTATAATCCTTGTTAGGATGGTGGTGCCATTCAATTTGTCTTAGAAGACTAAATATTGCATTTGAAGTGCTTTTAGAAGTTGCTAGGTGTGCATAAATATTTGTATCTCTGACTGAGAAGAACATTTTATTAGCACAGTGTTGGTAGTTAGAGCTTCTTATGAAGATGAAATAGCCTAGGTGACTTTGGACAAGAACCAAGGTCTGAGTCTCCAGGACAGTGATGTTTAATAGGAGATACAGTAAGAGGAAAAATCTGCAGAAGCTCATGAGAGAAGACCAGAGAGGTAATAGGAAAAAAACAAAAGAGCAGTGACTAAAAATCGAAAGAAGAAAGAGTATAGTCAACATAGAAAATGCTATAGAGGAGACAAGGATGATGATAACTGACAAACATCTATATTTGATAACTTGGAAGTACTTAATAAGATAATTTAAAATGGTTCCTTGCTATTTGCTGTAGAAAACAGATGTTAGTTTCTATTATTCTTCTTAATTTTATATGTATTTCTAGAGAAACAAAATGAAAAACTACTAAATTGAACCATATAATTTTCCATATTTGTTGGTCAAAGAAATGTTGATTTCAATAATTTCATATAAACCAACTATGTTGAGAAACTGAAACACTGCTTCAAAGATTGGTAGAGTAAAAACAAGTACTGGTTCCTATTATTTGTGTTATGATGCAAAAGCAAATATGACCCCTTTTTTCTTCTGATTCTCCTAAAGACATTGAGCTGATAATAACTGCAAATACTGTCTTCACACAAATAGAAGGTAATGACATCAAAAAATGCCCTCCTCACTCTATATTCTACTTATTTTCCTTGTCATTTTCTCTTTGAGTCTAAAAACTGCAGAGGTGAAATCTCAATGCAACCGTAATTTGAAAGGAAGAATATTCATACCTTTCCAAAGAAATGTCTTCTATTACTAATAACATTGGTATTATGAAAAAGTCTAGTTATTTTGGCAATGTAGAGTATAAAGTATAAAATGTTAAGTGTGTTGGCTTTGGATTCGAGTCCTGACTCTACCACTTATCAGATATGAGGTCCAGGGACAACTACTGACCTAAGTCTCCATTTTCTCTATAGGAAAAATGACTGCTGTCTCTTGGGATTTTATTAGAATAGGGCAGATAAGTTATATAAGGCGGATAGTACAATGCCCCTTACAACAAATGGTAGCTTATGGTATTTCCCTTTTCTCTCTCTGTAGTGGGCAAGCATGAGGAAATTCGAGACAATTTTTACAAAAGAAGTATTTTTAGAATAATTACCAACAAAAGCCTTTAAATTCTTTCTAGTGGCGCAACCTCGTCCAATCACTGGTAGGCTTCCCGGAGAACCAGCAGCCGATCCACAACATTCCAAGATACAAGGGCTGAGTACGCTTTGTGCTTCTCATCATTTGGGGGTTGGCTAATGTGTTTCTTCACAACCAATGAAATACATGGCTCATAAAACAAAATCCCTCAAAATCTATACCCTGATGAGAGCTATACAATTAACTACCAAAGACTTACTACACATAAGTGTAATCGCTAATGATGAATCACCGGCATTTTTATCATATCCCCAAGTTTTCTTATTAACCCGATACTTTACAAACACTTTATTCTATTTCTCTTTCACTTTAAGTTAAGGCAAAATAAATTTGTAAAATGTCCGAAACTATCCTGCAAAAAAACCCTCAAACTTCTTCACCTACGTTTCAAAGTATATGGTAGTGGCTCATTTTGAATTTAAAACTGAATACAAACAAGGCTGAAAATGCCCTAACCTGCTATTTACTTTGCATTTTTATGAAAGATTACTATGCTTTGCTATTGGCAAAATGGTCATTAAAAATGTAATAGAAGACTATTCAGGGAAATGAAATCCCATAAAGTATGATAGTATTATGGATCTTAAAGTAAAGCCACCAGTGCAGATGTTTCTAATCATGCTAACAACACAAATACACAAACCAGTTTGTTCCAGCTACAGAATAATTCAATTAAAAGAGTGTTTATAATTTAACAGTATGAATACTGGGTCAAGCCAGGGAGGTAGTGAAACTGCAAGGAAATACAAATCTACAGAGTCTATCCTAAGGAAAGTGTTCCAAATTCTCAAGGCTGAGAAATCAGTTCCTTTTTTTGCTACAGGTAGGAAATTATATCTGAACTAGTAAAAAAAAAAGAAAAAATGCAATGAATATACCTTTAATATACACACACACATGCCTGAAGGATAGTTAACTAACAGCTTTCACCAAGAGAAACACCTCTCTAAATCCAGAATATTATTTAGAATCTGCTTTAGGAAACTTAAAATCAGACTTTTCACCAGTTTAATTTCTTATTGAGAAACAAATACAATATGTAATGTGACAGGATAAACCGGCATGCACAGTAAAACATAAGCTCTAAAGACATACAGGATTCTCTTTGCAAATAATGATCTTGGCAAAGAGCCTCCTTTATGTACAGAAAGCTCTGTTCCTTGCTTTAGCAACTCTCAAGGCTACAACAGGTAATTGGGTGCTGCTAATTAGGTTTATATACAATGTATTCAAGCCAAGAGATATTTTATAGCTTGATTCAGCAAAGGTAGGAAACTTTCAGCAAGGTCAAGCTATAAAAACCAATTTCCTTACAATTACTGATCTTTTATTCTAATATAGCAAGAATTCTAACATTACAAATATGTAATGCCATTCAAAAATAGGTTTAGTGCTTAACAGCTATAAGAAAATAACAACAAAAAAGACAATTAGGAAAACTTTTTTATACAGATACTCAATGTGTTTAGTCCCCCAAAGTTAATTATATACCCAGTTCATTAGCCAAATTGTAGAACTTAAGTCACAATACTCTTCCAAGAAAGCAAAGTGACATTTATTCTGCGTAAAAGAGGAAAACCAAATGCAATACATTACCTTGTGTCACCTGTTGAACTGCCAACATTATACCAGACACAGTGTCTGGAAGCAAGTTTTCTCTCAGATTGTAATGTGGTGCCCATTCTAAAATAGGTAGCCGCCTTCTACACCACTGTTTAAAGTCTTCACAATGAGGGGTATGCATCTTGCTCCAGAGTACACTTTTCTTTTTCCTCTTCGCCCCTGTCATTTTTCAGATTCCCTCTTGTAGAAGTAAACTTCTTTAGACAAGAAAAAAAAAACACTGCAGAACACCACCTTCCAATGCCAGGCTTCAATTCGTCTGTGGTTTACAATGTCAAAGCTATCCAGAAAAATCAATAAAAGAGAGAGAGGGAGAGATTAACAGAAGCACTTAAATATATGCAGCCAGGCTGTATGTCTTATGGTGCAGCTGATTATTGTAGATTAAAACCTTGAATTCTTAGCTAAATGAAATGGAGAAATGGTTCCTGTAAGTGTAATATTTTTCTGACCTTGGAAAAATAATGGGTTCAGTGTTAAGTTGATCTAGAGCTCTCTCGCCAGTAATTCCCCTTATATTCACTGTAGTCCTGTTTTTGGCTCCAGTCCCAATGGCTAATGAGGTAGTTCTGGGCGTGTGTTGGAAGTGGGCTGGGTTATGCTAATGAAACCAGGAAGCATTCAGCTAGTCCACTCTCTCCCTACAAGCTATGCAAAAATGTAAAACTGCCAGAGGGGTCTATCGTGCAAAATACATTCAGAGAATCTAGCCTTACATCTTTGGGAGGTATATATTTTCAGTATATCAAATGGCTGCTAGTTCTACAAAATTCAGGAACATAAGAGCATTGCTAAATGCCCTTACCTTACTTGTTCCGTGGGAGATGACGTTTTCATTCACACAGAAACATTCAGACAGCCACTGCCCACTCTGAGAACAGAATAGCCAGTTGTCATAAACAAACTGAAATTTCATCTCCTGGGTTAAGAAAATAAGCATCACAATGAGAAAATATTTGCAGCAACAGTTCTTCCCTGTCCTGAAATTGTTCATTCAGTTTTCTCTGTTTCTCTAAATCATATAATTTTTACACTCACACTATTGTTAACTGAAATTTCTTAGGAGTAACATATGGTTCAAACTATTGTTTGAAGTGTTCTTGACTTTTTTTGTCCTGCTGCCCTCTTTTCACATGGCTTTTGGGGGATTTCTGTTTTTTAGAAAGGATGTTACCCTTTATAATAGAACAGACAGGCTGTCAAAGATCTTTATTTTATGATTATTCTCCCCAGCCCGCAAGAGACAAAGCCTGCATTTATGAGCTGTGCCATTGGAATTAAACCAAAGAGCCAATATATTAACAAAATTGTGAAGCCAAGAAAAAAAATACCATGTATATAGTTTGCTGCTGCCTTTAATACCTATTTGTCCAGAATGTAGAAATCTGGTTTCTGGAAGACTTTAGAATAACAAAGTTCTTGGATCCCTTGTCTCTTTCCAAGGTCCCCTGCTGTACCTTTCCCAACGTTTTAAATATAGGCGAAGAGCTACTCTCAGCCTTCCAAAGATGACATCACTGGCTTTCTATCTCTGTAAAAATATCATTCATTTTAAATCCAGTGAATTCTAAATATGTAGCGATATATGAACACTTCATTTGTATGTACTACAAAGTAGAATTTACTTTGTATTTTTCCGATTGTTTATATTAAATTTACAAACTTTTCATTAGTTTAGATTTGGAGTCCCATTACAGGCTTGCATTGTAACATTTTAACCCTATTCTTTAGTATGAGAACTAGACTCACCAGGTAAGTAAGTCTACTTTTAATGGAGATGCTATGCTACTTATCCATTGCAAACAGCAATCTTCAACTTTGTTTTATATATTCCATTCACTATATAATAAATTCAGAAGTTACATATATATACTAAATATGTATTACTTTTATAATAAAAATTAACACTAAACATAGTTTTTCAAAACGTATCTAGGTCATAAACTCAAATCTATGCTGACAAAATGAGAAAAACAATTGAAAGATTGAAATCACTGAACAACAGCTATGATTGGTGTAATTTCACTCGTTTTATAAAAAACCTTTGTGCTGTGTTAAATATTAGTAACAAAAATTTCAAATAAACAGGATTTTTAGAATTGAAGATGAATGTACATAGAAGTACCTAAACAAATTAGTGCCACAATAGTTCTAAAATGTCTTAAGAACAAGGAGGAAGGAGAAAGTAGTTTGATAAGACAGTTCTGTAGACTCTCAATCAAAAAAGTCCTAAACATTATAATAAATCTTTCCTAAAAAATTTTTAGTGTAAATCTGGAATTCCAGTATCTAGATTTTTTTCCAATTCCATGTGCTTACACATTATTTAAAACATGCAAAAATCTCACTCCAGAGCATGGTATAACCCCTACTTATAATCAGCAATACCAAAACACACTTTATGAAAAAAATTTATTCACACATGAGACTCAGATTACTTTGCCCCAGACCACAAAATTCAAGAAAACTAAATATATTTATTTATTCAGAAGTTTCAGTGACTAAAATTAGCTTAAAGTTCAGTACTGCATTATCATATATACATTACCCTTCCAAATGTCCAGGCAACACTTATACAAATTAAAAAGTTGAACACTAAAAACAAAAAAAGACTCATAGACACTGAGAAGAGACTGGTGGTCACCATGGGGTAGGGGCTGTGGTGGGTGGGTGAAATAGATGAAGGGGATAAAGAGACACAAATTCTCAATCATACATAAATTAGTTACAGGGATGACAGTAGAACATAGAGAATATAATCAATAATACTATAGCAGCATCATTCTATGATGACAGTAACTATACTACTTTGGGTGAGAATTTGATAATGTAGATTACCATTGAATCACTATGTTATATATTTGAAACCAATATAATATTGCATATCAACTATATAATTTATTCAATAAATAAATAAAAAGATGAACACCTATACAAATTATCTTCCATCTCCCATGTGGAATGACAAAAAATTCTTCTTCCTAAAATATTATTTTAATCACATCCCTAACGTGTTTGAATTTTAGGATACACTCAATAAATACTAATGTATGAATGTCCTTACTGTTGAAATTACCCAAGAATCATTTAGTCTATTTCAGCCTGGTTCCCAGGCTGTGCTGTAAAAAATCAAGAAAAGAGGTGGATAGACAAAGGAAGTTAGAGAGTGGGAAAAATGAGACTTTATTTGCTCAACTTCTCTCTATTCTCTAACAATCTAAGGAAAGTTTTATCATTTTTCAACACGATCCCTTTTTCTTTCATTATAGAATCGAGAGAATGGAAAAAGGAAAAAGTAGGTACTAAATGGAGGAGAAAGAGAGGAGATAGAGATGGAAAACCTCGTGGACTGGGGTTTCAGAGGGAGATTTAGAGGGTTAGCATGCAAGGGCCCCTGGAACAATTCTAAAGTATGAGGGATTGGGCCAGGTTCATAAGCAAAGAATTTTTAAGAAGCATTGTGCAGGTTATAAATTATATCACATTTAATGGTTTTTGAGAGACACTAGTAAAGATTGAAATTCTTCTCACATCACTTTTGATTGTGGCAATATGCTTCTTTGAATGTGATCTATGTGGAGACTGGGACCCCTAAAGAATGGATTTACATCCTGGCTACACTTGGAAATACAGACTCCCAAGGCTCGGAGGGCATCGACTCCAAACTCACGCCTCCTTCAGGAAGTTGTCTACAGCATTTCTAACAAGAGAACACTGCTAAAGGTCCCCATCTGAGGGAGAAAGTACAGGCTGTGAAACTCAGGCCATGTTCTGCTCACTAAGCCATGTAACTAACAAGCAGGCATACATCCACACAAAGGAAGACACTTTTGTTAAGTCTTCTACACTCAGGGTACCTTTTTCTAATTTCCCCAAAATTTCATATAGGCTGGCACAGCCATGAATGCAACCTCTATTTTAATTTTTCCAATGACCGAAATTAATAGGCTAGGAAAAAGAGCCCATTCTAATTTTCGGATATTCTAATTGTTAGAATATTTTGCTCCCAATTACTGAGCCAAGATCTGCTACTTAAAAAGTCCACTCTTTAGTCTTTATACTAATCCCTGGGACACATAACCACCCTTCAGCTTTAGGACTAATTCGTTTAGCACTATCCCAAAAAAGCTCTGATTTTCATGGTGCTGTTCATTTCAGAAATACTGTTACATTTAAATACAGATGCCCATATATAAGTCAATTAAGTCCTGGACAGCCCAGTTAATGTTTTACCCATGCCAGGCCAACCAGTGCCACAGAGGATGAAAACCCTGTGCACTCAGCGACAATGGCTAATGTGCCTAAAGCCTTACTTTGCTTTTTTTGGATGATACAGCATTTTCCAGTCTGTTTCTCTACCATGTGTTTTTGTTCTGCCATTATTTTATATTCTGTAACTTATTTTGGCTCATAATTTGGGCCAAAAAAGGAGATAACTCTAGTGAAGTAAAAAAAATGTTCCCCCCTCCTCCACACTCTGATGCACCATGGCCTGGAAACAATCCCAGCAGTAAGCTGGGAAAGCTTGGGCTCTTTATCTCCCGTCTCTCCAAGATTACTGTCCTTAGTCGCCTGATGTCCAAAATCTTGACAATATTGTTTCATATATTTTGTCAGGTTATTTGTTTCAGGCAGGAGGATAAATCTAGTCTCTGGTACTCTATTCTGGCTGAAAATAAAAGTTATTCATCATATAATATGGCTTTCAAACAGTCCACCATTATGATCGCCTTCCTCATGATTTGAGACAGCTTGCCAATTTTCCTTTTAGAGTGCGGTACCAAAATTTAACAATGCTTAGCTGTGTATGACTTGAAAAATGTAAAATGGCACAATTAAACTCTTAAGTTTTCCCAAACCCACCCTAAGTGATAAATTCTCCAACCTTTATTATTATGTTGGAACTTTTTATAAAAATCTAAGCACTGAGTTTTATATAAAACCTTATCTGATATATGGAATCTGGTTGATTAATTCATTGTGTCAAAATCTTTCTGAATCTGATCCAGTCATCACTAATATTGACAATTATGTACTTCACTTCATCATATTAGCTATTCCTCCAAACATTATGTTACCTGTATTGGTCAGTTCAGGCCTACTGCAACAAAATAGCATAGAGTGAGTGGCTTAAACTGCAGGCTTTTATTTCTCACAGTTCTGGAAGCTGGGAAAGTCAAGATCAAGGTGCTTGCCCATTTGATTCCTGGCGAGAACCTTATCCTCGCATGCAGATGGCTGCCTCCTCGCTGTGCGCTCACGCAGCAGAGGGAGAAAGAAGCAGCAAGCTCTCTGATATCTTTTTTTATATGTATGAAGGAACTAATCCCATCATAAAGGCCCCAGCCTCATGACCTCATTTAAACCTAATTATCTCCTGAAAGACCCATCTCCAAATACCATCAATAGGGGGTCAGGGCTTCAACACATGAATTTGGGGATGACACACCTTAGTTCCTAGCATTACCCCAAAATATGTGTCATTCAAATCAATAAGTAAGAAAAACCAGACAACTACTAGACCCTATCCATCAGATTAAAATTTATTATTTAGTAGGAATTGAGAATAGAATTTTTTCATTTTGTCCAAAAGGGTATCTTAAGAGTTCGTATCAAACTTATTACTGAAATCAGTATGTCTTCAGTGTCATGTAACTTTTCAATCTAGTACTTATATTAAAAGAGATAATGGGATGCGGGAAGTCTAGTAGACATAATGTTGCTCGTGTAATTGTAGATTAATGATACCATAATTAAAAATTTTTTAAATAAAGAGATAATGGAGTTGTCTAATAACTTCATTAGACTCTCGCTCTGGTATAGTCCTCATCTAGAAGGGATCATAACAGTAGAAAAAAATAGACTCTTTGGAACTATTGTGTAACTCAGAAGAAAAATGGCTAAAATACTTCATACAGCCTACATTGCTGCCTAGGGAAAAATCCAAAAAAACATATTTCCCCAATATTATCAAAAGTTTTTAATTTATAAAATTACTTTTAGTGGAAATTCAATATTAGCATGGATCTTGCAGTGTTAGCCTTATTAAATCTTAAGCCTTGAAGTTGAAATAGTACTGGAGGTGACCCCTAATAAGGATTCAAGCGGTGTGGAAATCCCTTTTATAGCATTTCTGAGAGATGGTCACTCAGCTTTTTATGCATGAAATAGGGGGCTATTCTAAGATGCAAACTGGAACTACTTTTAGGGTTATCACTTGCAACAAGAAGTGTTTCTATAAAAAGATAACTATTGTGTAAATGAAATATGAGTAAACTTACAAAACCTGAAAAACAACAAACTGCTCTCATCTATACACAAGCATTAAAATATCAAGAATTAAAACCCAAGATCCCACTCATGCCAGCACTTTTACTCTCCATGGTCAACCTGCACAGTTTTGTATGATTCATGTCAAGGATGAATAGGGCAAAATGCAGGACACTTGCACTTTGATAAGAATTCAGAAGGCATTTATTTTCCCAATATTTGTCTTAATTTCTCTGGTTATAAAACAATCAAGTTACTATTATAAAACAAATTTTTTCAAGTAAGAAAAGTGTGAAAAAAGAAAAAGAAAAACATGTTCCATAACCGCATGGTTGATTGAAATTTTGGTAATTTGTTCTAGCTTTTTTTCTATAGAAGGTTTTTCTTTATGTAGTTGAAATATTATTATACACATAACTTGTGATTTCACTAAGTAATGTATCATAAGCCTTTGTCATATCATGAAAACCTCTTAAAGAACAGCATTTTTTAAAGACAATATTCCTCATAAATATGTGCCATAGTTTACATGTTTACATGCCCATTTCCGTAGGAGTACATAGATACTTTGGTTTTCTTTTTTTACAGATAACACTGGGATACACATCTTTGGGCATAAATCTTAAGCCAGATTTCTTATTTCTTTATAAGTAGAATTATTAGGATCTAATAGCAAAGAATCATTACTAATAATGTCATTTTTATTGGTTGATATTTTCCCCATGCTTCAATGAGGTTTCTTAGGTTAATATCTTACACCATCTCAGATCTACAATAAACTAATCTTTTGAGTGGTCTCATTTGGACATTCTTCAACCTGTCACATGTTGACTTCCATAACACCTAATGATGTCTAGTTTTCTGGATCAATTGACTTCCAATAAAAACTTAAGAGTACTCATGTTTATAATTTCCTGGAACCTTAAAGCCATGGAGCATTTTACTCTTTTGAGCTGCTGTCTACTTCTTGGTTTACATTCCATATCAGGCAACGTAATTCAAAGACAGGCTACCACTAATGCTTTTTACCAAAAAACACATAAGAATATTCAGAAATTCTCAGTGCGCAAGCTTATTTGTCCTTAGAAAACCAAACTGAGTGATTAAATGTAACTCAGATAGTAGAATCAAATAGAAAAAGAAACAGTGAGTAAATTGGAAGATAGACAACTACTCAAATCATTTTAGTTTATTGAAAATTCAAATTTTTAATGGACTTTTTAGGCCTTTCATAAAGCATTTCTTTCACTTCAAAAAGTAGCATACAGGGAAGTGAAATAAGCCAGGCACAGAAAGACAAATACCATATGATTTCACTTATTTGTGGAATCTAAAAACAAAACAAAACAAAATGAATAAAACAGCAGTAGCCTCATAGACACAGAGAAGTGACTGGTGGTTACCGTGGGGGAGGGGTTGGTTGGTAGGGGGAGGGGGATAAAGGGGCACAAAAATTCTCAGTCATAATATAACTTGGTCATGGGGATAGTAGTGCAGCATGGAGAATATAGCCAAGATTCTGTAACATCTTCCTATGTTGACAGATAGTAACTGCACTAGTGGGGGTGAGGATTTAATAATATGGGTAACTGTGTTGTAAACTTGAAACCAATATAAGATTGTTTATCAACTATACTTCAATTTAAAAATGGAAAAAAAAGGTAACATACAGGGAATAGTATCGAGTTCTCATTCTCTCAATTAGCGGCATAACTGGTATTTATACAAGTTACGAGGTTTACACTACACGTAGATTACAATGATATTTTGCACCATATTTACTATATTATTGGCAAAAAAAAAGTACACTAGAGCAGATAAACCAAGCCCCAGGGAACATTACTTTTTATTCATGTAAAAAGGAGAACCACAAAAAAGAAATATTTGAAGTGTTCAACTATGGAGCCAGACAGCAAACCAGCACATTGGCAACTAAAGCTGAAATTCCATGCCAACTTTTCAAGGTCTTTGAGGGGAGGATTTAGATAAGTAAAGTACCAAGGACAATGCCTGCCACATGGGAGAGGCACTGGTAAATGTGGCTAATTCCCATAAATTTCTTCATTAGTTGCTAAGATGATTTGAAATATGTGTATAAGTATTTCAACAGCTTTGAATTGAATTTTTAATATGCCTTAATGCATTAAAAGCATAAAAGAAGAACACTATATATGTCTTAATTCCCATCATTATTCAATTAGAATGGAATGTTTTCTTCTTCTTCCAATCTCATCTAGTTTACAATGTTTTGCAAACTGATCTAGTTGACCTTCAGATTGAATAACCACACAAATCTATTTCCACCTGTCCTGCTTGAACCTGACATTCTGATTTGGACTGCAGCATTATTTATCTTCCAAACATGGTCATGTACTCCTGTCTAGTTTGGAGCTCTGCATGGCAACTCCATTCTCCCAGGTTTCAGACTCTAAACTTTTGTCGTGACTTCAAGGTGGTCACGAAATTCCTAAACCCTTTACTTTATTTTATCTCCTCATATTTATCCTCTCCATTCTGAACATAAATAACAAAAAGGTCCTCCATATCCTGTGTCAATACAGATGAATCAGTTCTTCAGTTAAATTATTGAAATGTGGAATTGAAAAGAATTCTGAAGCAGTGTATCCACGCTTAACAAGAAAGTATGCACAGATCTCTTAGTGATGCCTGCCAGGGCATTGGTGGGGTGACTACCCACACACTGTAAACTTACCATTATTGCTCTAGGAGTTTTTAATCTAAAGCAACTCTTTAAGAGAACTAGCAGAAACATGTTCGTATATTTTCATCTACAAATTCCTTTTAACACATTGACTGTGGGTCTCAACCCAATCTATAAAAACAAGGTTTACTGTATTTAGAAACTTAAAACTAATACAGAGTAAGAGGTGATGAATATGTTTCCTAGTACATAATATTTATGCCTAGCAATTTGTTTAGCTGTTTATAAAGAATGAATTATTTTTGATGGGCAGTCTACTAACCTGTACTTGTAAGAAAATCTCCACCTAATTAAATATATACTCCCAAAGACTCCAATGCAATGGATATTATTATTTGAAGCCAATGTTTTAATGGGTTGCTTTAAAAATTGTGCAGGATGATCAGGATGTTTTCTGATATATGGATCACCTATACCCAAGGAAGTCTCAAGAATGAGGGAGCATTATACTGTAGGAGACACATAATTAAGACTGCAAAACCAAGGACAAAGATTTAAGATTTCAAGGTCTAAACGGGCGGTCTGGAATTGATTCCTGAGATTGGAAATAAGGCAGATTGTATATATGATCTTTCTCATATTATAGTCAATACCTTGAGTAGGTAATGATCAAAACAGTGGATGTAATTAAAGTGTCATTCACCAATGAAGCAGTTTCTGAACCTGATGCCCCACCGTAAGTATAAGAAAAGTACTTCATCTCCTACCTCTATTCTCATGCACCAGGAGATCACTGTCAAATAGTGACCAGTTGAAATTAGAAAGCTTATCAACTTATCTGTAAATCCAGAAAAATAAAGACCCCACAGCAAGAATATGCCTTTTACTCCTGTGAGCCCTGGGAAAATCAGTTAAAGAGATTAAGGTGGAGAAGATGGAATACAATTTTTTTCCTGTTAATCTTAAATTCTTTTGAAGAATCCTCTTCCTTCTGATGATAATGTAACCAGACTGAAAACCAAAAGGAATGGATAGCCGCAAGAACATAGTGGAGATAGAAGCTACATAATAGTGCAAAAGAAAATGGGGGCCAAAGAATGTCAAAAAGGAATGTTTTTACGTAACTGAGTATACAGTGATGCCATTATTACAATGGAGATGGAGATTGAGAATCTTAGAGTGTCTCACAAGGTGATGATGATTCAACCATGGAAATAATACAGAGAAATTGAAATAAGGAGTTAAAGATGGAAAGTGCCAAATAAAGAAAAAAGGAGGGATGAGAGCTTAAAAGGTATGGAATTTAGCAATTAGAAATTTGTTAAATGACTTTTGGAAGAGAAGTTTTATTATAGTTATCAGTGTAGAAACCAGATTGCAGTTATCTGAAGAATGAATGGATAAGAAAATATGGGCTACTCTTTCAAGAGGTATAACCAAAGAGGATGCAGAAGAAGCTTGAGGGTTTTGAGATTGAAATCTCTAATCACTTGTAAGCTGAGAAAAAGACATAGCGGAAAGAAAGAGAGTGAAAATGAGACAAGCATGATGATACCAGATGCAGCAATCTGGAAAGAAGCAGGAAACAAAGGCATACAGGGCCCAGATCGCAGGATCAGCCTTTAAAAGGACAAGTATGTATTCCTCAGACAGGAGAGGAGGTGGATAGAGAGAGAGAAGGGAGGGAGTCCTCTTTAGAGGAAGAAAATTGAGTGAGTTCTGCTAAACTGCCCCAAGTTAACTGAAATAATAGAAAAGCCAAAAAGATAATATTGCCAGATTTAGTAAATTAAAATCCAGGACACCCAGTTAAATTTGAGTTTCAGACAAACAAGAAATAATTTTTATTTTTTAATATATATATTTTTTATTATATATGTATATTTATATGCCCCATGCAATATTCAGAACCTACTAATACAAAAAATAAATGTATTTATTGTTTATCAGAAGTTCAGATTTTTGCAAGGGCCATGCTTATGCTAAAAAGTCATTTATCTGAAACACAGACTTAAATAGTCATCCTGCATTCTATCTAGCACTCCTAAGTTAAGGTTATATGCTGTGAACAAAAAATATTAGTATTTTTACAGAATTTTTTCTTTACAAATATGAGTTTCTAAGAACACTTTTTCCAAGTAACGGAAAGGAAACCATTACTATTTTTATGTTAAAACCACTCCACAATCTGTCCTTAGGCCTTCCTATTTTGCTATAGTGAACTAGACTGGAAATACCACCACAGAGCTCAGGTGGTGTCCTACCCCAGCTTGCTGTGTGGCCAGCCACACCTGTCAATGAAGGGGCCAGAGTAATGGCCAAGACAGGGTCTGAACTACAGTTCTGCTGCTTCTTAGCTTTGTCATCTTTAGCAAGTTTCACTGACAGAAGGATTAAATGAAATGGTTAACCTAAGGTACTAAGCACAAAGGTCACCACAGAGTAAGCAGTTGAGAAATACTAGACGTTGGTGTGGTGGCAAATGGCATGAATAGTGGCAGCTGCATAAGAAGGTGGTAGTTTGTTTATTCTAAGCATGTATAAATTTTATATACTAGATAGTATTGTCAGAACTACTTGTAAATATGACAAGCAGTGTTAGTTCAGTTCAGCCTGGTAAATCAAATGTTCATATTTAAGTTGTAAACATTACGCTTATAGCAAACATAAACAATAGTGCTTCCTGCATAACTTAACGGTGAAGAGTGCCCTGCATTAACTCTGTGAAGCAACAGTGTCACCTAGTGGTGGTCAAGCCAATACTAAACTATTCAAGAACACCTAGATAAAGGTTGCTAGGGCTTGTATCTGCACAGAACTTACCGAATTTGTGTCAGTGATGACTTTTTACGGCAATTAATATTTTCTGTAATATATTAGACCAGTTCCTCTCATTTTGCCTCACTGAAATGATGCACACTCTACCCAAGGAGGGTATTGGCTACCTGCTGCTTTGCATACTTCACCTGACAGTCTGACATTCTTTGATGCATTCCTGATGCCCAAGATGCTTTCATTATAGAATGACCTCAAGTGGACTTTGGGATTCTCACAGATTTTCCTAACTCTTATCATTCACTGAAAACTTTGGCAGAAGTGGAGGGTGAGGTGGAGAGCTGGAAATGTGAAGCTTGAGACTTAATTACCAGCTTCAAAATGTTTTCCTTCTAGGTAGGTTAGAGATTTTTCTTTCTCATGCAGTCAAGAGGACCTGTGCTTTTCTCTGGGAAAAGATATTATTCTCCTGAAATTCAAACTGAGGTATAAATATTGTATTATAAATTTGTTTCTGTGTTAATTGGTGACCAATGTCTACTCCAGATTTATTTTATAACTTCTGTCCTGGGGCCTCTCAAAGTGATGAAATATTTATAGTTCACTGGTTTATGCATGTAAGTAAAATTTTCAGAAGTAATAAATAGTGCAGTTTTTGTTCACTTCTAGAAATGTCAAGAGAAATTAAGATAAGAATCCCAAGTAGCCTTTTGGGGAGATTTTACTCTGACCTTATTTAATCTATTTCTTATATGAGAATAATATAGAAGTCCCAAACCAGAATCCCAGGGCCTAGCGGTCAGCAGACAGTTAAATTAAGTAAACTTGGCATTAAAACTGGTAATACATCAACTCAGATATGACTCGTGAGTTATTAATCAATGACTGTAGAATATTTCCTGAGTTTGTGAGAAATATATATATATTTTAAACATCCATTAGGAATCAGTCCTTTTAAAGAGCCAATCTTTTTTTAGGTATATATTTTTTTAATCCCCTTTTTTAGGTATAATGACTCAATTACCCAAGTATTTCTGTGGCTCCCAGACTTTCCATAGTTCTTTCCTCCCCCAGACTCCTTCACCCAAAATCTTTCATAAATATTTCATGGCTGACATTGTTTCATAATGTTCTTAGACTGGTGGGAATTCTGACTTTTCCTTTTTCTCCTGATAGGAATGAGTAAGGATATGCACATGGATAATTTATTAGAGAGTGCATGCCAGAGTCCCTAAAGTCAATCCTAAACATGAGCAAGAATATATCTCCTGTAATATTTCTTTCCATCTTCTCTGGTTGTTCCTTCTCCTGTTGATGCTTATTTTTAGAAGTTAGGGCCTAAGCTTTAAATGAGCATAAGCAGATAGCTGAGACACAATTCTGCCTTGCAGAAATGCCAGGCATAGCAATGGAGCCACCACTTAATCCTCTAAGAACCTTCAACTCCTGCACACCTGGGAAACCAGCTCACTATGTCATGTCTATTTGCAGGACATGGATGACTGCCATGACAAGAAAAGCTCGGTTTGGAGTAACAGGTGATATTGCACATTGCATAGTCCCTTGAACTCATTTATGAGAGTGAGATGAGAAAAAGAATGACATGTCCTTCCATGAGCTTACTGCTTATCTGAATATGTTTGAGAAAACCAGGTAGCTACACAATGACTGTTCAACCATGCCACATCTATTCTTTGAATGAAAAGATGATTTTCAATCATGAACATTTCCCATCTGAAAAATACAGGGTTCTCATTCAGGTTTGGATCTTATTTAAGAGCATCAAATACTTCAAAATTTAGTTTCTCAATTTCCTCACTAGAATTGAGAACAGGCCAGTATTGTTGCAAATGAAAAGAACACAAAGATATGTGCCCTTCACTGTCAAGTCTCTCTGCAGCATTTTCATGAATAATAATAGAGGAGTCACCCAATTTTAACCCATGCGAGAATAAGAACAATGATATATATACACACATATATGTACATAACTGCTTTAGTAATGACTTAATGGTAAACAGCTTCTCTACATCTTAACCCACTGCATAAGAGATCTAGAAGAAATTCCTAATACACAAACCAACTATTGAAGCGTTGTGGGGGCCACTCTGAACAATAATGGGTTTAACACTTTGAGCAAGAATTAAAAAGAAAACTTTGTGATATGACCAACAGACTTGACAAAAAACAATTAAGTTACAAAGCTAGCGATCTCCAAATACATTCCTGACCAACATTCTATACCCAGAAGTAGTCATGCTTTGAAGAGCAAGTAAAAAAAACAGATATTGAAACTTTCAGAGAATTGAGAAGTATACTAGTTGAAAAGAAATTAAACTAAGTATGAAAATGAATTGCAGTTTCATAGCACATAGTATTAAAACCCATCTTCTTACCGTCCAAGTCTTTTACATCTACCATCTGATTATTTGGAATAATCAGATGTTTCTGCAAACTCAAATTAGGAATATCATACTTAAGGGTGTTGGAGAAAAGATAAAAGACTGAGTGAAGGAGATTCATAGGAGTGGAGGACAATAACTACATTTAAGCGTCTAAAGAATAGCACTTAAGTAGCAACAAGAAGTGAAAACAATGGAAGAAGCCTGCTTTTCTGGAAGATCCTATGGGCACAGCCATATTGGAAATAGACCACATTGAACTAAGCAGGGAGCTGAGTATAAGCCTTCCCACTGATACAGTGATTTTGGGCAGATTACTGAACCTCTTCAGATTTCTGAAACATATTTACCTGAAATGTGAGGTGTCAGATTACATGCCCTCTCCCTTATTTTCTGAGCCTATGGTCTTTCCACACTATCTTTCAGCGACCAATTCTTTGTCTTTTTCTCCTCCCATTTCCTCTTCTCCCCTTCTGGGCTTGCCCAGCTCTACATTATTGCAAGTGTCAACCTGCCGCATCTTAGCCAGGCTGAGGTGAGCTGACCTCTGCTTTAGGGTTGCTTCTTCTCCAGTGTTTCAAAAGGATACCAAAAAAAAAGCACAATTTAAATACAATCAGCAGAGACCATGGAAGCATCTTGTAAATCCAGGGCATTCTCCACTATCTTAGAAATTTCCTCAATTCTCCCAACTGAATAATTGGAGAATTTAACATCCTTCAATTCTCCCAATGAACAGTGAGCAGCATTCTTCCCTAGAATTGTCAGACCTTAATTTGTCAATAATCACCAGCTTCAGAAATGCATAGCCTTTTTAGGAGTCACAGGATTAGAAGGAATCTCCAGAGATCTCACCTCATTCAATCATCTGTATTCCCTGACTCCTCTTTTCCCTAGAAATACCGACAATTTGTTTAGCTGAGGCTTCACAGAGGTATTGTATAAGCCTGCTAGGCACAGGCAGGGCCTGATTCTTTTCTACAGTACTTAGAGTGTCAAGTGCGTTCTGCCAATAAAGACAAATACCACAGAACAGTCCAATTTAGCATTGCCTGGCCATCTTCACTATTTCCCCTCCTGTCACCTGTGCAAGCATTCTGGCTCTCGAGCTTCCCCGTGCCAAGCCACTGTGACTTCCTTAGGTGTTTCTGAAATTCAGCAAAACGTGTTCAACTAGAAGAACTGATGGTGGGACGTGTGCCCTGGAAAATCCGTCATTCTAAGAAAAAGGGAGTATCCTTAGCACTGCGAGGAACATAGTACAGTGGAAAAGTGCCTTTCTAATGAGAAAAGATTCCTTTCATGAAATGAGAAGTTTGGAATTAGCAGGAAGATATCTGGTGTCTGTTACCTGAAAGAGTCTCTCAGTTTCTCAAATACCTCTCTAAAAAGATAATGTATTGGAATATTGGTTCGTAAAACAGACCCTCATATAAACAAAAATGCAAATAGCATGTTCTGAGCAGATTCACATGGTTAGAGAACCCCTGAAAATGCTTAGATGGAGAGATTTTAATTCCATGAATATTCTTATCAGGAAGGTAGCATTTTATGTGTTGCCCATATAGTTTTAGAATACATCCAGAGAAAAAAATTAACTTCAGCTCAGTTTCTTTCTCCTTAATAAGTTATTCTATCCTAAAAGGACTTCTCAGCTTGGAAATCTTAATTTTTGTTACATCCCACTCTAACAAAATTATACATCATAACAGATGGAGATCATGTATACCTAATTTTGTACAAACTGACACAAAGCCCCGCACTATGGCTAGGAAGTTTTTATTAGCTCAAAGGAAGGCCGTAGCAGCCATGGCAGATGCTTCTCTAAGCTC
This sequence comes from Smutsia gigantea, assembly GCA_032199065.1. NCBI lineage: Eukaryota > Metazoa > Chordata > Mammalia > Pholidota > Manidae > Smutsia > Smutsia gigantea. The sequence goes on along the minus strand of JAVSCE010019962.1, from coordinate 191,405 downwards.
CAGCTGCTGCCTAGTGGTGGACAAGAATCAAAGCAAGGAAGACAGACAGACAGACGCACACACACTCCTCCCTACATCATACAGTACTTGCCTCTTGTCTTGTAATCAGGAACCTAACAGCTACCTTTTGGCTCCATCTTTTTCCTCACAGTTTTAGGATTTATAATAATCCACACTAAGCTCCAAATTGGAATGCAGTGATTCAAAGTGCCAGAGTCTTAATCCTTCAGGGAAAAAAAAGAAAAGAAAGGCATTTCATCACAGCCACATCAGACCTTAAGTGGTTCCCTTTCAACGGTGCTTCTTCTGACTTTTAAGCAGGCTCCTCCTGTGTGCCTTTGACTCTCTCCTACTAGCAGAGCCTTCTCCACATATCCCTACACTTTGTTATCTGAGGCTAATGTAAAAGGAGCAGCATTGTTGACTAGTCAGAATACCAACCAGGGTGAGTCAAAGAGGACCTAGGTTTATAGGGGAATAGCAATAAAAGCATCACTTTTTGTTTCCTGAAAACATATTCCTCAGATGATACAAGGACATAATCCATGCCTTTGACTACATTTTCCTTTCCAATGGCCTTGTGGACATTTCCACCAATTTCCAGTTAGCATCTTTAATTTAGCATGTCTGAAATCAAACTCATTTTTCGCAGAATCCAGACACTCTAGCTGAATTCGTTATCTCGCTACTTGGAACTAATACTGCTACAGGTAATCAAGACAGAAAGCTTAGAGATCTATCCATGTTCCCACCTTCTCCTTTGCTCTTTGACATTTAAGTCAGCTGGTTCTGTCTCTTAAATAAAGATCTGACTCTATCTCCCATTTTCAATTCTTACTGTCATTAACTCAGCTTCCATTGAGTGTACTCATGTGGACTCTTGCTGTAAACTGATGTGGTCTTTTCCCTCTTGCTTGCTTGTCCCCCCTTAATTCATCTTCTACTCTGCTGACATCACCTGCCATCATTCCCTGTTCTTGGTATGCACCATATGTAAAGCAAAAGCTCCTAGAAATTCAAGGTCCTCTACAACATCGAGTATAAACATTGGCTGAACACTTACTGTGGTGCCAGGCTAAGTGCTTTCCATATGCTAATTAAGTTCATCCTCATAATAATTCCCTGAGAAACAAACTATTATTCTTCTATGACACATACACAGGGGTTACAGATAAACCAGAGAGGTTCACAAACTTGCCCATGGTCACTGCAGTGAGTAGAGGACATAAGCAAAACGTACCAGGTGACCAGTAGGAAGAAATAGTGTTCCAGTTGAAGGGAATTGCACATGACAAGCCCAAGGTGCAAGTAGCATGGAAACTTCAGGGCGCTGAAAGGAAGATGGCTGGAGAGTACTGAGCTTAAGAAAAGAGGTGAGACCAGGGAAGAGGTAAGAAAAGCTAAATTACAAAGTGCCCACAAGTTAGTGTTGCTAGATAAAATGCAGGATTCCCAGTTAAATTTGAATTTCAGATAAATAACGAAGAATTTTTTTTAGTATAAGTATGTCCTACGCAAACTTTGAGATATTATACTAAAAATGCATTCATTGTTTCACTAAAATTCAAGTGTGTTTTCACTGAAATTCAAATTTAAGTGGTATCCTAAATATTTATTTGTGAAATCTGGCAACCCTGTAAGGAAGGGAATTGAGAGAATTATCTGGGATGCTGGTAAAGCTCCCTATCTTGAGGGTTTGTGAATCCATTTGCTGAAGTCATGTAAATTTATGTATGTAAACATATGCATGAAAATTTTACCTCAGAAGGAAAAAAGGAGAAACAGGTATTAAACTCTAGTTAGTGACATGAACACAGAAATATTAGAAGGGAAATACATGATGTCTGTAACTTCAAAATATATCAAAAATAAGATGGCTTAATGACTGCATAGAAGGGTGAATAGATATGTAATGAAGCAAATATAGTAAAATGATAATTGAAGAATCTAGATGATAGACTTATGGCTATTCACTGCAAAAAATTTTTTTTAACTTTTATGAATGTTTGAGAGTTTTTATAATAAAACGTTAAGAAAAAAGCCCTGCCCTGCTCTCATAGAGTTTCCATTATAGTGGTGAAGGCAGACAATGAAGAAGATTAGTTAAGTGAATTATAGAGTGAAATAGAAGGTGATAAGGCAGAGAAGAAACAGAATGGAAGGGATCTGGTGAGTGCTGGGGGTCATAATTTTAAATACGGTGGCTGACGCTGGCTCCCCTGCAGGATGTAGGGGAATGATCAGGCACATCTGAGAGAAGAGCAATCCAGGTGGGGGAAGACAAAGATGAGAGTGAGACTGGAGGGAGAGAGGACTGATCTGATTTATTTGAAAGGAATTTCTCTCTGCTCATTGTGTTAGGAACATACAGAAGCTCTCTAAGGCCTTGTCCATTCCTAGGTTTACAGAATGTCTTCCCTATCAGAGGCATCAAGAAATAGTTGTATGGATGAGCATTTATAAACATAAAATGGGACTCTTTCAGAACCATGGGTATTTTATTCTCTTAAGTACTTTTTACTTTCAAGCCAATATTACTTATTTGACTAAGACATTTTACACAGTGAGCTTTAAAACATTTTTAATGCCCTTTTTGTCTTCTATTTGGAAAGATAAAATAATAAGTCACATGTAACCTCTGATTTACAGTGGAAAGAAACCAAAGACTTTGGTTATAATTCAATTGACAGGAAGCTTTTTCTAATTTTACTAGGGGTGGTGGTAGCGATTTATGATCCTTTTCTCTCGGCATCCAGCTTCCCTATTCTCACTTGCTTTTTCTTCTCTCCAAATTTTTGTCAACTTATTGGAGTAAGATGCAGGGATTTCCCCTGAAATGGCCCTTGTGAAGCCCCTCCCCATGTTACCTGGCTGCAAGCCACAACTCAAGCTGGATCATGACCAGTTACCTTACCTTGCATCTACAGTGATTTCTGACAAGCCCCATCTCTCCTCTTGAGGCCCAAACACTTTCCCTTGAATGTACCAAATCTCTCAAACCAGGCCCTTGGATAGCCTGACTCCATGAAACTATAGATGCCTGTCTTCCCCACCCTACCTTCCACAGTAGCCTCGCTCCTTCCATTTGAGTAGCTCCACCAGCCCCCAAGGGTACATCAATGTACTCACTCTAGCCCTGTACCTAGAAACAGGGCATATGTTTCTTCCTTCTGAACTCCCTTCTACCTCAGCTGGCTGCTCTGATGGCTCCAGAAACCCCCTCTAGGACATGGGGATTACTTGGAAGTCCCAATTAATCCTGGTGTACCATGGCTGGTCTAGGAGTCTCAAGGTTCCTTCTGAACTGCAGGTCAGGAGCGTTCATGCAACTGGAGCCCTGTGGCCTGCAGAAGGCTCCCCAAGTCCCAGCAGCAGGTTTGCAGATTAAGCTGCCCAGGGACTTTGCCTGTGCCAAGAAGCAAAACAATTCTTTAGAAAGTGCAAGTGACTTCCAGCCATTTATTTTCTCACAGCTACAGTCTGGAAAATAACCTAGACAACAAAGGACATGCAAAGAAGAAATGCTATAAGCATTCCAAGTGTTATTTTGGTTTTTTTAAAGTTATATCAGGTGAAAAAAATTTAATCTACTTTCATTCAAAACTTCCTCAGTAATCTCCATTACTGAGTGTAAAGAAAACAACTTTTTTTAACATAAAGATAAAAAAAGGCAATATCCTTAGATGGCTTTTTGCTCTGATTATGGAAAAATAATGCCAGTACTTTAGCCATATCTATTGGATCTTTAGCCACTGGATTCAAACCAATGTGATTCTGAAAAGTTGTTGGAAATATCCATCTTGGATTGTGTGGACAAAGGAGATATACAAATATCAAGCTTCAAATAGTCCTAGTAACTGTGGACACAAAAACTCATCAATAGAATTAATGACTGGAAAGAAATTAGTAACTGGGGACAAACAGAATTTATTAATAATCCTAAAATAATACATATACTTGTGTTTGAAACTACTTCCCCACACCACAGATGATAATAGTTTGTAACAAACAGTAAAAGAGACTTGAGTCTCTCTTTTTCACTCTCCTGTGTCCTTCCGAGGCAAATGTAAGTGAACAGAAAAAACTCCAGAGAGCACCCACAGAAGACACAGGAAAGGATGACCCCTGGATCCAAATAATTCACAAAAAGTTAGTGCTCCCTTTATTTCAACTTCACCTGAATAAGTAAGGTCAGTTGGAATTGTTAAAAAATAAAAATATTTTACAGCGTTTCAGATTCCAACAATAGCGTTCCAGACGGATCAGAGATTGGCAAGATGAAATCCACAAAGTCACATGCACATACGTACCCATGTCTATGTGGAGTAAGATTAATTAAATTTCTGATTTAATTAACCAATGAATCAGAACATGGACAACCCCACAGGGCAGAAGCAGATGTGTCTGTCCCCAGTCCGGCTCCCATGCTGACACCTGATGCATGACCATATATCCAGCAATACTAAATTTCCTGACCTCACAGCCATGAATTTTCATCAGCACACAATTAATTATTTGGTGCTTTCTAGCAGCATTGTAGCTTTCAGTATTTCAAATACTCAAGTATTTGATTCCTATTCATTAAACACATAGAGTTCATTCCCTCACTTGCTTCAGATCTCTGCTCAAATCTACCTTATCAGACCCAGACCACCCTACATAAAAAGTATCCCCATCATTCTCTGTATTATTTCTCTTCCTAGTACATACAACCATATTATTTATCTATTTTTTGCTGATGCCTCTCCTGCCCCATTAGCATGTAAGCTTTCTGAGAGCAGGAGCTCTGTCAGTTTTGCTCATTTCTATATGTAACAGAAAAGTGCCCAATATATAGTAGCCCCTCAATAGATATTTGTTTAATACATGAATAGGAAGACAATAATTTGTGAAGAAGAGAATCAATTCTATTTTAGATATGTTGAAGTTGAGGAGCTTGGAAACATGGGTTAGAACTGGAGAAAAATTGAGGAGCTACCCTTCCAGGTGGGATAGATGAGGTCCAATGAAACTGGTGGGAGTAGATGCATTCCTTCAGATAAAGAAGAACTGCTAAGAGAGAAGAATATGGAAACTGAGTAGTAAATCTCACAGAACCCTTGTTTTTGAAAGAAGACATGCAATAGAATGCAGTCAAAGCTATGGAGATGACATAAGCAGAGAAATAAAAAAATGAACCTAAGGCACATAAGGCACATAGTTCCAAGAGGCAGAGATTGTCAGTCAAGCCCAAGCAGGAGCCCCAGCCATGGGGCAGGGCAGGGACATGGGACAAGCATGTTTAACTTTTACTGCCTATGATGAAAAATGATGAGATTTAAATAGTACAGTGAGAAAAGGAGGGACCCCTTCTTAAGGCTAAGATTCCATTTTAAATACCAGGGAGTTAGGAGTAAGATTCCTAACATATTTTATGGTAACTAGCTGACAACTAACCCTATCTTAAGGCAGAGCAAGTATCTCTAAACTAAATGTTTCCACTGCTCAAGGGCAACCACTATCTTGGGGAACAGGATCAATAAATTCCTTGTGTTAAGTTTATCTTAGTTTATCTTACAGAATATCTAGAGAACTGACTATGGATGGTGACACAATGTCTCTCACCTGAGACAGACATCATAAGAACATGTGTCAAGCCTATACTCCTTTGGCCCTTTACCCCATTCTTGAAATCCTTAAAAACCTCAATCCTAAGCCTTTAAGCACACCTCTCCTCTGAGGCTGCCCATACTCCCCTTTCTTCAAGTGCATATTCTGCCTTAAATACAGTCTTCTTCCTGCTCACCTTACTGAATTTTGTCTCTGCACTCTTTCAAGTCTCTCGGGAGGTTAATAAGAGACCCCTTTCCTGGGATAAGTGTCGGTTATTTTGTTACTTCATTTAATTTTCTAGACTTTAAGCACGAGTATTCTCTCTCTCTCTTCTACTTCAGACAAGTAGGGAAGGGCTACTGGGATCTCTGATTTGGGTTTGCAAGTTCCCGTCGCCTGGGTGACCCAGACAGAAACTGCAGCTGTACGATCAGATCATGCTCTTTCGTAGCCTGCCCAAAAATCTGCTTTCTTTGCTTTGGCGAAGTTCTCAGAATACAATCTCACTCCACCCAGTGCTCTGCGGCTCCCCCAAATCCTGGGGTGGGCGGGACTTACTTCCAAGCTGTGCAGAGTCTGGCGGACACTGGACCCTGGCTTCAGGGGTCAGCAAGGGATCTGCCCTGTGTCAAGCAGTTCAGTGAGCTCCCCTTCCCTCCCTGTGCTTTTCCTGGCTCTCTCCTGCCTGCACGGCTGCTGCCATTCACTGCTACTCTCACTTTAATGAATTCCTTACTTACCTATACTCATCTGACCTGTTCCTGAATTCTTTCTTGATCAGAGTCAAGAACCCTCTCCCAGGTGGAGTATCACCAAGTGCCCGGGGATCTCTCCCCAGGTGGATTGCCCAACAACAGCAAAATGAGGAGCTGGTGGATTGATTAGTAGGTGTAGAGAAAATGAAAGTTCTTACAGCCAGGATTCTCACCTGACCCTGATCAGCTGGCTCACTGCACATGCGTGGGCAATACATTATTACTGACTCTATATGAAGAGCCCTGCTGTAAATCTGGGGAGGGGAAATCCTGGGGCAAAATACCTAGCTGAAACCAAAATCAGTGAAAGGGAGAAATGAAGTTTAAAACCTGTTTATTGCTTACAAACAGCCATCCAGCATCTCTCTCCTGCTGCAGCAGAGAATCCTCCCAGCCTCCCAGGTCCAGATAAGCCCTGCTTTCCCAGGTAATTGATATGGAGATAAACTACTTCTCTCCACCCCTTGGAAACGCCTGTTGATACGGAGATGCACTAAAGCCAGGCGAGAGACTTTGGAAATATTGCAATTTTATCCACCCAGGGCTTGGGGCTGCACAGCTGCAGGAAAGCAGAGGCTGGAGTGGTGGCAGCGCTGAGGACAGAGTCTGAGACGGCTGCGGGGACGGAGAGGCCCAGAGGCCGAGACCGGCTTTCTGCGCACAGACTTGCTCTGAGGCAGATGGGATTCTAGTGCTTGACCTGTCACTGTGGGAATCAAGTTGAGTATGAACCCTTTCACCCCAAGAACATTCCATTGTCATTTTTTGGTCTCACTGAATCAAGAGTGAACCTGCCCGGGGCTGAAACCCACTGGCAACTAGGAGTCACTGATGACCTCTGAAAGATCAGTTTTGGAATAGTGGCGCAGAAATCACGTCTCAGTACCCTGACATAAGAAAAAGGTGGGATGAAAAGATGCAGGTAGAGATTAGAGATTTCGCTTCTGTGTGACTTGAGCTTCAAGGGTACCTGAAATACTTGTTGAATAAATGAGTACAAAATGAATGAACACTTACAATTTCCTCACCAGAAACAAATGTGGCTGAGGTCATGGGTAATGGTAAACAAAACATTATTTTCAACAGCAGAGGTTGTATAAAAATATTTTCCTAACCCAAATCAATTTTAAGAGCAGTTTTCCCTCAATACACAGTTTATTCCTGTAGCTCTATTTTAATGAGCTCCTCTGACTTTCATTTGTACTTTTTTTTTTTTTTTGTAAAAACGCATTCTTGGTTAATGGAGCCTTTAGAAATTTACCTTGAGGCCCCATCTCTGTCTCGGGACCTAACTTTTGTATTCTTTGGAAATGAGGGCCTCTCAACCGTGCTTCACTGATTTAGCTCCCCAAGTATACCAGAGGCAACTCTGATGCATGAAGAAGTACACTGAAGCAAACTAATAAAAAGCCTAGTAAGGAAGGTAACATGGTAATAAAACATGCAGAAGATGAAAATCCACTGGGCTCTCCACTAGGAGGACCACCAAATAGTTATATGTGGAAACATAATTATAGTGGAATTTCAATATGAGTATGATTCAATTTTTGAATTTACTGAATCCACAGAAAATTTATCTTAGTCTGTCCCTGTGGTTCTCAAATGAGACTGTGCATCTGAATAACCTCGAGTATCTGTTAAAACAATAGATTGCTGAGCTGTACTCCCCCAGTTTCTGATTTAGTAGGTCTGGGGTAGGACCAGATAATTTGCACTTCTAACAAGTTCTCACGTGATGCAGATGCTGCTGGACAGAACTATACTTTCAAAACCACTAGTCTAGGCAGACTCTCCCCTGTGTTTCCTAATCCCTTCCCTACTTTTCTGTTGTCCTTCTGAGAAAATGAGGCAAATTCTCATTTCAACACTACTTCCCTGGCTTCTGTTAGTTTCTCTTGAGAAAAATAAAATAAAATAAAACCTTAAAGCAAGAACAAAGTGATGTTAGTAGTAACCACACCTGGGTTTCCATCCTTCCACACATTTTTAAGTGGAATGAAGGTTTTATTTTAGTCAATAAGATGTCAATGCTTCTTAAAAAATAAGAGCTCAACTGAAATAATATGAATGTGATACAACTGACTAGCACTAAAAAGAGATTCTCTTCCAGTTGTCAAATATGCATAAAATACTTATCTTCATCCAGATCTCTTCATACTTAGAAAAGAACTGTGGTAGTCATAAAATGATAGGAAAAAAACAGTACTCACTTGCCACAGAGATCTTTACTTTTTTTGTTTATTTTGTCAAAGAAAAAATAGCACACCTACAGTCTAAACAATCTAAGGTAGACTATAGTGCTTAAATTGGGATCTTTACAAGTAAGTTATTTTTTTTCCTTTTCTTCATGTATTGACAAAACAAAGAGGCACAGCATGGTGGTATCATAAGTAGGACATAGTCTGACTGTTGTCCAGAGCTGATGGAGCAAGTCATGTGAGGCTCTAAATGAGCTTCCCACCTGCTCTACACTTGAGCAATTCCAAAGAGGTTAGGGCCACGTTGATTAAAACATTTGTAAGAACAAATTAATATTCGAAGAGGTACCAGGTGTAGGTTTCTGCTTATCTTCCATTTCTAAAAAGTAGAGATTAAAAATAAAATTAAGGCCTTGCTTAATAAATATTTTTGAATAAAATAAATATTAGCTTTCCAAGAGATTTCACAACACTGATTTCAATAAGGACACACTAATCATTTATGCTTCTTGATTTTCTCTTTTCTCACACAAACCAGCTAAGAAAGGCATACTCAATGCTAACCAAAATTCAAATGATAAAGGATTATCTATGCTTTTAACCAAACATATTAGTACATTGTCTAGCCACAAAGTGTTTGGGATAGAGCTAAAAAATGCACAATCCACACAAACCTGACTTCTGTCCTATGGGGATGTTAAGTTGATCGATCAACAAACATTTGCTGAATTCCCCAATGGACATGTTGATTTTGTCCAGAGTTCATTTCCCATGGAATTTAATTGTGCTAGTACTCTTTGTTCACTGTCTACAATATTCATTAAGATAGTCACTGGCTGAGTTTCAGGCAAGTTGCCCAATACATGACTTAAATTTTTATACTTCAAATATTTTTGATTACTTCTCAGTGCACAAATAGGCCATCAAAAACCCTGTTAGCCAATTTAGTGTACATGTCCTGACCACTAATGTTGGAAATAATGGCAACCTCAAAAGCTCGCCATTTGCATGTTTTATAAACAGCTTCTGAAGTCCACACAGTCCTCAGTCACACAGCTAGTAGTTTAATTGGCTGATAACGCAGTTGGTTTTATCTGAACACATTGGGCCGACATCATCATAATCTGCAGTGAGAGAATTCATGACTGTTCTGTTCACTGTTCCACAAAAGAACTTTGAGGGCCCATTTAAAGTTTCGAACACCTAAGCACAGTTATTAATTCATCCTTGAGAGAGTAATAGCCTTTCAACCCTGATAATAAATGAATGGGGAGACAAAGTCATACATAAATACTACCTTCACATCCACCTCCAAGAGTCACTACGAAGTATTCAAAAGATAATGGCACTATTCTAATGATAAAATATTTTGAATGAAGGTAGACAATGGTGCAGAATCTTTACAACTGGACTTCTTTCCTAGAAGGAAGTTCAGTTGACCAATCAGCAAACATTTATTGAATACCCAATAGGCATTTTGTTTTTGCTTGTCCAGCATCCATTTCCTATTCTGCTGGCACAAAAAGTCTACCTTTTCCTTTGGGTGACCACCCTTTCTCCAGTTTCAGTGTATATGTTACAGGAGGAAGAGGGAAACTTATCTCACTCCTTGACTCAAGCCACATCACTCAGGCCCAGCACATAAACTAAGACAGCCCGATAAAGCCAATGAACATCAGCCCCAGGGCATTCCCTGGTCTCATGACAGAGGGAAATTCTGCCTCTGCTGACAGAGGGCACAGTTTAGGGAGCTTCCTCCTGAGAGTAAACCAAGACAAAAGAAAACAGATAATACATAGAGAAGAACAGATTCCTTTGGGTACCTGATTCAGCATGACTAAATATTCACCCAGACCCATCCCTGGGCCTTCTTTATTACTTGAGTTGGTATGAGTTGGGTTTCTTTAAATTGCAATCAAGAGTTCTAAAAAATGATAAGAAGCAACCTAAAACCTGTACCACACTAGGCAAAGTGCCAAGCATACAAAAACATATAAGAAACAATCCCTGATTCTAAGAGTCTTTTTCACAAAGAAGTTATAAAAATAAGACATAAGCATACATAAAAAATACTAGAAACACAAGGTTTAACCCAATGGTAGGTTCTATATGAGCACAGAGAAGGAAGACACCACTATAGGCTGCATATTAAGCAAGATTTCAGAAAATAAGAAAATGATGAGCTGGGTTTTGAAGGAGACTAGGAAGTGGCTGCTTGGAGAGGACATGAAAGGACATTCATAAAGGGTGAACCATGAGAGCAGAAATTCAGGAATGTGCATACTGTATTTTGGAAACAACACAGTATAAACAATAAATAGACCATAAAATGTTGAATCATAGGACATGGACAATAAATATATTAGTCCAGGGGTAAAAAGAATTCATAAGTGGTTTTCTAATGATAGATATATTATGTATAATATTTTAATTCTTTTCCATATAAGGTCATATTGATTAGATTATAATGACTAACTGATGTTGCGATTGTGCTCAGAGAACTAGTGATGAAAATCAAAAGCTACATGGTCCTTTTCCTTTCCATATAGTAGAAAACCCTTTCATCCAACCAGCTGTTCCTGTCCACTACTGTGACACATCATCTAGAAGTAAAGGGCCATTAAAATAAACCATGCTACATACATTTTGCTTAGCTTCTGTTTAAGAAACTAGAACAAAGAGTAGAGCCATGAACCAAGAGGAGGTTACTAAAAAAAGACAAACATAAACCAAGGAAGCAAGTGGGGACATACAGTTATCTGATTTGCTTAGTCCAATTTCTCCATGAGGTAAGAAGTTTATAACAGAAACTATTAAAGGCATTTTCTGTTTCGACTATGGCTTTAGCCACTTACCTTTTGTCATTATGTCACTAAGAAACTGTATGGCCAGAATATGGATTGGCTTTTGCTACAAGCAGGAATGCAAGGTGACTTGTGTTTCTTTTTCCCCTTCTTGATGTACTACTATTTAGTTAATTAGAATTAAATGCTTTTTTAAGGAACTGATTGTACCAAAGGCCATTATCAGTTTTGTATTGAATAGGGAACTTCACTTGTGATTATTTTCTAACTTGATAATTACTATTTCTGATATAATATTTCTCAGGGCTATGAATTATTTCTTGGAAATTTTACTGAGACAAATGAACTCAATATAATTCTTTGGTGACATACTTTTCCATCTAGAGTCATTGGGCTCAGTAATGTTTGTATGAAAAGAAGTGTCTAATACCTTACCCTTTGATATCTATTTAAATTTCTATTTCCATTTGTGGCATCATTACAGTGGTTTCTATCTGTATGACATATGTCCATTTGAAATGAACATATTACAAAGGAATAATGAACACTCTCTTTAGAGGACGTCTTTTCACAAATATCAATTAACAAAACCTCACGACTCTGTCAAAGATAATTACTGCTCTGGTCATTGTTTACAATAGAAACTGAAACACTGAAAGAGCCTTATTGTCAAGGTGAAGTCAGAGAAGAGGAAAAGGAGTTGGTCTATGATTAGACATGCTTTTATATTGAAACTATATCTTTTTAGCAAAAAACTTTAAAATCTGAAATGCTATACTAAAGTCTAATTTTTCGCTCTTTACTATTCACAGTGGAATGCATTATTTATTTCCTAAAACAAAAAACATGATGATATCTTCTCCCTATTTTAGGGAAAAGTAGTTTCACACTTTTAAGTTTAAATATGCATGTTTACTAAGTTTTATATTTGTTGAATCATAGAATTGAGAGATTTTAAAACATCACTCATATACCTTGGTGACAATCAACAATCATTGTCATATTTTAAACTTTGAGAAATCAAAAATTATTAAATAATGTGTTTATATCATACAGTATAAAGTAAAGCTTTGGATAAAGTTTCAATATTACTTGAACCACAAGGAACAGGAAAAAAGAGTAAGATGGTTTCCTGTTTTCTCAGGAAAAAGTGTTACAGTAGGCAGGATACTGGCCCCCCCAAAATGCCCATGTCCTACTCCCTGGACTGTGTGAGTATGTGTATTACCTTACACGGCAAAGGGATTTTGCAGGTGTGATGAAGTTAAGGACCTTGAGATTAGGAGGTTATTCTGGATTATGCAGGTGGACCCAATTTCATCACAAGGATTGCTCAAACCGGAAGAAGGAGGCAAAAGAGAAGGTCCAAGTGATGTGGTGTGAGGAGTACTAGATCTGCCCATGCTGGCTTTCAGGGTGAAGAAAGGGGGCCATGAGCCAAGCAATGTGGCTGGCCTCTAAAAGCTGGAAAGACCAAGAATATGGATTCTCCCCTAGAGCATCCAGAAAGGAATACAGCCCTGACATCCTGATTTTAGCTGCGATGATTGGTAGACTTCTGACCTAGTAAACTGTAAGACAAGGTAATTGGTTACAGTAGCAATAGAGAACTAATACTGGTATAATGTTTCAAATTAGCAGGACAATTAAAAACACGACTATGACAGCCCCTTGTTCTCTCAGGGAATCAAGACACTTTGGAACTAGAAGAGATTTTGTTATAATTTCTTCATTGCCCAGATGAGGAAGTCCAGATATAGTGAGAAGAAAGGTAACTTTCTTTAGGCTTCACAGTCCAAGGCAGAGAGAGGACTAGAATCGAAGTTCACTAAATTCTAGGTCAGTGTTAGTCAGAGTATGCCTCCCAGCTTTTTTCACCAATGTGGGGTTTTGATCACAGTTTAATAAAAATTTGCAGAACTGTTTGGAAGAATGAACCATTGTTGGAAAGTGCATAGGTTTTCAGATAATGCAGAGAAGTATATTGCTTTGCTATTCTGATCTGCCTCCAATTGATGGTTAAACATATTCACTTAAATTATCCACACATCACTTGAAACTCAGCCTGTCCAGGATGAAACTTGGGATCTTGCCTCCAAATCAGCTCCCCCTGGGATTATCTGGTTTTCTCCTTCACACGCCTCCAAGGTTTCCCACATCCAATCCGTCAACAAGTTCTGTCACCCTAATTCCTCAAGGTGCTTTCTTTCCTTGCATTCCTACTGCTCTAGCTCACACCCACACTCGGCAACCAATGTAACAGGTCTCTTCTTCAGCTTTCCTTCTCTACAACTTCCAGTTAATCTAACACAGTAGTGCCAATTTACTCGTTCTGAAATACATCTTTCTTTATATCATTGATTTGTCCCCACACATTGAGTAGGACTCCATTTCCAAACAGGATCAAGTTCAAACTCTTTATTCTATCCTCTGACAGATTCAGAGAATTTGACTCAATTTATGGAAATGTCTCTTCTTCCTATTCCCATCCAGAAAACAACTTAATAGATTCACTGCCTGATGAACATGATCCATTCTCCTTTATGTCTTTCTTTTCCTCTAAAATAGCCTTGCTGGTTCTTTCTCGGTGTATCTGAATTCTGCCTGTGTCAAGATCCTATACAAGTTCCAGCATCTTTCTGGGCACTTTCCAGGCCAGACAACCTACAGTTATTTCACGTCCCACTTTGACACCCTAAATCAATTGGTCTCTACCACTCATTTAACATTTAGTTTTGTTAGCATATTTTACATCTTTAAAATTTAAACTCTGAGATTTTAAACCATTTGGGACAAACTAGGTCTTCATATTTGCCTTTAGCACCCAGATTTTCTGCTTAAAGCAAATTCTCAAATATTTATGAAGTAACTGAAAATAATTTTAAAAATCCAAGATGAACACTCAGAATGACAGCTCCTCCATACCAGCAGGGATAAGGGCCAGCAATGAGCACTACTCTAAAGCTAGCAGCTATATTTAGGAACTGCAGTAATACATTCAGATTTGCCCAGATAGCTTGGTTTCCTGATATTTTTCCAGCTCTTAATAATGTCCACTTTCACTCTCAAAAGCATCTTGGCTTAGATAATACATTATATAGTCATTCTACCCTTTGGGCAGTTTTGACCACGGTGAGGGCAGAAACCAGAAAGGAAATCCTGCTCACGTTCCAGCCACCCAACCCAACAAAGCAGCATTCTCTCTTCTGTAGAGTGATCCTGTTCTCCATCACCACCTCCACATAAATCAATGGCCTCTGGATTTCATGTGGGAGGTTCCAACACTTGGGTGATGCTCAGCTTCAGATAGATGTACTGAAGTTGAAGGCGATTTAAGTTTTTTAGAAGAAAAAAAAATAGTTGCTGAATACAACAGTAACTCTACCCAGCAGTTCAAGTACAAAAGAACGAGTTCTCTAAAGGGAAAGGAGAATTCAGTGCATTCCCATAAGAGTAGAAGTAATCAAGACACAATATGGGAGTTCATTTATACTATAATTGTTTTGCTATTTTTCTGAATAAAATAATAACATTCACCCCATTTCAATTTTTCTGAACAATAAATACACATTACTTTCAGGACTGTTTAGAATTAGAAATGTGATTCCTTCTGATCCTCTTAATGCCTAACGTACATCCAGTTGACTAACCACTGCATAAATGTTTTAAAACCTATATTCATTTTCACAGTTGACTGGATGAAATGATCAGTTTTATAAATGAATGCCAGTGGTATCTAAACAGTAATAACGTTTTACTGCAAAGTAAGATTTTGCTCTATAAGTAATGAGTAAAATTATTAAATGTAATCTTATGTTTCATTACTGGCAGCTTGTCATAAAAAAGGAATTAAGGTTGCAAATTTTCATAAAGTAGATCAGCATTTTCACTCATTTGCAGTGAAAACTACTCAATCTAATCTCTTTTGAGGGTAGTTTTAATTACATTACATCATTCAATACAGGGTTGAAAGTTCATGTTCCAAACTGTTCCCTCCCTAAACTCTTCAACTTTAAAGGAATCTGGGGAAATGTTAAGTTCAACTAATGTAACTATACGAAATGAAAACTATCAAATGCATAACTTGGGCACAGGATCACTCAAGTGTTTGGAAAGGATTTTATGAGACTATTAGGTTGCCTCTAAGTCACTAGTTCAAATATGGCCCAAGTTGGTAGTAACTAAAAAAGATTAATTTTTGTTACCATTTCAAAGATTTATGTCAGTAGTTAATATTTAAATATCAAATTACATTGAAATTATTGATAATTCTGTTCTTGCTGAGGACTAACTGAACTCAGATGGCAGGGACTAATCACATTTGGAAAAAGACAAGAGCATCTGGAGGAATTATGGTAAAGGTTAACATTTCATATTGAATAAAATTGTTCAATGACTATTCGCCAATCCTCATCTCACTACCTCATAAGATAAGCATAACACAATTTCACATTTGCCTGAAGAGAAGCAATTACAATTTGATATTTGGTTGTTTCTAGTTCTATGTCAAGAATAAAGACCCATTTGTCATCAAGTGTCTCCCTTCTTCAACTGTGCCTTCAAATGGCAAACTCCATCAAAACAGAACATTCTGTAAAATGTAACAGCATAACCAGACGTTGGCATTATCAAATGGGTTCTCCCTGCATGATAATATTTACTCCAAAGGTCAAAATTCTCTAAGCTTAGTTCCTGAAAAGATAATTAAGATATTGAAAATTTTATAGAAAGATAGGCTTCTAGGCAAACTAATTTTGAATAATCTCTCTAAAGTAGAAAAGCAGCATAAAACCCTAAAGATACATCAAAGCAACTGTTTACAAACATAGTTAATTTGACTGTCATTCTCACATATTTTGTGTGTGTTTTCACTCTAGAAACAGGGAGGTAAACAACACCATTCAAATAACATGTTTCAATTGCAAAGCACATGGTAATGTATATTCGAAATGAAATTTTCTTCATCAAATTTGTAAATATCCTTAAATTTATTTAGTATAATTTATAAAGTCATACTATACACTTATTCTAATTCAGTTATCATATACTTTTTTCACTGCCACATACTTACTAAATGGTACTTGTTTAATTTTTTCAGTTATTTTAGTAAGGTTAGAATCAATCGTTGTTTCAAAACAAAACAATTTTCTTTTCAAAATTTTTCTCACAATTTTCCACCACTTCCATTTCTTTTACTTATCAACTTATCTAAGTATACAATTCCAGATTTTGAGTTATTTTCTCTTAGTGCTTTGAGGATAGTATACCATTTTTTTCTAGTATCTGCTTTCAGTCCATTTCCATTTCTTTGTAAGTGACATATTTTTCTTAGATAATTTTATCTTTAGCTCTTAATGGCTTCTCTTTGGTAGTATGCAGTTTTATCAAAATGTGTCTAGGTATGGATTTGTTCTTATTTAATCTGCTTGACGCTCAATATGCTTTTTCAATATGAGAGACCATGCATGTCTTTCTTCACTATTTGAACACTTTCTGCCATTAACAAGGATTCACATGCAGGTCTCTGATTTATTTTTTAACCATTATGTTTTTAACTCATGCTATATTCTTATGACACTCCATTGCTGTTTTTGTAATTCACTCAGAACATATTTAATTGATAAAAATGTATCTTACTTCCCTTTTAAATTTTAAAATGAAATGATGTAGATAAACAAATACATTTATTCTCCTATTCTTTCCTCCATCCTTATTGTTTCTTCACTAATGATGAATGTTAACCTACATATGTGTGTATGTATAAAACCCTCTAAGAAAATTCTTTCATTTATCTGGCGTGAATACCAGTGGCTCTATGTTCCACTCCACAAATGAATAGACAAGCCTCATCTCCCTTCCATATTTCAGTCTTTCAAATAGGTTAAGGCAGCTGTTGTGAATATTTGTATCACCACCAATTAATGAATTTACTCATGTTTTCTCTTATGGTTCAAAATAAAAATATGCATGCTATATTACAATGAAAGAAACCTCAAGGTGATATCAGAAGGCATAAACTAAAGTCTTAATTCTGTTATTTCACAGTTTTGAAACTTATGAGCGAGCTACTTGGTTGCCTCACTTGTGAATGGAGACAATGAAAACCAAGTCACAAAGTTAATATGAGGATTAGGAAGTCATGTTATTAAAAGCTGCCTCCTCAGGAAAGTTTCCCTTAAACCCCCTGACATAGGCTAAATGTTTGTGCTCCCCCCAACCAAAATTCGTATGTTGAATTGGAATCTTCATGGCTAATGTGATGGTATCAGGAGGTGAGGCCTTTGGGAGGTGATTAGGTCATGAGAGCAGAGTCCTCATGATTGGGATGGGTACTCTTATAAAAGAGACCCTACAGAGCTCCCAAGCTCCTTCTGCCATGTGAGGATACAACAAGAAGTCTGTGACCCAAAAGAGGGCCCTCACCCAACCATGCTGGTACCCTGATCTCAGACTTCCAGCCTCTTCTTTCTGGTTTACTCAATCCTGTAAGGTGGTGGAACCCATGAGACTCATCACTTGGTAACCAAATTCTAGCCCTATTGGTTACCTAAAGTAGGAAGTACATAATCAGAACATTAAACTCTTCCTGCATTGGCATACAAAAGACACTAATTTCAAGTTTCATCTTCTATTAGCTCCTTCTACAGCCTACAATCATGCACATATTTCCCCATCCTCAAAATCTTTCCTTAAGTCTTCCTCAACCCCCAGGGAACATTCTATTTCCCTTTTCCCTTTCACCCTGTACACTTCATGGACATTAGTCAAAGCATGCTGGTTTCACTTTCTGTTCCTATTCAAGATTCTGGGTGATGCAACCTGCTTCTAGCCCTCCCACTTAATGACACAAGGGACACCATCTTCCACCCCAATTTTCTAGCCTGTTTTTTTCTCCTCATCCCTGAATTTCTCAACTTTAATCAACTCACTCTTGAGCCCCTATTGTAGTAATAGAAGAGCCAAGTTTTCTCATGACCAGAGAATAGTGTGGAAGTGGCTGAAAAAGGACCAGCAGGTCAAAGAGACTTCAATGTCAGAACAAGAAGGCACAGGACACATGGTAGATAAGCAGAGACCAATGTCAAGTGGACAACTCATCATGGAGATAGGACCATATCTGAGGTCTTGACAGGTCCTGACCATATACCTCAAGGGATACCCAGGTGGAAGAGAGGACATCCACTTCCTACTACCATGAGCCTGCTTAAGAGCTCCAAAAGTTGGAGAATACAAGAAGAAAGGGAGGGGAAGGAAATCCTGAGGGATCAAGATTAAATCTGAAATAACTAAGAACATCCTAAAATTACCACATAAACCTAGAATTAACTAGAATAAGTTTTCCAGTAGAATAGGGGCCCAAATAGAAGATAAGTTCAGCAGAAGAAACAGTAAAAAAAAAAACCAAAAAAAAACTATTTCTTGCCTGTGTTATAGCTAGAAAACTGTACCCTTTCTACTTGGTTTTGCCCCTTCCTTCTTGATTGAATTTCCTTTGCTGACTCCTGCTTTTGTCCACACCTTTAATATTGTCCTCAAGGGTTCTGTCCATCTGATCTTCTCAATTCATAGTGTAAGTCTCTTTAGGAAATCTTCATTCCTGGCTTCAAGTGTCATACTTACATATAAACAGTCCTTAAATCCACATCACCAGATCCAACTTCTTTGTGTCAAAAAAAGTTTTCATCTTGTCATCCACTGCTTCAGCTGCTCTACTGTGAGTAGCTGTTACAGGCTGAATTGTGTCCTCCCCAAATTTATATGTTGTAGTTTTAACCCCTATTACCTCCAAAGGTAGCTGTATTTGGAGATAGAGTCTTTAAAGTGGTAATTAAGTTAAAATGATGGCATTAGGGTGGACCTTAATTCAAGATGTGTGTTCCTATAAGAGGAGGAAATTTGGACACAGACATACACAGAAGGAAGACAATGTGAAGACATAGGGAGAAGACAGCCATCTACAAGCCAAGGAGAGGGGCCTCAGAGGAAACCAAACTTTCTGATACTTTGGTCTTCAACTTCTAGCCACCAGAATTGTGAGAAAATAAGTTTCTTTTGTTTAAGCCATTTAATCTGTGGCACTCTGTTATGGCAGCTGTACCTATCTAATACGATAGCTTTCAAATTTAAGTTCAAACTTCACAACAAAAGTCATCCTGATCTCACACCTGCTTCTCTCTATAATCTCAATCCCTATGCCTCATACTCACTCAGTGCCCTGTACTCATTGTACAATTTATTTATTTGTATAATGTTACCTCTGCCCAGGCAGTTCCTTCACCCGAAATGACTGTTACTGTTCTTTATTCTAATGCCTCCCTCTCATTCAAAGTACACATTTATAAGCAATGCCTATTAACATAATTTTAACATGTATTATGTATTCTCTAAGTACCAAATACAATCACTGTGTTTGTCTCAGAGATAGACTAAGAACGCTCCATTTAATTGAGGTGCCTTCTTCTCATAGCACTCTATCCACTCCTCCATCACAGTACTCATCACAAGACCAGTCATTCTTTCTTGTCTGAAGGACTTGATTTAAAAATATATATATTCTTACTAAGCATTTACTATATATTATCTTTATTAAACACCTGCTGTGCAAAGCACTTTCTATGCATTGTCTCATCTATAATTCATCACAGCCCATGAGATAGGTACTATTACTACTGCAGTTTTACAGACAGAACCTTAGCCTCAAAGAGGAAATTAAGATGACATAGGTGGTAAGTGGTAGGGCTGGTCATCAAGCCTAATTTGTAAAGTTCCAATTACCTTATTATACCACTTTTGTGAGCATGTGAGCTCCTGGAGGGCTGTATCCCCAGCCCTTGGTAAAAGACCTGACACATAGTTGGAAAAAATTAATGAGTTTGAGTGGATAAATCAATGATGATAGAAAAAGTCTCCTTAACATGAATACCTTAAATTCAGTTAAAGAAAATAAAGAATAACTAAGTTGGAAAGCATAGGAAAGATGGTCCAGAATGTCTGGTTAAGAGCAAGGAATTACATACATGGATGGGTTCCCTCCCCAGAGTCTCTACTTAACAGCTTTGTGAACATAGCCAAATTACTTTGTTCCTCTGTACCTTGGATTTCTCACTGGTATCATGGGTTAGTTTGGACATTAATTGAGGTATTCCAGGTGACAAGCTTAGCACAATGTGAGACATACACTAAATACCAAATAAATGTTGGTTGTGGTTACTATTATTAGTTTGCAATTTCTTTACTTGAAATGAGACTAGCAGCTCATCAAAGAATTTTGAGAGGGAATCTATCAGAGCAAGAACATCTTTCCCATGAAAAAAAATGTTCATTGGGAGAAAATGCAACATGGCAACTTGTCCAAGGTGTTCATGTCATGGTCAGTGAACACAGAGTGTTCTGGAACTTTTTCCAAGTAATATGGTATGTGTTAGTTTCATTAAATGTCTCCTAAATGTAACAATCTATTCCAGATGGTAATGTGAACAACTTACAGATATGTTACATAGGCGATCATGATTAAAGATTTACTCCCATCTTGAGAACTAACATACATTTCTATTTTCATTTTCCCACTGATGATCTCTCTTTCCTTTCAGTGTTTAATGTCCAGCTGGTTTGACTTTTAAATTTCTCCTCAACCATTATTTCACCTTAACATTAGCCCCCATTAGCAATGGCTTGGCCAGATTTTTCTCCATTATACATCTGGTGAAATATATTAATAACCTAAAAGAACAATGGAGCTGGTATTCAAATCCAGATCTTGTGATTCATCAGTCATTCTTAAAAATAAAATATGTACCAACTACTGTGCTAAGCTCTGTCTATATAATTGTTACCCATCTTTAGCACTCCTACTTACACAGTACTGGAAATCCTAGCCAGAGCAGTCAGGCTGTAAAATGAGATAAAAGGCATCCAAAAAATAAAGAAGTAAAATTGTGTTTGTTTGCAGATGATGTGACCTAATATGTAGAAAACACTAAAGATTCCTCTGAAAAACTGCTACAACTAAGCAACAAATTCAGTAAAGTTGCAGAAATACAAAATCAACATACATAAAACAGTTGTATTTCTATACACTAACCACAAAATATATAAAAAAGAATCCCATTCACCAGTGCATCAAAAACAAAGTTCTTAGGTAGAAATCTAACTAAAGAAATGAAAGATCTGTACAATGAAAACTGTAAGACTTTGATGAAAGACATTGAGGAAGATACAAATGTAAAGATATCCCATATTCATGGGTCAGAAGAATTAATACTGTCAAAATGTCCATATTACAGATTATACATTAATCTGTACATTCAATGCAATACTTATCAATACCTTTCAAATCTCCAATGGTATTTTTCACAGAAATAGAAAAAATCCTAAAGTCTGTGTGGAACCACAATAGACCCTAAATAGTCAAGGCAATCCTGAGAAAGAACAAAGCAGGATGCATCACATATCCTGGTTTTGAACTATACCACAAAGCTATAGTAATCAAAACCATATGGTATTGGCCTAAAAGTAAACGCATAGACCAACAGAATAGAATTGAGAGTCCAGAAATAAATCCCTACATATACAGTCAACTAATATTTGACAAGAGAGCCAATAATACTCAATGAGGAAAGGATAATCTCTTCAACAGGTGGTATTGGGAAAACTGCATAAAACCACACACAGAAGAATAAAACTGGATCCCTTCTTACACCACACTCAAAAATGAACTCAAAATGGACTAAAGGCTTAATTTAAGAATTGAAGCCATAAAACCCCTAGAATAAAAAAGAAGGGGAAAAAACTCTTTGAAACTGGTATGTGCCATGATTTCCTGGATATGACAGCAAAAGCACAGTAACAAAAGCAAAAATAAATAATGGGGGCAACATCAAATTAAAAAGTGTCTGTGCAGCAAAAGAAACAACAAAATGAAATGGCAACCTATGGGATGGGAGAAATCACTTGTAAATTACATATCTAACAAGGAGTTAATCTCCAAAACACATAAGGAACTCATACAACTCAACAGCAAATGAAAAGAAGAAAAAGAAACCCAATTAAAAATTGGGCAGAGGAACTGAATAAACATTTTTCCAAAGAAGATATATAAATGGACAATAGGTACATGAAAAGGGGCTTTACATCACTAATTGGGAAATGCAAATCAAAGTCACAATTAAGTATCACTTCACACCAGTTAGAATGGCCATCATCAAAAAGACAAGAAATAACAGTGTTGGTGAGGATGAAGAGAAAAGGGAACACTTGTGCACTTTTAGTGGAATGTAAATTGGTACAAACACTATGGAAAACAGTATGCAGGCTCCTCAAAAGTTGAGAATCACCATAATCCAGCAATCCTGTTTCTGAGCATATATTCAAAGAAACTGAAATCAGGATCTCAGAGATATCTGCACACTCCTGTTCACTGCAACATTACTCAGAGTAGCCAAGATATAGAAACAACCTAAGTGTCTGTTAATGCATGAATGGATACAGAAGATGTGGGGTATATATACCCCACATCTTCTGTGTGTGTGTAATATATATATATATATATATACACATACACACACACACACACAAAAGAAAGTGATTCAGCCATGAGAAAGAAGGAAAGCTTGTCATTCACAACGACTTGCTTAGATCTTGAGGGTATTATGCTAAGGGAAATAAGTCAGACAGAGAAAGACAAATACCATAAATCATTTATATATGGAATCTAAAAAAGACAACTCAGAGAAACAGTAAAGTGGTGGTTACCGGGAGTTGAGAGGTGGGGAAAATGGGGAATGCTGGTCAAAGTACACAAGCGTCCAGGTATAAAATTAGCAAGTTTGGGGATCTAATGTACAGCATGATGATTACAGCTAATAATACTGTATCATATACTTGAATGTTGCTAAGAGGAGATCTTAAGTATTCTCAATATAAAAAAAGAAATGATAACTATGTAACAGGTAGCTAATATTAGGTAATAATTTTGCAATTTATAAATGTATCAAGTCAGCACATCAGATATCTTAAACTTATGTGTCAATTATATCTCAATAAAGCTGGAATAGAAACATTATACTATCATCGATGTTAATTCATAGATTTAAATCTTGCTTGTGTTGGTTGACTTAGATAAGGACAAATAATAAGAGGAGATCTTATGTTCACATTCACACAAAAAACACAATTTACCTTTGATGGAGGAACAAACTCAACACATTCCAGCCATATGGTTAAAAAGAAATTTCCACATATTACACATTTTCTTCCTTGAGAGATTATGTCCCTGACCTGTGGGTACCATGTTATAGCTTGCATTAGGAAAGGATTCTTTGCTGCTAGCTGATTCATTATAAATCTTGATGTTATTTCCTAGATTAAAAAAGAATATAGTTCATCAGATTATTTTCAAAGTAACTGTTTTTATACTACATTTATTTCCATTCATTAATCTTTCTTTTGGTTTATTCCTCAGTTTCTGTTAAATTACTTTTTTGTAGTATATATAATCAATTGTACTGTATTGTCAATGACTGGCATTGTAAATAAGTTCAGTTTCAATAATATAAGAAAAGTTACTTCCATAGTAATATTTCTATGCCTCATATACAGGAACCCATGTTATAATAAACTTACATCGTTAAATAAAGTTTAGGTTCAAATTTTATGCCTCTCATTACAATAAGCAAGGACTGCACTGCTATTTAAATTGGATTCAAAAACTGACTCTGTCATATTTATTAATGTGTAAATCCTTACTACCTAAACTGTGGGTCATGGACCAGTAGTAGGATCTGAATCACTTGGAACCCGTTAAAAAAAATAAGATTCCAGGCTGCCCTCTAGATCTACTGAATAAAACCTGCAACTTACAAGGTTTGCCAGGTAATCCATATCTGAATCTTAATCTCAAACTGTTAAAGTTTGAGAAGCACTGGTATAAGTTACCTACTGCACTGAGTACCTGAATAAAGTTATATTGGTAAAGAGTACTGATTTCTATTAACCAAATCTCTGAATTCAATGTGCATTAAACCTATCCACATAGCTATGTTTGGAAACTTCATTTTAGTTAGTAATAAAAATAATATGATAACATTAAAAAATAAAAGAGGTGGTGAGGAAATACAAGCTTTCACCATGACCATCAACAAAATCAACATCTTAAAGTAAAAAAATATATATGTAACATTAAATCTGCACTGATTTAAATTTCATAACAAACAAAATAAACATTTGATTTACTCCACTACATGCCCCCCATTGTTTGGGACAGTAGCATATGAGTTCTGTATATATACAAACATTGCATGAATTTCAATAGCATATGGGACGATTTTTTCTGG
The DNA here is from genome assembly GCA_032199065.1 of Smutsia gigantea. NCBI lineage: Eukaryota > Metazoa > Chordata > Mammalia > Pholidota > Manidae > Smutsia > Smutsia gigantea. The sequence goes on along the minus strand of JAVSCE010019962.1, from coordinate 166,725 downwards.
CCAAAAGATTTTTCAGTGGTATTAAAAACGTCCACAATAGTCTCTGATAGAAATCTTTGGGAATTCATATACACACACACACACACACACACACCACACACACACACACATGCATACTTGCATCATAATCTTTCATTCATTTACTCCAATTAAATTCTTAAAAAATAACAACAAAAATCCTATAAATTGCTACCTTGCTGTTTCTAATTACTCTATCTTTCCACTTAACTAGCATCTGGAGAAGCTGCCTTTATAATGCAAATAGCCTGAGCATGGGTTCCTTCAATGTCTGATCCTTCAACAGTATAACCTCCTACCCACTTAAGGTTATCCTCCTGGATGGTTACATAAGGAGATCATCCTTTCTGAAAGAATTACCCTTTCACACTAATATTACCAGAACTTCTGAACTAGATGTCTATTATCACCCTTTCTCTTACACAGAGCATAGCTTGTGATTCTGATGAAATATTGATTTTAGAGGTCTGTTTTTAGGTCCCAGAATTCAGTGCTAGGTCAGAAAACAGACAATGGTTCACTTACTCAAATAGCAGATGGTAGAAGAATTTGTTGAAATACATGGACCTATAAATAGGTCACTATTCATACAGTTCAGTTTCCATTTATGATTTTTGGAACCAAACATGTTTGCTGCACCCAGTATCTCTCTTGTCAACTCTTACATTACCCATTATTTATATTCTCCTACTTCCTGCCAATGTGTTTCTTTGGAATAATAGCATATACCATTGAAATATAAAGTTATTACTTGGAAATGGGAGTATATACAAAGTAAGATAGTATTGGCATGACCAATAGTATCTTTTAGCATATCTCTTAAAGATATATACAATCTAATGTCATCTAGAAGTCAAAAAATCTTTTATGAACAAATAAATTGTTTCTTTCGATTAGTTACATGCTATTTCATTAAAATATTTGCTAGTTAACTCTATGTAGGTCAGAGATTATTCATTCTTATGTTTAAACCATCATAGGTTAAAATTAGTTTCAGCTGTGTTTTTTTTATTTTCTTTACATGTGATGATTTAATTTGAATTATAAAATTATCCATAAACCAATTATATAATATATAAATACGAAAAATTATAAAATGTAAAAACAAATATGAAGTCTTAGAAGCAATGATGAATTCTGGTAGTGTGGTCCGTTGTTACTGTATGAGTGATAGGCACTAACCCATAGCATCCAGAGAAAGGATTCTGAGTTAGTCAGATATACAAACAGGTACATGTCCTGGCTCTGTGACTTACTATTTGTATGATCCTATTTAGCCAAGTGCTTAACTTCTCTGGCCTTGGATGCCTAATCTGTAAATAGGGATTTTTCCCAGTACTATCACACAGAACTCAGAGAATTAAGTCAGGTAACATGGGAAAAACTTCATCTAGCATCTACTGATGCAGTATTTTCTGGCTCACATTTTATTATAACTGAGTTAACATTAAATTTTAGTTCATAAATCTCTTAAGTAAAGAAATGTTTTAAAATATTAGCCAAAGCACAGCCTGAATCAAAAGCCCTATAATTCTTTGACAGCCCACATTAATCAATAATGTTAACCAAACATCCAGTAGAAATAACTTATATTCTAAGTACAAATATGAAATGTAAAATAAATTTCTCACCTTTCTAAGAAAAAATCTTAGAGATATTTTCAAAATGCCCAAATCATTTATATATATAATAAATAAAATCATTATTTCTACAAAGTATATTAAAAAATAATAATTCTTCTGTTCCTAGACCCTTACTGTTTTGAAAATGAAAAGGAAGAAATACTGCTTTCTCACCCTGTGTCTTGGTCTCAGCTACAGGGCAACATTCTTGGCCTGGAGGGCTCCCTGTAAGACCACTGCCACATTGGGTTAATTGCTCATCCAGCTGCCTCCACAAACCAAAACCTCCTCCACCAAGGGAGTACTCATTTCCTTTTCCATGCCTTCCAACAGCCCCTTTCTGAGGTAACACTGCAGAATGGAGTCTGGAGCTCAACTGCTTGGTTGGCGTCTTCATCAACACATACTAGTTCTGTGAACTTAGACAAGGTATTTAACGTCTCTGAGTCTCAGTTTATCTATAAAAGGGGGATAATAATGGTACCCCTCGTTTTGCGGTTATTAGACAACTAAATTACTTCATTCCTGTTAAGCACTTAGAACAATGCCTTGCCCACAGTAAGCTTAATTAGTGCTAGTTATTATTATTATTATTATTTAATTATTATATGAAATGCTTGATTCAAGGAGAATGGATTATAAGGGATTAAACAAATTCTGCCAATTCTTGGAATTCCAAGCAATTCTTGGAAACCTTAAGACTTTCCGGCACACTCAGGTACAGACCTAAAAAGACCTGAGAAGTCCAAATTCTTGATGGAGACTCATACTCAAATGAGGGAAGATCTGCAATCTTTAATTCATCTAGCACCAGAAGACACCCAAAGACAGTCCTCTACTATGTTTTCCTATTCCTTCTTTTAATATCATCAACTTACTTGACTAAAGTGAACATTTTTTCTGGATCACAATCATTCATCCACTAGGAATAGGACAAATGAAAAGGGGTTGGAAGAGGCAAAGGAGCCTAGTAGAAACCAATCAAATACATCCTTAGATAACAGTGAAAAAAATACTTAGAGGGTTAAGGTGAAAACAAAGTCCTCCCTTTTCTTTTTATCCAACAAAATGTTTCCATTTCTCTGAATTTAGTTACTCTAGAAATCAGATGTAGTCACACAGAATTCTGTCAGCAAGTCAAAGATTATGTCTAAGATCCACATTGCCAATGGACTTCAGTTACATTAATTATCTGCTGGTTTGGAAATAATACTTTAAAATAAAACTCTTTAAAATTTAAATCATGGTTTTAGTTTGAAGACCTGTGTGAATAATATAAGGCTTCACCTGTAGACTCCAGACGTCTTCCTGTTTTACAGCATTAACTGGTTGCCTCAGAAACAGTGGGTTTTCCTCACAGTACAATTCTCTAAGCTTCAGAACCTGAAACTTTCAAAACAAAATAAAAAATTCATTACCTGCCAAAATAATAAACCACTCCTGAAGCTACATCTTCAATAAAATTAGACTAAAATTATTTAGGACTTATATTTCATATCAGTATTTTAATAGCAGGACATAGTCTTGTTAGAAGCCTGAGAATCATCATGCTGGTATTAATGGCAATGACCTTAGAGGTCACTGGTAGCATTCGCCCATACTAGACAGCTGAGAAAACTTATTCAGGATCATAGAACTGATTAGTAATAAAACGAGTTAATTAACTAAATGCTGAGGCCATTTTACAAATAATATATTTGTTAGAAAACCAAGGATCATAAAAAATAACATTCTAACATACACCAAAATCCAGATCTCAAAGATTGTCTTATAATCCATTTATGTTCAGTGAAGAAGGTAAGAGAGACAAAGGAACATCAAAACATTCTCATTATAACCTGTTGTGCACAGTGAAAATAAAAAGGGAAACATTCAGTTGACAAATATACTGAATCTTCTATGAAGAAAACCTAAACTCATCTGGAGTTTACAACTGGAGTAGAAAAATAAGGAGTTCTCTTATATTATTGTGCCTCACCTCCCAAACACTCATGTGGTTTTCAAAGTTAAACACATTAGGGAGTTCCTTTTCTGAACCTTAGTTTCAGCTATGAAATGGGGAAAGTAAGACCTATCTTCAGTGGTGTGCTGGTTCTCTGGGGAAAAAAAAAGCCCTGATTTGTGGCATGTTTTGATTCCATGATGTAAATACTACTGGCATGGCTGATTCCCATCACTGAACACAGTGTTGAGAAGAGATGTCAAAAATCTGCTTTTGTGAGCAAGGATGACCTGTAGCCATTATATCAGTGCATCTCATATTTATGGGAGAATTAGACCTGATTTCAGACCAGGGTTTGAAACATAGCAGGCACTCAAAAAATTAAAAGTAATTGATTTAAAACATTTTTCCAGGGTATCATGTCTTTAAGGTCTCAACAGTCTCAGGAAATTTCTACAACACAGACAAGATGTAAGAATAAAATATAAAGCTCAAAGTTGTGCTGGAATCACCCGTCACTTGGTCTCACACATTCTGATTTTTCTTAATTCAGTTTCCTATGTTAGGAATCAACAAGAAGCAGCCTGAAGAGTTGAATCCATTGGTAGCCCCCAGTTAGTGCTAGGTGTGCTGAAATGAAAAGGGCACTTCTTGTGCTTAATGAAACCATCATTTTTTCCCCTCTGTCCTAAAGAATGAGACCCCATAACCTAAACCAGAACTCATGGGCCTTTTATCCAAAATTCATACAAACTTGAACATCTTTGGTATATATAAATATCATTAACATATAGGAACCTCATTTCAAATTGAGCTTGGTTTAAAGGGCATATGTTTCTCTTTAGAGGTCATGTTTGTCTTCCTTCAAATTCTGTCACTATTCTTCCACCAAACATGGTAATAAATAACCTAGTTTGCTAACTTACTATAAATAATTTACCAGAAAGAAGTTATTTCAATGAAAAGAAATTAATTAATGAAATTCATTAGCATGTGTTTTGCAGTTTTGCAGCAGGTAAGGTCCAATAACCTGAAGTCACATAATCTCTCAATGTACACTCTGAATATTCCCCAGAGCAATATTCCTTCATATCCTCTCTCTATATGGACTACTGGTTTCCTATTAGCCTAGCTTCTTAAATGGAACAATATTGTTTGCTATTGTCCTCGCCCCAGTAACATAATCAGCTACATTGTCTTTTACTAATAAAATGTTGTTTTAGCTTTCCAGCATCTCTTTACCATGCCTACTCAAACAACTGCTGTTACCTGAGCTAACCTCAGTGAACAATTTTGAGCTTCCCCACCAAACAGGAATCTACAGACATTTCTGTCTGTCTCAACTGGGGTACAGATAAGTATCACTGGCACTTATTTAGTAAAGACAAGGGAGGCTGCTGAACACCCTGCAATGCACAGCAGAGTCCCCACAACAAACAATTATCAGACCCCAAATAATGCCAAATTTGGGAAGACTCTGGTTTGGATACATGATATCATAAACACTCACTGAACCATCTTATCTGGAGAGGGGTTGGAAGCTGGAGGGAAACAAAGGTTCAAATGTGGGTTTTATTTTTTAAGATAAAACATGTAGAAAGTAAATGCCAACACAGAGAGACTGATGTGGAGAAGAAGGAACAATTGAAAGAGTAATCACCAGTTGAAGAACAAGAATGACCTTTGAATACTAACATCTTTGAATTGCCTTCTCTTCTGTAGCCAGAAAGACAGTGTAGATGCAGACATGGACAAGTTTGAAGGTGTGGGATTGGATGGTTGAAGGAGTCAGACATGATCCCTTCAATTCTGTCTTTGAAATAGAGAGTAAGACCATCTGCCAATTGAGTTGTGAAGCAAGGTGTCAATATGGAAGGAATCATAAAGAAGGTGGTGAAAGTCTGGAGGGTGTGATAGACTTTGGAGGAAGGAACCCATTCAGGGACAAACAAAAATATTATACAGAGATTTTGAAGGACCCACTAGAATCCACATAATTGTCAGAGTCCCTGTCCATATGTTGTATGTATCCGTATAGCACCCAGCAGTCCAGATCCAACACTAAGAATCCACAGAATGGATATGTCAGAAAGAAAGGGAACAAGCACATTGTATGTACTAAAAAGCAAATGGCTTGGACTAGGTCTTTTATGACTAAATAGACAAAGAAGTAGCAGTACAAAGTTTCAATGGATCAGGAGGAAAAGGAAAAGTAAAGGGACATGAAGTCTCAGTGACCTAAAAGAAAAGATAAGCTAAAGAGCAATAGAGAGCTGGAACATAGGAAAAACCTGTGTCAAACTTTGATACTGAACTTTATTTCTTCAAATTTAGAGCAGTTGAAGGCGATGTTAGGCTCTAGACATGCCTGTGGAGGTGACTTGGTGAAGTGAAGACAAGGAAAGCTTATTAAAATTAAGGATTCAAGGAACTTGAGACCAAGTTGTTTGTATCACACCTTTACAAACCAACTTCCTGAGAAATGCTTCAAATATTTGGATGTCTACTGGACAGCTCCACCTGGAAGTCCCACAATCACTGTAAATACTGACATTTGTAAAATGAACTCGTTTCCCCCAAATTTCCTCTTTCCTTTTCTTCATCACCCACATCAAATCCCACCATGTCCTCTCAACTCTATCTTCTGAAAACTTCTGGAATTATCCTTTATTTCCATACCCCCATCCTACCCACCTCCTCACCACTTCTGCACAATCTCCTCCTACTCCCCTACTCAGTCACTAGCTTCTGTTTGATTGAGGCCCATGTCTTACACGAATTATTGCAATAGCACTCTAATTGGTCTCAGTGAACATTTTTTCTGCTGAAGTGGTCTCTTAAAATGAGAGTTTGGTCATAATACAACCACAACTGAGATTCTATCCTAATACAGCTTTTCAAAGCTCCCTTTTATCCATAGGTCAAATCCAAAAACCCTAGTGTGTCACACTTGGCTCTTCTTGGCCTGTTTCTCCAACCACATATCCTGAAAAGCCCTACCTTTGCCCTTATACACCAGCCATTTTGAAGTACCCAGTGGTCTCACAAGAGGCCTGCATCTTATCTCACAGTTACTACTTTTGCTGGGCCTTTTACTCACCTCACTCATGGATTATCTCTTCAAGACTAAATATCACCCCTCTAAAGCTTCTCCAGCTTCTACCAAATGTGTCTTCTCCTTGGGCTTAATATATGAGTTTATCATACCATCTATAAATACTATGAGGCAATCATTGTTCAAAAGTCTACCTTCATCTATCAGGTTTTGTTCTAAGAACTACATCTTAAGTGACTATACAATGCAAGCTCTAAATTCAGTACCTAAAACATAGTTGATGCCCAATAAATAATGGATAAATAAATGAATGTCTTCTCAGAAACTCAGCATACACAACTCTCCCTCAGTGCTCAAGATTTTCACAGGCCTTCTCCTTCAGACTTGGTCAATTGTTATAATTGTTCCTACAAAGTCTCCTGCCTCAGGAACAATGTATTAGTTAAGCAAATCCTTCCATTGTTTCAGACTAGCCTAAAATAATGCAGGGGATCAGAAGGAGCCTGGTCTAGCAAGAACATTGTTCATGTTAACAGGGAGGAAAGAGGCTGAGATTCTACATGAACTCAAAAATAGAACAGACAAGTAGGCTATGGCAAATTACCATGTATTTACTCTTCAGACCATCTCAAAGCTCACAGGGTTACCCTTTCACACAGAATTGGAATTTCTAAATAAGGTAAAGGTCAACATGAGAGGAAGGTAAGATTTTAAGTGTGGGGATTATGGCATCCAAAATACATTAACTAACAGTTCTTAAAAAGGACTGAATAAGATTTAGGATCAATGGGAAATATAAGAAAATGTACGGTAAACTTGGTATCTACTCAGAATTGTGGAGTGATTAGGCTGGTAATACCGTTTGAACGTAAGAAAGCAAAAACAATGTTTTGGGAATTTCTCTTTCACACACCCTACATGAGTGGGAGGAAAAATAAGCAGAAGGTGACCTAGACCCTTAGAAGGTGCTAAGAGTGGAAACCAAGAAAAGCCTGTAGGGGAGAAGATAAGTGAACTCCCAGGCTCTAAACACACACACACACACACACACACACACACACACACACACACACTTTCCCTCCTTGCCTTCAATACCCTGGGCCTTAAAGCCAACAGGACAGTGGCTCCAGTGTCCTCTTCAGGACTCTCTATTTAAATACCACTGTAGAAAGAACTGATATGGGAAGGCTTATGTGTATCTACTCACAGTCTTCCTCCCATATGTTCTCTATACCCCAGTCCTGTCCTTGAACTACCCAAGAACCAGTGGCTGAAGGCTTGTTCCTACCATGCTCCATCCCCAACAGTGTAATTTCCTCACAATGTGAATCAGATCACATCACTCCCTTGCTCAAAACCATCCAGTGGTTCTCATCTCACTCAAAATGAAATGCAAAGTCCTCAACTTGGCTTACAGGACTCTGTTATGACTGGACCCTGTACTGTCTCCCTGACCTCATCGCCTAGTAATCACTTCTTTCTCTTTTTCTCTCTTCACTCTGGCAACAGAGGCTTTCTTTCCAAGCATTCTTCACCTCTGGGCTTTTGTACTTTCCTTTACTTGGAACACTTTGGTCTCAGATTTGTCCATACCATTAAAATTCAGAATAAAATGAAATCATATGTTTAGCAGTTTGAGAGAAGAAATACTTATGACCTTATGACCCACAGTTTCAATAACCAGACAAGTTTTCATTAATGTGCAAAGGCAATGGAAAGACATTCTCACATGCATGAGTTATGTACCTTCACCAAAGAAAATTACTCAAGACACATAGTAGCTGAAAAAGAGTAACAAAAACCAACACTTTGGGAAATATATTAATTTTTCCTGTCAAAATGCTAAGAATGAAAATTAGAACACCCACTGCCCCAATACAAACAAGATTAGGGCAATCTGTTTATAAGCAAATTTGCAAAGTCATTAAGAAGCCTGAAAGTTACTCTTACACTTTGTTAATTCTACTTACAGGAATGCATCCAAAATAAATATTTGAAATGAGGACAAATATTTATGCACAAAAATTTATTTCTCAGAATTATTTAAAACAAAAAATCCTATCCTATATTTTTAAAATTTTGTAAGTTATATTACATACCTAATCCTCTGGCCCTCTGCCTTTTCAATTCCTATGTCTAGCAAAACCTAACCCTGGGTTATCACTGACTTCAACTTTCCCTGCCTCTGCATCCAAGCAAATAAGTGCTATTTGCAGAGTCACACCTCAGGACAGAGAGAGATCCCAATAAATTCATCATCACCAACTTCCAATATGTGCTCAGTGGTTGCCAGAAATTCTACTCTAGTCAACATGCTCTTCAACATAACTCTATGTTTTCATTTCTGGCCTATCACTCTTTGCTCAGCCATGAAATACTTCTCCCCAGAGTCCAGCACATTCTCATTTCACTTTATTTTCTTTTCTCTTGGCAATTTTACCCATATCCATGACTTAAATGAAATCTCTATGCCTATGACTCTAGTTTCAGACCTTACAGCCAACTGCTTACTCAAAATCTTCACCTAGATGTCTTTAATACATGCCAAAAACACTGTGTCCAAAACTGAACTCATATTCTGCCCTCCTAAAGTCTTTTTCCAAATGTTTTCTACCTAAGCCCATAGAAAGCTTACTAGATCATCACCACTTCCAAATTCACCTCTTAAATGTTCAGGTCCTTCCACCCTGACTGGCACAACCTTAGCCCAAGTTACCATAATTTTCTTACTTAGCTTCAGCAAAGTCTACCCAAAGACCACCCCACATTCTCTCTGGCCTCCTTCCAATGTGTCCCCCACACTTTAGATAGAATGATCTTTTTAAAATACAAACCTGATTATTTCACTCCCTACCTAAGACCCTTTGAGATTTGCACTGTCCTTCAGAATCCTTAGCATGTTCTACATTCCCTGGCCATGGTCCCCTCCCACCCAATCTCTGAACTCCAGCCACAGTGAATTTCTTCCAGTTCCCTGATCATATCCATGGTCCCTCTCATACCAGGGCCTTTCCACATTCTGTTCACTCTGTCTAGAATGTGTCTTTCCCCTTCACCAAACTGACTCCTACTAATTCCCAGGATGTCAGCTTATGTCACTTCACCCAGGAGGCCTTCCCCAACCTACCTGTTTAGTCAGGCTCCTGTTCTCTCTCATAAACCAATGGTTCTTTCTTCTGTATACTAGTTTCAGTTCATAATAAGATACTCATAATGTTAATTATTTGATTATTATGTTTCCCCACCACATTAAAGCTCTAAGAGAGCAGAGATTATGTCTGGTTTCCTCTCCATTATATCCCTAGTTTCTAGTGTAGAGCTTAGAATACAAGCATACCACTGAGATATTATGAATTCCAAACCACCACAATTAAGTGATATTGCTATAAAGTGAGTCAAATGAATTTTTTGGTTTCCCAGTGCATATAAAAGTTATACTTATACTGTACTATAGTCTATTAAGAGTGCAATTCTGATAAAAAAGATTTACATCTTCATTAAAAAACACTTTACTGCTTAAAAAATCCTGACCACCATCATCATTATCATCTGAGCGTCCAGCAAATCATATTCCTCTTGCTGGTGAAGGGTCTCACCACAATGTTGATGGCGGAGCAATGGTTAGCGTGGTGGGTTGCTGAAGTTTGGAGGGGCTGTGGCAATTTCTTAAAATAATACAATTAAGTTGGCTGCATCAATTGGCTCTTCCTTCCACAAATGGTTTCTCTGTAGCATGTGATTTTTCATAGCATTTTATGCACAGAACTTCTTTCAAATTAGAGTCAATCCTTTCAAACCCTGACATTGCTTTATCAACTAAGTTTATGAAATATTCTAAATCCTTTGTTGTCATGTTAACAGTCTTCACCACATCTTCACCAGGAGTAGATTCCATATGAGAAGCCACTTTCTTTGCTCATCCATAAGAAACAACTCATGTGTTCAAGTTTTACCATGAGAGGCAGCAACTCAGTCACATCTTCAGGCTCTGCTCCCAATTCTAGTTCTCTTACTCTTTCTACCACATCTGCAGTCACTCCACTGAAGTCTTGAACTCCTCAAACTCATCCATGAGGGTTGGAATCAACTTCTTCCAGGCTCCTATTAATGTTGATATTTTGACCTCTTCCCATGAGCCATGAAGGTTCTTAGTGGCATCTAGAATGGTGAATCCCTTCCAGAAGGTTTTTGATTAATTTGCCCAGATTCTTCCAATGGATCTGGGCAAATTAAGTTGAAAACCTTCGGGAAGGGATTCACCATTCTAGATGTCTATGGCAACTATAATATTATGAAATGTATTTCTTAAATAATATAAACTCCTTGACCTCTGGGCTGCAGAATGGATGTTGTGATATAGGCATAAAAACAACATTAATCTCATTGTACATCTCCATCAGGACTCTTGGGTGATCAGGTGTACTCTCAATGAGCAGTAATACTTTGAAAGGAATCTTCTTTTCTAAGCAGCAGGTCTCAACAGTGGGATTAAAATATTCATTTAACCATGTTGTACACAGATGTGCTGTCACTTAGGCTTTGTTCCATTTATAAAGCACAGGCAAAGTAGATTTAGCACAATTCTTAAGGGCCCTAGGATTTTAGGAATGCTCAATAAGCACTGACTTCAACTTGAAGTCACCAGTTGTGTTAGCCCCTAACAAGAGAGTCACCCTGTCCTATGAAGTTTGGAAGCCAGGCACTGACTTCTCCCCTTCAGTTATGAATGTCCTAGATGGCATCTTCTTCCAATAGAAAGCTGTTCCATTTACATTCAAAATCTGTTGTTTACTGCAGCCACCTTCATTAAAGATCTTAGCTAGATCTGCATTAGCACTTGCTGCTTCACTTGCACTTTTATGTTACAAAGAGCTTCTTTCTGTAAACTTCATGAGCCAATCTCTGCTAGCTTCAAATTTTTCATCTGGTGCTTCCTCACCTCTCTCAGCCTTCAGAGAATTGAAAAGTTAGGGCCTTCCCCTGGCTAGATTCAGCTTTGGCTTAAGGGAATGTTGTGGCTGGTTCCATCTTCTATCCGAACCACTAAAATTTTCTATCAGCAATAAGGTTTTTTCACGTTCTTATTATTCATGTGTTCACTGGAGGAGCAATTCTAATCTCCTTGAAGAACTCTTCCTTTGCACTTACAACTTGGCTAACTGTTTGGTGCAAGAGGCCCAGCTTTTGGCCTGTCCAGTCTTTCAATGTGCCTTCCTTACTGAGCTTAATCATTTTATGCAACTCTTCCTTTCACTTGAACACTTAGATGCCACGGTAGGGTTATTAACTGGCTTAATTTCAAAATTGTTGTGCCTTGGAGAATAGGGAGGACCAAAGAGAGGGAGAGAGATGGTGAAGTAGTCAAAACACACACAACATTTTTCTATTAACTTTGCCATCCTATAGTGTGGGCATGGTTCATGGCACCCCAAAAGTATTACTAGAGTAACATCAAAGATTACTGATCACAGATCACCATAACAAGTAAAAATAGAAATGAAAAAGTTTGAAATACTGTGAGAATTACCAAAATGTGACAGAGACATGAAGAAAGTAAATGCTGTTAGAAAAAATGGTGCGAACAGCCTTTCAACACAGGGTTGTCACAAAACTTCCATTTGTTAAAAAGACTCTATATCTGTGAAGCTCAATAAAATGAGGCATGCCTGTATAGTATAAAATGTATTGGTTTAGGAATATAGACTTGGGAGTCAAATTGCCTTGATTGAATTTCAGCTCCATTAAATACATGCTAAGACAGACAAACTTTTCCTACTTTGCTGATGCTGCCCCATTCCCACACATTGTAAGTGAAGCCACCCACCCGAGGACCCTGCCACTTACAGATTTTACACACTTTGACTCTAGTGCTTAGACACTTGAACAGGGACTTGACTCTTGAGCCAAAGAAAGCTAATCATAGGCCTGGTACAATCATCTGGAATCCAACAGGCTGGCCTAATCATATACTCTTGTGGGAATTTAAACCAAGAAACATGGAATTAATTTGCCATTTAGTTCTGGAAGCTAGAAGAATAGCTATTATGTCAAGGAGCTGAAGAGTCTACACTGGGCTATGTGTATGTTGAAGTTAGAGGGGAACAGAAACAAGGTATAAGCAAAGCAAGTATTTGGAATATGCCTAAAAGGATACCATTATTTTAAAAATGTGATGACCTATCAGTTTATGTACTGCAGATACAAAATCTCCTTGAACTGAGAACACACACTCCCTCCAGTACTTCTGAGCTGTGTAACCTTACCATATATTCTGCTTAAATATTTAATTAAATTCCACTTGTGTTGCAAAGAATGAAATAGAATTCATTCTTGACCTACCTACCTTTAGCAGATAGACAATTCTTTCCAGTGTCTCTGAACTGCTCCAACTAACCAGCCAGGGTGCTATTCTGTGCATCCTCCCTTGAAAAACATAAAAGTCTACTCTCTTTTCTCAATCTAGCTAAGACTTTCAAAGCTTAGTCACTCACTCTTTGGAAATCGTCTTCTTTTCAGGTTTTGAATGAGAATTTTATACTTAATACCTGTCTATTTGACAGAACAGCTATATATCCATCTTTCATCTACATTTATAAACCTCAGAGATCTGGTTACAAAGAAAAAGCAGAAATGAGTAGGAACCAAAATAAAAGGCACTTTCCTCAGAGAATAACAAAGAAATCAGCTCTTAACCTCTGCTCTGGGATAGTTTGAAATTTAAACTGAAGAATTCCATTTTAAAATTTACTCACACCAGGCAACAATTCAGAGCAGTGAACTAGAAGAAAAATATTCAAGGATTTTGTGAGAGCTGTTTATGGTCTGAAAACCAATTTTGAGATCTTTGGTCTTCCTTTTTTTTGACAGGAAATTAAAATTTAAGTGGCCAAATTCATGATGGGAACTGCAGAAAGAATGTCAGTTTGTATGTTCTGCCTTGGTTTCCACAAAAGTTCCAATGTTGTTTTAAAGTCTCTCAAAGGCATAACACCTTTAATTCTATTCCATGTATCTTTGTTCTTCTTTATTTATATTAGATAGCAGTGTTCCAAGGGATTCTTAAATACCTTCCATTAAGTCACTGCTATTTTAACCAAAACACCCTTTTCTTTTAGGCTTTCCATATAACTTAATCTATATTTAATAGTAGAAAAGAGAAAGCACTGGGCTTAAAGGCTGGGGACGGGGTTCAAATCCATGTATTCCATGCAATCTTTTTGTACAAATTAAAGTATCTGAGCCTGTATCAACAGATATGATTCATCTTACTGGACTGTGAAGATCAAATGAGGAATGTATAAAGTACTTGGTAAATTTCTAGGCATTCTAGAAAAATAAGGTAATACACCAGCATGTAGTCCATCACATAAATTAGGTAAGTCATATTTATTGCTTTTCTTTCAATAGAAAACACTTGTTAGGATCAGCCAATATTTTGTCTTCCACTTTTTACCATTATTTTGCTTCTTTTAAGCTCTACAAGAATAAATACCCTTTCTATTGCTGCAAATGTATTAGCAAATTGATATATACTTCCATTTTCAATATGGTAAAACTAAGCACATTTAGCAGTCTTCTCTTGAATGCCAAATCCTGGAAATTATAAGAGGATAAATTTTTAAAATAATAAATAGCCACTTGAAAATGAGATGAGAAATTCTCACAAGAACAAAAACTACATGTAGATAGTATCAAGTGAAGAAGGAAACATCAACCCTAAGTGAATATGGAAGCCCAGGAAAGAACTCCCAAAAAGAAATAGAACTGAGGGAACTCAACAGAGCTAGTAGTAACCTCCAGAGAAGAATGGGATAGCAGAACAATAGACAGGAAGATTACTGTACTCTCTCAGAAGCAGACGGACACTGTGGACTCACCCACCCACTCTTATCCCCATGGCCATACTCCAACTCCCACCCTCGTATCTTCTCCTTTCCCTGAATTCCACACACTTATAACCTGGAAGGAGCAGTGATTTGAATAGAGAGAGGTTAAATGGGATCCTAAGTGGCTGCAACACAGGGAGGAATGAGGAGCTGTCAGGAAGCACTACACCTGCTGGTGTATCTCAACCATTTCCACACTTTCACTGACCAATGCAAGCTCCTCTAAGAACTTTATCTTCTCCCATAAAGTGAACTACAAAGATAGCTGCCAGGCTTACAGGGAATCAGGCTTACAGTGTCCCAAATTCAAAAATAAGATGAAAATTTCAAAATAAAACTATCATAATCATTGAGAGCCAACACCACTAGAGATAAGAGATGTGAGAATTTATACTAAAGGAAATAAATCTAATAGGACAGGACTCTATCCTGTTCTGTTAATATAATTAACATTTTCACAGGGATACCTGAAATATTGCTTACATAAAGCAAGAATAAGATGCAATTTTAAAACTTGGAAATGCTGAATTATACAAGCCTTATACAGCAAAATTTGGCAACATTTATCAAAGCTGCAAAATTATGCATAATTTTTGATCCAGCAATTACATTTTAAGTATTCATAATTTTTGATCCAGCAATTACACTTTAAGAAATCTTCCCTAAAATAATTAATGGTATGTAAAGATGTACAAAAATTAGCAACAATGGTATTCACTAAAGCACTTTCACTGTGGCAAGAAGTTGGAAATAGCCTACCTGTTGAAAAATAGGGACTTCTTATATATATACAAAATCAATACAATGCAGCCATGAGAAATAATAAGGTACAAAACACTGTAGGCCATGGGGAAATAAAAATTGAAAAGGCATGTTATAAAACATGTATATATGAATAATACACTAATATTTATGAATAGTACTAGCATTAATAACACATCAGCGGATGTGAATGTTCCATTTTTTAAAGAAACCTATAAATGCATGTATACACATGTATTCACAGACTTAAAAACAAAAGTGGAAGAGGAGTAAAGAAGTAAACCATTATGTTAATGGTGTGCCTCCCCCCATGGTCAGATTACGGTTAGTTTAGCTTTTCTTCTTTTTACTTATCTCTATTTTCCAAGTACTCCACAATGAAAAGAAATTTTAAAATGTTTTTTCAGAAGTAAACTTATATCACCTTAATTCTGATTACCTATCTGCAGACTTTCAGAAGACAAATTTGAGACAGAAAGCAATAAAGAGATATATTTCTGTTCTGCATTAAAGACTGAAAATACAGCCTCTCAAAATGACTAAAATTTTCCCAGGGCTAAACTATTTCAAGGGTTTCAAGAAAGCTATCTCAACATGTGCTGATTCTAAGATTTTCTCAGAAGTTTGAAAACTCTCCCACATATCTGGCCCATGAGGTATAAAAGTAAGAATGCAAGAAATATTTTTTTAAGTTTTGTGTTGGTTCAGCTCATGCATTTCAACAGGGAGGGTGGGAGCTGATATCATCCCCAAAGAAGTAAAAATTGGTTCATGGAGGAAGCAAAAAATTTTAGATTTTACAGTGGTTTGTAGTATCTAATTCAAACTAAACCCTACCTGACAATATAAATAAATATATACTTTCTCTCTCGTATTAAAATGTAACGGGGTGAGGGAGGAGTTATTAAGGGGAAAAATGTCTAAGAAGCTCCTGGGAAGGGGGACATAATGAAAAAAAGGTTGAGAAATACTGGTTCAGCTACAGAAACATAAAACCCAAATTCTTTTTTTCATATATCCTGGCAAAGTTAGGTTGCTTAGAGTCTCTGAAACCTTTTTAAAATTTTTATTTATATGCACACACAAATACATGTAAACATGTTCCTTTGTGTTAGAAAACTCCACTAATTAACTTTTCAATAACTTTCTTCTAATCGACTTTTCAGTAAGTTTCTTCTATATTGAAATTCCTATACCAAAAAGAATGTTTTATAAAGCACTAGATTTCTTGTTTTCAAATACAAATGATTTTTGTATTTGAAACTCTGATAATGAAGCTCTGAAAAAGTGTCCACTAATAGCTCTTCAATATTAGCTCCAAGATTTTAGACTTACAAGTTTTTTTATTTGACTCTAAAATCACTCACATTATTATGACTCCTGTTATAAAATACAAATGAGAGTTTCAAAATATTTTAACTATTATTTACTGATTCCTTTATAATATGAAGAACATACATTAATCATAAGGTACTAATTAATTACAATATGAAGAGCATGCATTATTGCATCATCTTCATACTTGGCACTTTACAGTTCAAAATGGCTGGTAATTCTCAGTCATGTCTGGGTAACAAAGAGAAAGAAAGAGCCAGGGCAAGAGGTAATGGAAGTTAGGGGGAACCAGGTAAGTCTGTCAAGTTTTATTGGGACAATAAAAGCCTTACCAGAGTCCCACCCAAAAGATTTCCATTATTTTTCTCTAGCCAGAACTTTGACAGAGGGCCACTCTGCCTGGAAGTAGCTCAAGAGGATTAGGCTGGAGATGGAGCTGTTGAACAGCTACCCAATACTGTCTATTTGTGCTTTTTTGTCATTCAAGCCTCTTCCATAACATGACAACCCTCCCAGTGCCTTCCTTGACAGCACCCTTTCAAGTAGCAGACCCCTCTTTTATACTCTGATTCATTCTTGCAAAGTTGCAAGTGCTGAGAATAGGGCAATGTACAAAACACAAAATCTCCAGGGCTTACAGTGCCATATGTGTTTTCTCCATTTTTCTCCACAAACTGACTAAAATTATGTATATATATATATATATATATTTTTTTTTTTTTTTACTTGCTCATTACCTGTCTTCCCCTCTAGAATCTAAGCTCTAAGAGGGTAAAGAGTTTGTTTTATTCACCTCTGTATCCAGAAAACCTATAAAAACAGTTCTTGGCATACAAAAACATGTAAAAATACACCAAATAAATGATTTAATGAATAAGGAAATGAGACTTGGGGAATTTAAGGATCTTGACGTTACACTACTGTAGGTAAAACTGAAATATTTCCAGACTCTCTCACCTGGCCTTAGTGCATCCCCATATCAATAGGTGTTTCCAGGAGTGGAGAGAATTATTCAATTTCCACATCAGTAGATGATTACAAGGGGAAGCAAGGGCATATCTGTACTGGAGAGGTTGGGTGGGGCCCCTATTTGCAGCTGGGCTGCGAGAGACACTGGGGAACAGAGGTGGACGACTGCTTGTAAACAATAAACAGATTTCTCCCACTTTATTTCTCCTTTGACTGATTCTGGTTTCAACAGTAATTTGCCCTGGCTGTTAAGAAATTTTCACCCCTAGAGTTACAACTGGAAGCAGTCGGCAGGACCTCTAAACCTGAAATATGTGTTCATGGGTGCAATGCTTGGGAGCGCTGCCCCTAGAGATGGTGGGGAGATACCCAGAAACCCCCCTGTGGATGGTGGGGAGGCCCCAGTGGCTGCAGTGGTGGAAGGTGTGGCTTCACCCAGGAACACCATATCCATGGGGCTTCCTCTTGGGAAGCCCCTAGTAGGGAACTGGTCTAGGGTAAAGCACCTCCTAGGCAGGTGGGCCCTTCCCCAGAATTGGTGAAAGGTGGAGACACCAGAAGCTGTGGAATTATCCCTCCATGAGATAGAAGACTGTTTAGAGGCCCTGAGGGGCCATGTAGAAGCTGTGATCGTGGGATGTTTGTTTCTCAAGATATCGGAAAGAGTTATCAAGGAGATAGAGAGAGAGACTTCGGCAGGAGAAAGACACATTTCAGCATTGCTTGGAGGAGATGGGTTATGACCTGTGGAATGCCCTTAAGAAAGACAGACAGTTATTGAGAAGACAGGTTGCACTCCTGGAAGATACTTTAGCAGTGAGGGAAGAGGCAGCAGGAGAATCCACATTGCAGGATGCTGTGGGGAGAAAGAGTGGTGCCTTCAGTCTCAGAAGTGGTGGAGGAAATTTCAGGGAAGGATGAGGAGGTGGAGCCGAAGGCCAAGCTTTGCTGAGGCCACCACCCAAAGCACCAGCCTCTCCTGTACTAAAGGCATACCCAGTTGTAATTAAGAAAATAAAAATGCAACAACTGCAGGTTCCTCGTAGGGAGGAATAGCTCCCTCCCCAGTGTGTGGAGCACTCCATGCTCCGTCCCTATACCCAGGATGAGCTGGTGGACATGAGCATCTGGTTTTGGCAGAAGCCACTGGAAAACTGTGCCTATGTGGTTTTTGCATCTCTGGGGTATGGGGGTGGAAAACATTGTTATGTCGGGTTCTGAAATGGGTAGACTGGCTTCCCTGTTAGCTCTCCCTTCCCTCCAGCAGTGGTTGCAAAGTGCCTGCCACACCTCAGGGAATCAGGCACTTCTGGATTGGCTGACAGCAGCCATCAGGGCAGTTTGGTCTAATCAGGGTGATTTGCCATACTTACTTACTAGCTGGAAAACATAGGCAGAGCTCCAGCAGGTGTTATAGGAGCTGAGCATGAAAAATATCATCTATAATATGGGCCCACAGGGCCCTGATGAGGAGTTGTTCACTGTAGGAAGGAGAAATCTGGTGCTCCATACAGCTCCCCCATCTCTGTTTGGGTCCCTGGTGACTATTATTGCCCCCACATTGGGCAACCCATAAGTGAGGCTACTCATACTTTAGAAGATCTGATGAAGTTGAAACAATAAGAGCACGGAAGGAAGTATGGGCTATCACTGAAAGGAGAAGGGCAAAGGGCCCTGTGAAGGTCTTGAGGCCCCATTTGTGGGCCCCATTTCTCTCACTACACCAAACCCAGGTGTAGTGAGAAAAAAACTTGATGGGCAGTCCAGTAAGATCTTGTTAGAACTGTGGCACCAATTAAAGCCAGAGCAGCAGTTCCAACCACTGAGGTCTAGGACATGCAAGGTGCAAACCCCCATGTCGGGCCTCTGTCCCTGCAAGACTTCCTGGGGGACAGTACTCAAGCTCCTCCGGGGTCCTCACCCTCACAGGAAGAAGATTGGGTATCAGTTTGACTGAAGTACAGGGGTCAAGATCCCCACCTTGGGGGATGTAGTGGGGACTGGAGGCCACATGTAGAATTAGAAATTCATTGGTCCCCCATGAATGTACAATGTGTCTTGGTGCTAGTAGACACAGGAGCTAAATATTCTCTGATTTATGTCAACCCTGAGCATTTTTCTAAGACCCCTGCTGTGATAGTTGGCTATGGGGGTAAAGAAAGCCATTGGGGATAGGGCATTTGCCCCCAAAGGAGTATACTGTGTACATTTCTCCCATCCCTGAATATATTTTTGGGGTTGATATTCTGCAGGGCTTGTGGTTACAGACCACTGCAGTTGAGTTCAGACTGAGGGTACATGTAGAAAAGCAGTTCTAAGGGGACATGCTAAGCATCCGCCTGTACCTCAGTGGCTGACAAATGCTAAGCCATATAAATTGCCTGAGGGACATAAAGAAACTGGAGAAACTCTACAGGAGTTGGAGAAGGTAGGCAACATAAAGCCCAGTCATAGTTCTTTTAATTCCCCAGTGTGGCCAGTGAAAAAGCCACACAGCTCCTAGTGTATGACCATGGATTATGGGAATTGAGTAAGTCACACCACCTTTGCATGCTGCTGTCCCCTCTAAAGCAGCCCTTACAGACACCTTCAGTCATAAACTAGGGATGTACTATTACATTGTGGACCTTGCTAATGCTTTCTTCTCCACTGACATAGCACAGGAAAGTCAGGAACAGTTTACCTTCACATGGGAAGGCTCGAAGTGGACATTCACTGTCCTTCCAAAGGGATACCTCCACAGTCCCACCATCTGTCATGGACTTGTAGTCCAGTACTTGGCCCATGGAAGAAACTGCAAACAGTGTGGCTGTATCACTACACTGATGATATCATGCTCACATCTGATTCTCTTGCAGATTTAGAAGGAGCAAGTCCTAGACTGCTACAACATCTACAGGATAAAGGATGGGCCGTGAACAGCACCAAGATTCAGGGACCTGGTTTGTCAGTAAAGTTCTTGAGGGTTGTCTGGTCAGGTAAAACTAAGTCCAGACTTTCCCAACCTCTACCACTGTGGCAGTATTACAAGAGTTTGGGGAGCTTTTGGGCTACTGAAGAGTGTTTATCCTGCACTTAGCACAAATTCTGAAACCCTTATACTAGTTGGTATGGAAGGGCATCAGGTGGGCCTGGGATGAAACATGTGCAACTGCTTTTACTGCTGCTAAGCGAGCAGTCAAGCTGTACAGGCCTTGAGTGTAATGGACTCATAAAGGCCCTTTGAGCTAGATTTTCACATAACTGAAGATGGCTATGGATGGGGCCTTTGGCAGCAGCCTGGACACGCCAAACTATTGGATTCTGGTCACAACTATGGAAAAGAGCAGAGGTTGGGTACCCCTTGATAGGGAAGCAACTGGCTGCTGTGTACCATGCCTTGCTGGCTATGGAGCCCAACACCAGAACATCTCCGACCAAGGTAACAACTACCTATCCCATCCCAGGATGTGTGCAAGACTGCACCCAAAGGCCATGGAGTGGTGTGGAACAGACATCAACACTGGCCAAATGGAGTGCATACTTACAGCAGCATAGTGCCCTATTAGCCCCTTAAGCGGAGAACTCCAATGCTTATTGGGACCAGTGACATATACCAGTGGAAAACCGGAAGAACTTGCTTTTAAGCCATTGGTAGCTGAGAGTCCTTATCAGGAGGGAAAAGTCCCTATACTTCAAGATGTGTTGTATACAAATGGCTCCAGTCACGGGCAGCCGCTGAACTGGAGGGCTGTGGCTTTCCATCCTAAGACTGGGACAATATGGATGGAGGATGGAGAAGGGAAGAGCAGGCAGTGGGCTGAGTTGTGGGCAGTATGGCTCGTGATCACCCAGATTCCTCCCCTATAGTTGTCTGCACTGACAGCGGGGCCATCTATTGGGGCTTGACGTTGTGGCTACCAACGTGGTACCATGCCAACTGGTTGGTTGGTTACCGGCCTCTTTGGGGGCAAGAGTTGTGGCAAGACCTATGGGCCTCTGGTCAGACTAAGACTGTGACTGTTACCTTAAATCATGTGACTGGTCATTTGCCTTTGGCATCCCCACGGAATGATGAAGCAGACACATTGGCCCAGGTGCACTGGCTAGAGGAAAGTCTGCCTCTGATGCAGCCCAATAGTTACATCAGCATTTGTTGCACACGGGACAAAAGACAATGTGGGCTGTAGCCTGTTGGTGGGGTTTGCCACTGACCTTTGAAGAAGTCAGCAGAGCCCAGAAGGAGTGCCTTGTGTGCTCTAAGGGGGACTTACACCATGTCCTGCAGCAACACGGGACAATAATAAAGGGGTAGATACCCCGTGTCAGCTGGCAGATTATATTGGGTCTCTGCCCATATCAGAAGGATATCGGTATGCCATGAGTTGTGTGGACACAGCTGCTGGACTGTTGGTTGCTTTTCCTGCATGTCGTGCAGATAAACAAACCACCAAGAAGGGCCTAGAGTGTCTCTTTGCAGCCTATGGATGGCCAAAGGTGCTTGAGAGTGATCAAGGCACCCACTTTACTGGACATGTGTTACAAGAATGGGTGCAGCAATTAGGAATGAAGTGGAAGCTTCATGTACCATATAATCCTATCGGGGCAGGCATGATAGAGAGGTACAATGGTTTGTTGAAATCTGGCCTGAAGTCAGACACCAATAGTCTACAGGGCTCGTCATGGACAATGCTACAGTGTTTCAGCCAGAAGCCCCGAAAAGGAGCCTTGAGCCTTGTGGACATGCTAACACACATTGCTGCCTCTCTTATACAAGTATATGTGCAAACAAAAGAGGAATTATTAAATAATTATTAATATTTATTATTAAATTATATGGCCAGCAGAGCAACATCCTGCTGCCAGCCCAAACTGCATTAAACCCTGGAGAAACTGTTGAGTGGACATGGCCCTGGACATTTCAACACATGGATCAGTGATGGCTGGCCCTTCTAGCACCTTGGGGAAAAAGGCCTAGACGCTGGCCTCCTTTGTGTTCCTGGAGTAACAGCAGAGTAGCCCCCAAGGATCACGGTTTTGTACCCAAAATGTCCAAGAGGTAAGAGCATCTTATGGGGATGTTTTGTTTTCTCTTTATGGCCAGTGCATGTACCTCCTGTAGCCCTACATGTTGATCCATCTGCAACTCCCACAGGGATGGGGGTGAATGTCTGGTATACTAGACCAGAATGAGATCCCATTCCTGCCATTGATCACTCTCTTGCATGCATCCGACCTGATGGACAAGATTTGCCTATCCTGGTGTCATTAAAACATGTATCTTATCACCCATAATGTTATTTTCTTCTACAGTCCCTGTTGTCCGGACCCACACCCTGGCTACAGCTGCCTCATGATGATTGCTCTGAACTCCCTACCTGTTCAGCTACCGACCACCTGTGTAATGGGCAAGGTATGGACTTAATCTGCATAGGACACTGAACCTAGCTGGATCCTCTGGCTTGAGGATTATCATGATTTACTTGCTGTTGTTACTGTCTGTTATTAGTCTGGTTACATGCTCTAGTTTTCTTGCACAGGGGCCACTGCAGATGATGGGAAGTGAGTAGATTGTGAGGTGAGATTTCTGGAGGGGTGGGCTGTGGGTAAAATTGCAATATTTCCAGAATCTCTCACGTGGCCTTAGTGCATCTCCATATCAAAAGGTGTTTCCAAGGGGTGGAGAGAAGTATTCATCTCCATATCAATAGGTGATTACAAGGGAGAGCGAGGGCATATCTGTATGGGAGAGGTTGGGTGGGGTCCCATTTTGCAGCTGGATCTCTAGAGACACAAGAGAGCAGAGGTGGATGACTGCTTATAGGCAATAAATGGGCTTCCCCCACTTTATTTCTCCCTTTGACTGATTTTGGTTTCAGTGGTAATTTGCCCTGGGCTGGGAAAATATTTTCCCCCCAGAATTACAACTAGACAGCTAGTAATTGGCAAAGCTAATATTTATAGAATCTCTGTCACAAAAGAAAGACATATTATTTGTTGAAATTCTATAGCAGAACCTCCATCTCACCAGTGGTGCTAAGGTTATTGCCATTAATGTGCTGACTGGTTCAGAGAGCCAGTTATGAGCATCAATTTCCAACTTGGCTTTTAGTGACATGTTGGTTACTTGAAACAGGCTACAGTGAGAGTATTTACCCCATGGAAATTGGCAGGTGCCACATATTAGGGCTTCCGCCCCCAAGAGCCAGCTGTTCAACATGTACCAGCTAAACAGTGGATATTTCCTTCCCACCCAATTCCTTGCCTATTAATGCTGAAAGCACTTACATGAGCTATCCAGACTTTCCCCCTAGAAGCAATCCTTATTTTGCTGCTTCTGTGAAACTGCATTTTCAGCATGGTGCCCTCCTCTTGCTTTCTCCACTTTCCAAATCTCCAAATCTTTGAAGGATCATGGCCCAATAGTAGTGGAGCAAAACAGTAACTAAAAATTGTAACTATTCAGCATGCAAATCAGGCAGATAACCAGTGTGTAGGTGGAGAGAGAGAACAACAGAATTTATAACCAGCTTTCTGTCTATGAAAATGAAGAACCTTTATTGAAAGACAGTGTTTGGCTGGTAGTCCTTGGCTTACTTCAAGGAGGCATAAATCTCCTTGTTCTTTTTGTATAAGGACAGTTAGTGGTGGATGACTTTACCTGTCATATCCCAGGGGACATTCAGTGGAACTTGAATTCTAAAACAGTGAATACCTGCATAAGAATTATATTGGAGAGCTATAAAATATTTCATAAAGTGGCCTCTTCCACTCTAATAATACATAGAGGCTGTATGTTTGTCTTACTTAATTTTGTTCTTGCTTTAAGGAAGATATCTTTGATCCAGGAACATAAGTTATAATTCCTCTCATTGCCACAAAGTTTTAAAAAATTGCTAAATTAAATTTCCAACAATATTCATCAGTGTTTGTAGGTAATATTTTTTCCATTTATTATTCCTCTAATGCCTTCCCCCATTCATTCTCTCAGTCTGAGTTAGATTACCCTAGAAGACTTTCCAGTTTTATAAAGAGTAACCTAAGAAAAAAAGTGGGGGAGGAAGCAATAATTACATCTTCTAGCACAACTTATCTGAGGCCTTGACATCATGGTGGCAGTCCCACAGCACCATAATAGTGTACATAGGGTGGGGGAACATTCTTATGCTTTGGTGGTGATAGGCAAAGATAGAAATAAGGACTAACATAATATATAAAACACTAACTATATTTAGTTAGCTTCTGACTTATGGGCATTAGATTAAGAATAGAGAAATGAGACAATAGTTAATATCAGGCCATTCAGTCATTCACTCATCCAACAAATATATATTGAACGTTTATTTGTGAAGCAGTACTCTGGGTAATGAGAATATAGCAATGCATAAACAGAAAATCATCCTGCTTTCATGAGAATTTACAGTCTATTGTGGGTAAAAGAATGGAGAGGGGATGGATAAAGACAGACAATAAGTAGGTAAACAAATAGATAAAATATATTTATAATAGTAGTAAGTGCCATAAAGAAATTTTTAAAGATTGATGTAACAGAGTGATGACATGGTTGCCTTGATTGGGTGGTCAGGGTAGGCTTTCCACAGGACTTGATATCTGATCTGAGACCTATATGTTACAGAAGAGCCAGCCATGGGGAAGATCAGAGGGAAAACTATGTCCACAGAAAGGCAGGAAATAAGGAGACCATATACCACTTAATCAGAGAGCCAGATTTAGTACTTATACATCAGCAAGAGAATGGTTTAACTGAATCAGAGTTAGAATGCTTTGCTACTTCAAATTTTGGTACCTGCAGAGGAGTCCTAGAAATGAACAGGTGAACGTTCATTAAAGAAAAGGAAATTAATTGGTTGTTAGGAAAGCAAATAAGTTTTTCAAAATGAACTCACTCAAGTTTTCTCCGTGTCTTAATAAAATCTATCAGAAACTTTCAATTACAGTAATGGAAAACAAAATAATTCAGACAAAAATCTCCCAGTTAGCACAAAAATATATTAGAAATCTTCTTAAAGCAAAGAGTTAATAAGACCTTCATGAATAACGAAGACAAGATGTAGGATCAGGCAGACATCCAAAAAAATGAGTCCCACATCTAAAACCACTTTTGCCCTACTGACCAGACAAGTCGTTTTACCTAGGAATAAGGGTCAATAAGAAATTATCCAGCCCCCTACAGATAGCAGCCCAGCTTTGAATTTTCTAGGTGACTCTTAAGCATTGAAACTAGACTAATGTGGTACCATATATTGCTCCATCAGACTAAAGTGATGCCATATTGCTTTTTAATGGCAAAAACAAATGAAAACTTCTCTAGGATGTTACATCACCTGAGGCCTCAAGTTATTTCCACAATTAAAAATTCAAATACAAAGTCCAGGACATAATCAAATAAAACCACACACATACAAAGTAAAGGTGGTGTACTGGGTTAGTGTCCCTCTGAAGAACTCTGACTGAAACAGACAAGTGAAATTTCACAAAAAGACAACAGAAATCAACCCAAAAGTACTCCCTAATATCGGACTTACCAGATTCAGACATTAAGACAACTATACTTAACATGTTCCAGGAAATAAAAGCCATGCATAAAATTTCAGTATGTAATGAAAAATATAAAAGTAACAAAGTAGATTTAAAAAAGAACAAACCATAAATTACAGCACTGAATAAAACTGAAAGAAATAGCCTGATGGATGCGTTTAATAGCAATTCGAGAAAGCTGAAGAGTATATTACTAAATTATAAAATATATAAGGAGGAAATATCTAGAATGAAACACAGAGAGATAAAAGGACAGAAAAATGGGTGTGGGGAGAAGACAAGATAAAAGAAAGATAAAATGAGACAGTGTAATATTTAGGAATTTACCAAAAGGAAAAGAGAAGGCAGAAGCAATATTGGAAAGACAATGACTCACAATTTTTCAAAAAAAAAACAAAAACAGACATTTTTCCACATATTCAAGAAGCCAAAGTAATTCCAGATTGGATAATCAAAATTATGTTTACACCTAGGCACATCCTATTTAAAATGCAGAATATGAAAGACAATGAAGAAGTTTTAGGTTGGTAGGAAAAGAAAAACAGATTACCTAAGGAAGAGCAACAACTATGCTGTCAGCAGACCTCTTAACAGTAACAACGGAAGCTGGAAGACAATGGAGTGAAATTTTAAAAGTATTGAAGTATAATATTGTCAGTTTAGAATTTTATACCCAGTAAAAATTATTCTTCAAGAATAAAGCTAAAATAAAGGAAGTTTAACTCAAACAAGAACTGGGAGAGTGAACCATAATAGACTCATTTTAAAAGATAGACTAAAAAATGCTATTTGAACTGGAGGCAAATACAGGGTCTCCAAAGGAAGACCTAAGAAACAGGAAAAAAATGAGTAACAACAAAAATGTTAAACCTGCAGATAAAGCTAGATGAATACTATCTGTGTAAAATAAAAATTAAACCTTTTAAAATACAAAACATAATTATAATACACACAAAATATCAGAGAATGTAGGTGGGTAAATATTTTCAAAGTGTCCTAAAGTCCTTACATTGTCTAGGAGGAAGGTATAAGTATCGACTAATTAATAATAAACTTTCATAAAGTAGGAATTTTTTAATTTTAAGGTAATCAATTAAAAGAATAAAATTATATAAAAATTCCTGACAAAGATTTGAAAATCTGAATCATAAAATATCCAATCATTTCAAAGGAAGGGAAGAAAATAGAAAAAAAGGAAAACAGACCTAGCGGAACAAATTAAAAATGTATAGGAAAATATTGATTTAGCCCCAAATAAATTAGCAATTACATTAAATTTAAGTGAACTAAATGCTGCAGTTTAAAGACAAAATCACATTGGATTTTTAAAAATGAAGAGTCATATACTATTTATAAGAAATATGTCTAAAACCTAAGGATATGGAGAGGTTAAAAGTAAGGAATTAAAATGGATATATCCTGAAAACATGAATCAAAATAGAGCTGATACAGCTACATTAATAGAAGGTTAAACTTTAAAGCAAAAAGCACTATTAACCATAATCCAGAATATATGCACAAATTTTGAGCCAAGGCATCAAAATTTTAACAAGCACCATTACAGATTCTTCCACACTCTACAATCTATTTGATAAGTCTATATTTTATAAGGATAAACGGTAAATCCCTAAAACTAGGATTTCCCAATCTCATCACTGGCATTTGGACCAGATGGTATTTGCTTTAGGGGACTGTCCTGCGCACTATGGAGTGTTTAGCGGGCTCCCTGGCCTCCAACCACCAAATACTAGTAGTATCACCACAGCACCTCAGCTGTGACAACCAAAATATCTCCAGATATTGCCAAATATCCCTTGAGAGGCAAAAATATTCCCTTTTTGAAATTCATGGCATTAGACCAACTTTTTTATTACTAAGTCTCACAAGTAAGTTTTGATTTCTCAGAGCAAAGAAGTTATGTTTGTGAGGTCAAGTCCGTATCTATCCAACTTACCCATCTACACATCCACCCATTCGGCATGTATTTATGGAGTGCCTATTTTCAGAGAGTCACTGTTCTAGGGGTTGGAAATACACCAGTGAAAAGAGACAAAAACCCCTGCCTTCATAGAGCTTACTTTGTAAGGGGTTAGGAGGGTAGACTTAAAAGATCTCATCGTCTAAATGAAAAAAATGCTTAAACAAGCTGCATAAGAGCTGCATTACTGTATTTCAATCAAAGCCTCTCTTTAAAACATTACTGGATTTCAATCAAAGCCTCTCTTTAAATTTTTTCTCATTTTTTTAATTAAAAAATGAAAAAATGCTGGCCCTCATTTTGAAATCATTTAACTCCACCTTTATCACAAGGCAGAAAGGACAGCAGCTCTGACTCTCTGAGAAAATAACTTTATCCTCCCTTCCTCTCAATGAGTGAAATCGTTGTTACTCAAATTTTAGAATCTCCATTTTGAAGTTAAGCAGCATCCCTTTTACCTCCTGAATCACTTTCTTAAGCCACTTGGCTAAAATAAAATCTCCCAGGGTTATCTAATGACTGCTAACCACTGTTCAGCAGCCATCATACCATATGGAATAGGATACTTTACAGCACTTTCAGGCATCCAGAACCAGTCTGTCCTCAATTCTGATAAGAGCACATATAGAAATAGAAATGAAGAAATCAGATTATTTAACCAAACAGAGAAAAATCACTTATAACCCCTAACTCAATTGAGCCCTCAATTTTGGAGCCAGAGCTTTAACAAAACCCTCATGGGTTTAATAGTTTATGAATTTTCTCTATGCTTTTCATTTCAAAAATCTGTCTCATGAAATTTTAGAATTAGAATGGTGAAAGAAGAAATCACATATAATTCAACACCCTCTTCCTTGCCCACCACCCCCCTCATAAGAAACAGCAGAAAACATGATCTCATTCTCATAAAAATAGTGACAGGCGAAGCATTTAGTCAAGTTTTGGATCTTACAAATTCTATATTAGCTAAACTTACATCACTTACATAAAACCACAGAGCCCACATGGGGTTTTCATTAGGCAAGCATTGGCTTCCAGCCCATTTTTTTAAAGGTCACTGGCTGTTGTTTTAAATGTATATCTCCTAATAAATTGAGCCACTGAAGGCAGCACTGACAACCAAAGAAAAATATACTATTTCCAAATTAAGGTCAAATTGTAGAGAGGATTTAATGAGGTTCGAGGATAGGGTATAGTTTTCCTTAATATCAACAGAGACAGAAAATATACTACAAATATAAGATTAAGAACAAAGTGGATCTCTAATGTTACTATTTAAAAGAGGAAGAAAAGCAAAGGGGATGAGGTAGACAAATGGAATTTTTCGTGGCTATTTAGTAAAGTGGACGCCTCAAACCAAATCCTAGATTGTGGAGATATGTGGAGATGTCCTTCACCACAGCTTCATGGAAATTTCCCTGAATATCATTTTTAAACTTTTAAACTATTTTCTAATCATCTTGCAAAAGAGTTACAAAAGTTTTGATAGAAGTTCAATACAACATAAACATCACAATTTCATTCTCCCAAGAAGTTCCTTTTCCACACTGTAGTGCCCTTTTGATCACTCAAGGGCATTTTTAAACATGGACATGTTGAAATTTTTATATAACCATTCTCCAAGTGTTCAGTCAATTTTACAGAAATATTTCTCTTAACACAAAGTTAAACAGCCTCCCTATGTGTATGTGTACATATTTCTATGTAACTGCTCATATATGGATATCATTCTACTAAAAGACAGATAAACTCAATTGGAAATGATGAGTCATTCAAAAATGAAATGGTTTTCTTCACTTGACTTTCTGTTAAGCACAAAAAAGTAAAAACAACAAAGGACACTAGGAGCATCTATGAAGTATTTATGCTTTATGAATTAGACAAATACGAGGCCAAGAATGACACTAAGCCAGGGTCTGAGCCATGCTACATGCAAGGCAAGTATCTGGAATCAAGGATGCCATAGCAAGATATGCTTAGACTGGTATGGATCAAAGTCAGACTGGCATGGATCAAAGTCAATCAGCATTGGCTATAAATGGGGAAACTATTTCAAACTAAAACTATTCAAGGAAAGAAAGGACACCAGGTTAAGTAGAAGGCAGAAAATTGCATAAAGGATCTAAGAAAAAGGGAATTAATTAAATAGGGGTCCTATTTTCAAATGAATCTGGATTGACAATCAGAAGCCAAATGAGCCAGAAGGTAGGGGAAAAAATGAGACTGAAATAAACAGAGAATCAAAGGTGAAGATCCAGGGAAGGAAGCACCCTCTTCAGGGTTCTGTTTTATTGCTTAATCAAGGTAGGCCAGGAGAATGTGAATGGGTCTGAAGAGGAAAACAACCTGGGACAGTTATTCAGGCAAAGAGCATATGGAGAATAGGAAGTAGAGAGTGCTGCTAACAGAGTCTTTATCCCCCTTGTATACCAGCCCATACAGATCAGTGGTCACCCTGGCTCTTTCTAAGTTGGAATCATTGCAGAGCTCTCATGGCTCTAAAAACCTGCAGTCATCAGTGCATTTGGGATGGATTTCCACAGAGGCAGGTAGCTCAGACCAAACTTTAAAATGAAAACATTTAATATCTATCATATGCCAAGACCAGTAAAAAATATATATATATTATCTCATTTAATCCTTCATTAATTTTGTATTTGCTGAGCACCAACTGTTGTGTCAGACACTTTCCCAACAATGTTATGATATAAGTGTTACTAATATCCCCAACTTACAAAGGGAAAAAGATGGGACAGTAACTGAGTTATGTGTTCAAGGTCACACAACTGGTAAATTGCTAATCTAGGCATATTTAATTCTTTTTATTTTTTTAAATTAAGGTATCATTGATAAACAATCTTACGAAGGTTTCATATGAGCAACATCGTGGTTACAATATTCACCCATATTATCAAGTCCCCCCCACCCCACTGCAGTCACTGTCCATCAGCATAGTAAGATGTTACAGAGTCACTACTTGTCTTCTCCGTGCTATACTGCCTTCCCCATAAGCCACCTACATTCTGTGTGCTAATCATAATAGGCATATTTAATTTTTGTCTAGGAACAGTGGATTCAAATCTTCTTTTCGCCATTCAAATGATTTGTGCTTCTAGGACACTTATTTACATTTTATTTTCTCCTGTGTTTCTCATACTGTAAAAGGGGAAAGTCCTTGCACTGTTCACAAATTTGATTTATGATAACAATGAAGAATTCCTGAAGGGAAAAGGGGGGCATTGATAAAATGGAATAGGTGCTATAACTTTTATTCCCCCATAATTCTTACAGCAACACCATTGCACGAGCCCTTTTCTCTTTGTATACCTTATTGAAAAGTTAAACACTATGCCTACAGACTTTGGGGATATACGAATTCTTAAGATTTTTTAACTCTGACATAGAATCTGTTTATGGAGGCTATAGATGCAAGAAGCAACTTTTGGAAAATGTAGCACTGGCTATGATTTACATCTTCTCAAGCTTATTTCTTCAATATCTACACTCAACAATACACTTTCTCATAAATTGTCACATTTATATGTGTTCGTCTAAGTATTTTAGCTAAACCTGAGTTTCACTTCCAAATATGACCATTTGATATAAATAGGGAACTTTATAAAGACAAAACTCAGAAGTGATTAAGTTTCATGGTAAAGATTTGGCTTTGTCAAACTTTCTCCAAAATAAAATTTACTGCTTAAAGTCACATACTAAATATTTAAGAAGTTGTGTCAATGGCATATATGCACCAAGTACACACACAACGTGGCTGAAGAGGAGCAACTAACATACAAAACTCAACTTCCAACTTTATAGGCATTCCTTGTGTTCACATACCAAACCTTAGTTTCTGTGTAAAGTACTGTCCAAGAATGCTCCTTGACTGTCATTTTAGTCAAGGACACAAAGAAACTCTCAGAACGCAAACTCCCAGTGATTTGAAATAAATATTTATTTGTGTAGCATAACGGGGACTGCCTCTGCCTTTCACTCCGAGACAAACAATAGATTGCTCAGTACCTTTTTCTCTCAGAGGCAGGGTTCTAATATGAGAAGAGTCCTGGGCTTACAGCCAAAAATCTTGAGTGCAAGTCTAAGCTCTACCACCGTTTATAA
Source organism: Smutsia gigantea (assembly GCA_032199065.1). NCBI lineage: Eukaryota > Metazoa > Chordata > Mammalia > Pholidota > Manidae > Smutsia > Smutsia gigantea. The sequence goes on along the minus strand of JAVSCE010019962.1, from coordinate 134,501 downwards.
TTCAGACCTGTGGTTCTGCAAATGGGGTCTGCAGAATTGCAGCGAGAGCATTAATGGACAACTTAATAGAAATGAAAATTCTTGGGCTCCCCAACATATTGAATCAGAAATTTTAGGAGTAGGGCCTACCCATCTGCATGTTAATAAGCCATTCAGGGAATCCTGATGCATGCTCAAGTTTAAGAGCAAATGCTGCAGGAAAATTAGTTCTCTGGAGCCTCAATATCCTCAATGCCAAAAAGATATAATGATAGCAAATCTCTCTTCACATGCAAAATTGCTTTGCAGTCTTAAAATTACTAGAAATTGCAAAGTATTGCTTCAAAAATATAACTTTTAATGCCATTTCTCAATTTGAAGAGGAATCATAATACTTAAGGGTTTCGTTTGTTGTTTTTTCTTGATGCAGCATTTATTAAAAGTATAGATCCTTAAGGTATCACACTCCCTGATTTCAAGTTATGAAGCTATAATAATCGAAATAGTATGGTACTGGCACAAAAATAGATAGATCAATGGAATAGAATAGACAGCCCAGAAATAAATCTATGCTTTTATGGCCAATTAATCTATGACAAAAGAGGCAAGAATATACAAGGGGGAAAAGAGAGTCTCTTCAATAAATGGGGTTGGGAAAACTAGCCAGCTATATGCAGGAGAATGAAACTGGACCACTTTTTTACACCACACACAAAAACAAATCCAAAATAGATTAAAGACTTAAAATATAAGACCTAAAATCATAGAACTCCTAAAGGAAAACATAGGCAGTAAACTCTTATATCAGCCTTACCTTTTTCTGGCTACATCTCTTCAGGCAAGGGAAACAAAAACAAAAATAAGCAAGTGAGACTACAACAAATTAAACAGTTTCTGCACAGCACAAGAAACCATCAACACAATGAAAAGGCAATCTACAGAAAGGAACAAGATATTTGCAAATGATATATCCAATAAAGGGTTGGTATCTAAAATACATAAAGAACTCATACAACTAAACACCAAAAATACAAATAATCCAATTAAAAAACAGGCAGAGGAACTGAATAGACATTTTTCCAAAGATATACAGATGGGCAACCAACACATGAAAAGATGTTCCACATCACTAATCATTAGGGAAATGCAAATCAAAAACCACAATGAGATATTACTTCACACCAGTCCAAATGACAAGTACAAAAAAGACAAGAAATAACAACTGTTGACAAGGATATGGAGAAAATGGAACTCTCATACAATATTGGTGGGAATATATACTTGTGCAACCACTATGGAAAAAAGTATTTAGGCTCCTCAAAAAATTAAAAATAGAATTAGCCTATGATCCAATGGTTCCACTTCTGGGTATTTATCTGAAGAAAGTGAAAACACCAATTAGAAGAGATATACACAACCCTATGTTTATTACAGCATTGTTTACAATAGCTAAAATATGGGAGCAACCTTCCTGTCCACTGATAGATGAATGGATAAAGATGTGGTATATATACACAATGGAATATTACTCAGTCGTTAAAAAGAATGAAATCTTTCTATTTGTGGCAACATGCATGGGCCTAAAGGGTATTATACTAAGTGATATAAGTCAGACAAAAACAAATTCCATACGATTTCAATTACTTGAGGGTTCTAAAAAACAATACAAACAAACAAAAACCCAGGAACAGACTCATACAGAGAACTGGTGGTTGCCAGAGGGGAAGGGGGTGGAGGGACAGGCAAAATAGGTGAAGGGGGTAAAGAAGTACAAATCTCCAGTTATAAAATAAATAAGCCAAGGGGATGAAAGGTACAGCATAGGGAATATAGTCAATAATATTGTAATAACATGGTATGATGACAGACAGTAATTCTACTTAATGTGGTGAGCATTTTGTAATGGATATAAATGTCAAGTCACTATGTTGTACACTGAAACTATTATAATATCAACTATATGTCAATAATATATATATATATGTCCATATTAGTTTGGATTATGTTTTACTGCATGTAACAGAAACCGGGCTATAATTGTGTAATGAAATAAGGTTTTACTTTTCTCATACAAGATGTCTGAAAGGAAGCAATCCAGATAGGGTGTAGTTGATCAGAAATGAAGGAATGAGGCGCCTTCAAGCTTCAGGCTTTATCTTGATAGCACATGCCTTTGGTCCTAAGAATAGCAATATAGTGGCTCCACCTGAAGGCATCCTGTGTGGATCTCTCTTGCAACTACAGAACAGAGAAGGCTGCCTCTCTCTGAATTTCCATTCTTGTTGGTTCCAATAACTGTGCGTGGATTATTAATGGAGGATTCTGATCAAGAGTGTTACAGAAATGTGAAGTTTTCTGTTAGGCCTGCAAATGTTTTATAGATGATATTTTGTTATTAACTTCACATCAAAGACAAGTGTGATGCTGCCCATTAAAACCTTTTCTCACTTGTGTCAGGTCAATTTTTTCTTCAAATGATTGCAGTTTGAAAAATAAATGGGCTCTTGAGGGAAAGAGGAGCCAGACAAACACCTTTGCTTAAATGATAAAAAAAATAAAAAATAATTGTTTTAAGGGAACTGAAAAAACTCATTAATTTATTTTTTTTCCTTGTTTAAAGGCTGAATCATAACTACTTCTACTCTTTATGTTAGAATCTAGAAAGAGGTTGGTCACTCTTTCCTTTCAGAAATTCCATTATGACATCTTAATCCAAATAACAATATGAGTTTTTTTCATTGTCAAAAGTTATGAAGTCAACTAATCACTTTCCCCTTCATACTTTGCATTAAGAATGAAATTATGCTCAGCTGCCTCCATTCTCTTTCCAAGGTAATGAATGCCAGTTTCTTCCATTTTTCTAATTTTAAATTCCTGCAATTTTAAATTCACATTTCAATTTCTAGAGCTTTCTTCAAACATGAATTCCAAAGTTCCTATAGGACAACATCCACATTTGCTTACTTGCCCCCCCAGAGTTCCCTAAGAGTAGAAAATTTTCAAATCTTCATGCCTAACACTTAGAAGAGATCTCGGTCACAGAGAAGATACTTCATAGATTTTGCTGAATTGTCATATAAGCGTCACATGGAAGAGTCACATCTATTATGGAGACAGGTGTAAATAGAGTACTAAACTCATTAATCTACCCAAGTATAATGGATTGAATAGTACTCCTCAAAAATTCATGTCCATCTGGAACCTTACAATGTGACCTTATTTGGAAAAAGTCTTTGCAGATATAATAACTTAAGATGAGTGAGTAAGATATTAGGGTGGGCCATAATTTAAGGACCAGTGTCATTATAAGACTACATATAATATTATAATATTATATATAATATTAATTATGTTATATATAAATTATATATAATATAATTATAATATTACATATATATTATACATATATATTATATTATATTATATTGTTATATATAAATTATATATAATATAATTATAATATTACATATATATTATACATATACAAAATTATAATATTAATTATAATATTACATATATAATATATAACCATAATAGTTTCCATTCCTTGAACGCTATGTACCAAATCCTTTATAATCAGTATCTGACTTAAAAACCTTATGAGGATGGTGTTATTAATATATCCATTTTACAGAGGAGGGAGTGGCATTTGAAGGTAAGCATCTTGCTTGAGATTACAAAGTTAGTAAATGGGGGAATTAGAACTTCAAACCTATATGTATATGACTCCAAAGTCCATGTTCTTCATTTCTATATTATTCTGCCTCCTGAAAATCACGGCTTGTTTTCAAAGTTCACTATCATTACTTTGAAACGTACTCTAGTTTCACTGATGATCACATGACCTGTGATCTAGGGTCAGTCATATAGTCTCTATGTTCATCATGTGCCCCAATAGTTGACCCATCTACCAGATGTGGAATATTTATTAATTTGAACCAGTTAGACCAAAGCTCAGATGAGTTTGCAGAATATCTTATTTCAGAGCTTTCACATAAACTTTAGCAATAGTTGCTACAAAGGCAAAACCGACTCAGGTTAAAAGTTACTCTACCTGAGTAATGGTTTTTCATCAAAACTGTAAGCACAGAATCACTTTGTAGAAGAAACAATGAATCAATAACACTAATGTAAATACTGAATGTAGTTTAATCACATTATTAATACTCATTGAATTAAAATTCGAGATACTGTGGGCATCGAGGTGAAAAGGAGTATTCCTTCTCTTTGGAATCCTGCAGTCTAACTGCGGCAGACTTAAAAAGAATTACTTCACTACGTGGTACAAACTATAATAGTCACTTTTTCCACTGGAAGAGGAGGAACCAGAAGGGTGCTTTGGGAGTCAGGGAAGGCATCACAGAGTAGGGAGAGCTGAACTAAAACTTGCAGGATGAATAAAATCTTGTATCATTTACCAGGTCGATATTAACAACATCAAATTCTTTTAAACATTCAAAACTGTTTTTTTGGAAAACGTTTTGGCAATTCCTTAAAAACTTAAACATGCAATTACCATAGGATCCAGCAATTCCACTTTTAAGTATATACCCCAAAGAAGTGAAAGCAGTGATTTCAAACAGGTATTTGTATGCCCATGTTCATAGCAATATTACTCTCAATAGCGAAAAAAGCAACCCAGGTGTTCATTGACAGATGAATAAATAAAATGTGGCATATATGTAAAATGGAATTTTATTCAGCGTTAAAAAGGAAGAAATTCTGGCACATGCTATACTATAGATGAACTCTGAAGACATTGCTAAATGAAATATTGTATGAGTCTACTTATATGAGGACTCAAATTTGTAGAGAGAGAAAATAGAACGGTAGTTGCCAGGAGCTTAGGGAAGAGGAAATAGGGAGTTAGTGTTCAATGAGAACAGAGTTTCAGTTGGTGAAGATGTAGACCTTCTGGAAATAGTTGGTGATGGTTGCACAGTGTGAATGTGCTTAATGCTAGAGAACTATACACTTAAAAATGGTTAAAATAGTAAATCTTATGTCATGTATATTTCGGCACAATTTTAAAAACTACACTTTTTCTAAAATGTAGCCATTACACTCATTTTTCACATTTGAGTCATCTCTAACATACAAAAATTGAAAAGGACTAAACTCTCAATTTGGAGTTGATCAATCACAAAAAGTAATTAAAAATAAAAAATATTCTGGATTGACGGGCTTCTAATTATTACCTTGCATGTAGAAACATGCTGGCTTAGATATAAAATTTCCAAATGAAAAACTGCCATTTCTTTCCCAAAAGTTAGAAGTTAACAAGACCAACTGCTTCTCACTTATTTGAAATAAAGCAAGATCAAAATTCATTTCCAAATGGAAAAAGTGCATTTTTCATTGTTTATGGCTTTAAAACAACTAACAGAAATGTTACCTGTGGGTCAATTACAAGGGATAAAAATTTATGCTCTAGAAAATAATACTTTCACAAAGCCTGAGGTGACCTGAACCAGTATATAAAAAAGACACTTAACCATAACTAATATATTAAAATATTTATGATAGCAACCAGGGTTCACTTAGTTCAAACAAGTTCATTAGGCACACAACACAAAGGAAAGAGTAGGAGAGAACAGATTTTGACATTCAAGAACAAAGCAAATCACTGAGTCTTTTAGATACTTCAAGGTTCTGATTACTACAGGTTTTACTGGCTGTCCATATTTTTCTAATCCCAGTAGCATAAACAAAATTATTTTTCAATTATAATAGAAATTGACTCTACTTACTCTTGGGGGAAATACACGAATAATATTTCCAGCTATGTCCAGGGTTCGTAGGTTTATAAGATCGCAAAATCCCTGTGTTAGAAAACAAGAGAAAGATTTTTTTAAATCTAATATGTAGAATCATAAATATTTCTTCTAAGTTCAAACTTGATGGGTTTGACGATCTTTCCTAATTACCTGATCAATCTTTCCTGATGAGATCACTATGCCCTCGGTTGCCAGATTCTTTGAGTTTGCCATTTCCTTTGACCACACCAGAGCAACATAACATGGTGGCCAAGAGTTAGACACACTTTTTTTTTTTAAATAATTTATTTTACTATCATTAATCTACAATTACATGTGCAATATTACGGTTATTAAACTACCCCTTCATCAGGTCCCCCCCACCAACCCCATTACAGTCACTGTCCATCAGCGTAGTGAGATGCTATAGAATCACTACTTGTCTTCTCTGAGTTGTACTGCCCTCCCCGTGCCCCCCCAACATTACATCTGCTAATCGTAATGCCCCTTTTTCCCTCTTATCCCTCCCTTCCCGCCCATTTTCCCCAGTCCCTTTCCCTTTGGTAACTATTAGTCCGTTCTTGGGTTCTGTGAGTCTGCTGCTGTTTTGTTCCTTCAGTATTTTTTCTTTGTTCTTATACTCCACATATGAGTGAAATCATTTGATACTTGTCTTTTTCGGCTTGGCTTATTTCACTGAGCATGATACCCTCTAGCTCCATCCATGTTGTTGCAAATGGTAGGATTTGTTTTCTTCTTATGGCTGAATAATATTCCATTGTGTATATGTACCACCACTTCTTTATCCATTCATCTACTGATGGACACTTAGGTTGCTTCCATTTCTTGGCTATTGTAAATAGTGCTGCGATAAACATAGGGGTGCATCTGTCTTTTTCAAATTGGGCTGCTGCATTCTTAGGGTAAATTCCTAGGAGTGGAATTCCTGGGTCAAATGGTATTTCTATTTTGAGTTTTTTGAGGAACCTCCATACTGCTTTCCACAATGGTTGAACTAATTTGCAGTCCCACCAGCAGTGTAGGAGGGTTCCCTTTTCTCCACATCCTCGCCAACATTTGTTGTTGTTTGTGTTTTGGATGTTGGCCATCCTCACTGGTGTGAGGTGATATCTCATTGTGGTTTTAATCTGCATTTCTCTGATGATTAGCGATGTGGAGCATCTTTTCATGTGCCTGTTGGGCATCTGAATTTCTTCTTTGGAGAAGTGTCTATTCATGTCCTCTGCCCATTTCTTAATTGATTATTTGCTTTCTGTTTGTTAAGGTGCATGAGTTCTTTATATATTTTGGATGTCAATCCTTTATCAGATACGTTTTTTATGAATATATTCTCCCATACTGTAGGATGTCTTTTTGTTCTACTGATGGTGTCTTGTCCTTTGCTGTACAGAAGCTTTTCAGCTTGATATAGTCCCACTTGTTCATTTTTGCTTTTGTTTCCCTTGCCTGGGAGATATGTTCATGAAGAAGTTGCTCATGTTTATGTCCAAGAGATTTTTGCCTATGTTTTTTTCTAAGAGTTTTATGGTTTCATGACTTACATTCAAGTCTTTGATCCACCTTGAGTTTACCTTTGTGTATGGGGCTAGACAGTAGTCCAGTTTCATTCTCTTACATGTAGCTGTCCAGTTTTTCCAACACCAGCTGCTGAAGAGGCTGTCATCTCCCCATTGTATATCCAAGGCACTTTTATCAAATATTAATTGACTGTATATGTTTGAGTTAATGTTTGGATTTTCTATTCTGTTCCACTGGTCTGTGGGTCTGTTTTTGTGCCAATACCAAATTGTCTTGATTACTGGGGCTTTGTAGTAGAGCTTGAAGTCAGGGAGTGTAATTCCCCCTGTTTTATTCCTCCTTCTCAGGATTGATTTGGCTATTCGTGGTCTTTTGTGGTTCCATATGAATTTTAGAATTATTTGTTCCAGTTCATTGAAGAAAGCTGTTGGTAGTTTGATAGGGATTGCATTGAATCTGTAGATTGCTTTAGGTAGTATAGCCATTTTGACAATATTTATTCTTCCTAGCCAAGAGCATTGGATGCATTTCCATTTGTTAGTGTCCTCTTTAATTTCTCTTAGGAGTGTCTTGTAGTTTTCAGAGTACAGGTCTTTCACTTCCTTCGTTAGGTTTATTCCTAGGTATTTTATTCTTTTTGATGCAATTGTGAATGGAATTGTTTTTCTGATTTCTCGTTAGTGTATAGGAAAGCAACAGATTTCAGTGTGTTAATTTTGTATCCTGCAACTTTGTTGAATTCAGATATTAGTTCTAGTAGTTTTGTAGTGGAGACTTAAGGGTTTTCTACGTACAATATCATGTCATCTGCAAATAGTGACAATTTGACTTCTTCTTTACCAATCTGGATGCCTTGTATGTCTTTGTTTTGTCTGATTGCTGTGGCTAGGACCTCCAGTACTATGTTGAATAACAGTGGAGAGAGTGGGCATCCCTGTCTTGTTCCCGATCTTAGATGAAAAGCTTTCAGCGTCTCGCCGTTAAGTATGATGTTAGCTGTGGGTTTGTCATATATAGCCTTTATGGTGTTGAGGTACTTGCCGTCTATACCCATTTTGTTGAGAGTTTTAATCAGGAATGGATGCTGAATTTTGACAAATGCTTTTTCAGCATCTATGGAGATGATCATGTGGTTTTTGTTCTTCTTTTTGTTGATGTGGTGGATGATGTTGATGGATTTTCGAATGTTGTACCATCCTTGCATCCCTGGGATGAATCCCACTTGATCATGGTGTATGATCCTCTTGATGTATTTTTGAATTCGGTTTGCTAATATTTTGTTGAGTATTTTTGCATCTACGTTCATCAGGGATATTGGTCTGTAATTTTCTTTTTTGGTGAGGTCTTTGCCCGGTTTTGGTATTAGAGTGATGCTGGCTTCATAGAATGAGTTTGGAAGTATTCCCTCCTCTTCTATTTTTTGGAAAACTTTAAGGAGAATGGGTGTTATTTCTTCTCTATATGTCTGGTAGAATTCAGAGGTGAATCCATCAGGCCCGGGGTTTTGTTCTTGGGTAGTTTTTTGATTACCAATTCGATTTCGTCACTGGTGATTGGTCTGTTTAGTTTTTCTGTTTCTTGCTTGGTCAGTCTTGGAAGGTTGTATTTTTCTAAGAAGTTGTCCATTTCTTCTATGTTTTCCAGCTTGTTAGCATATAGATTCTCATAATATTCTCTTATGATTCTTTGTATTTCTGTGGGGTCTGTCGTGATTTTTCCTTTCTCATTTCTGATTGTGTTTATGTGTGTAGATTCTCTTTTTCTCTTAATGAGTCTGGCTAGGGGTTTATCTATTTTGTTTATTTTTTCAAAGAACCAGCTCTTGGTTTTATTGATTTTTTCTATTGTTTTATTCTTCTCAATTTTATTTATTTCTTCTCTAATCTTTATTATGTCCCTCCTTCTGGTGACTTTGGGCCTCATTTGTTCTTCTTTTTCCAATTTCAGTAATTGTGTCTTTAGACTATTCATTTGGGAATGTTCTTCCTTCTTTACATAGGCCTGGATTGCAATATACTTTCCTCTAAGAACTGCCTTTGCTGCGTCCCACAGAAGTTGTGGCTTTGTGTTGTTGTCATTAGTCTCCATATATTCTTTGATTTCTGTTTTGATTTGGTCGTTAACCCATTGATTAATTAGGAGAGTGTTGTTAAGTCGCCATGTATTTGTGAGCCTTTTTGATTTCTTTCTAAAATTTATTTCTATTTTTATACCTTTGTGATCTGAGAAGTTGGTTGGTAGGATTTCAATATTTTTGAAATTACTGAGGTTCTTTTTGTGGCCTAGTATGTGGTCTATTCTGGAAAATGTTCCATGTGCACTTGAGAAGAATGTGTATCCTGTTGCTTTAGGGTGTAGAGTTCTGTAGATGTCTGTTAGGTCCATCTGTTCTAGTGTGTTGTTCAGTGCCTCTGTGTATTTACTTATTTTCTGTCTGGTTGATCTGTCCTCTGGAGTGAGTGGTGTATTGAAGTCTCCTAAGATGAATGCATTGCTGTCTATTTCCTACTTTAATTCTGTTAGTATTTGTCTCACATATGCTGGCGGTCCTGTGTTGGGTGCATATATATTTATAATGGTTATATCTTCTTGTTGGACTGACCGCTTTATCATTATGTAATGTCCTTCTTTATCTTTTGCTACTTTCTTCGTTTTGAAGTCTATTTTGTCTGATACAAGTACTGCAACACCTGCTTTTTTCTCTTTGTTGTTTGCATGAAATATCTTTTTCCATCCCTTCACGTTTAGTCTGTGTATATCTTTGGATTTGAGGTGAGTTTCTGTAGGCAGCATATAGATGGGTCTTTCTTTTTTATCCATTCTGTTACTCTGTGTCTTTTGATTGGTGCATTCAGTCCATTTACATTTAGGGTGATTATTGATAGATATGTACTTATTGCCATTGCTGGCTTTAGATTCATGGTTACCAAGTATTCAAGGGTTGCTTCTTTACTATCTAATGATCTAACTTAACTTTCTTGTTAAGTTATTGTAAACACAGTCTGATGTTTCTTTATTTCTCTCCCTTCTTATTCCTCCTCCTCCATTCTTTCTATAATAGGTGTTTTATTCTTTGCCTTTAGTTAGTATTTGGATGGTCTGCTTTCTTTGCTATGATTTTATTTTCTCTGGTGACATCTTTTTAGCCTTAGGTGTGCTTCCATCTAGAGCAGTCCATTTAAGATATCCTGTAGTGGTGGTTTATGAGAGGCAAACTCTCTCAACTTTCGTTTGTCTGGAAATTGTTTAATCCCTCCATCATATTTAAATGATAATCGTGCTGGATACAATATTCTTGGTTCGAGGCCCTTCTGTTTCATAACGTTAAATATATCATGCCATTCTCTTCTGGCCTGTAAGGTTTCTGTTGAGAAGTCTGATGATAGTCTGATGGGTTTTCCTTTGTAGGTGATCTTTTTTCTCTCTCTAGCTGCCTGTAATACCCTGTCTTTATCTTTGATCTTTGCCATCTTAATTTTTATGTGTCTTGGTGTTGTCTTCCTTGGGTCCCTTGTGTTGGGAGATCTATGAGCTTCGGTGGACTGCGAGACTACTTCCTTCCCCAGCGAGGGAAAGTTTTCAGCAATTATTTCTTCAAAGACACTTTCTATCCCTTTTTCTCTCTCTTCTTCCTCTGGTACTCCTATAATGCGAATATTGTTCCGTTTGGATTGGTCACACAGTTCTCTTAATATTCTTTCATTCCTAGAAGATCCTTTTATCTCTCTCTGCCTCAGCTGCTCTGTACTCCTGTTCTCTGTTTTCTATTCCATTAACAGTCTCTTGCATCTCATCCATTCTGCTGTTAAGCCCGTCGATCGCTTGTCTGATTTCTGCATTGTCTTTCCTCAGTTCCCTCACTTCCTCCCTCAGCTCTTGCACATTTCTCTGTAGGTCCATCAGCATGGTTATGACTTTTATTCTGAATTCTTTTTCAGGAAGACTGTGCATTTCCATCCCTTCAGACTCCCTCTCTGGGGTTTTCTGGTTGATTTTGGTCTGAACCATATTCCTCTGTCTTTTCATGGCTATAGAATTGGTCACTGATAGTTGCCACGTATGTCAGCTGGGCTCTTTAAGACTTTAAAAAGAGAAGAAAAAAAAAGAAAGAAAGAAAGAAAAAAATAAAGAAAAGAAAAAACAAAACAAAGAAAACAAAAAAAAAGCCCATCGGACGTAGAATCTGTGGGAATTCTGTAGGTGGCGCTATTGCCCCACTATTCCACAGCTGTGACTGCGCCGCTCCGCAGGGCCCTTTCTCGCTCTGGCAGGGGTGGAACGAATAGGAGGCTGTTGATGTCAGTGAGAAGTGTAAGTATGGCTACGCTTCCTCAGTCGCCAGCTAAGGCATCTGAAACTCCCCAGGACTCCCAGCCTGCTGGGCTGAGTGTGCTGGGGCGATCCGGCTCCTCCGCTGGGCTCCTGTCTCTTTAAGACCGCTGAAGAAAGCGCACGCTTTTTTTTTTCCTTCCCGGGAGCCGGCTGCAAGCACCCTGGCGCGTTCCCCGCTCAGATCCTGCCCCTCTGTCTCTCCAATCTCCGCTGCACTGCGCAATGTGGGTCAGCGCTCCCCGCGCAGATCACCGGGGCTGGCTACTTCACGGGGTGTACTTCCACTCCCTCCCGGCTCTGAATCCTCTCCTCCCGCCGGTGCGCTGGGGTGGGGGAGGGTTCGGGTCCCGCCGGGTCGCGGCTCCGTATCTTATCCGCCTCTTGGGGTGCCGAGTGCTCTCGGGTGTAGCTGCACGCTGTGTGCTTTCCTGTGTATTCTCATCTCTCTTTTAGGAATAGATGTATTTGCTGTGTTTTCGTAGAAAAATATAGTGTTGGGAGGAGATTTCTGCCGCCCTGCTCACACCGCCATCTTCCCGGAAGTTCGAGTTAGACACTTCTAAGTTCAACTCTCACCTCTGACACCTACTATGTAACTATAGACAAATATCTTAATCTACTTGTATTTCAATTTCTCCATTTATAAAGTGGGAATGCTAATGGACCTCCCTATTTCAATATGGTTGTTGAATAAACAAATTATCAACTAGAAAATGCTTACTAAAGGGCCTAATACATATAAACACTCAGTAAACCTACTTCCATTAAAATAGAAAAAAACCTTTGAGAAACAGAAAACAGATAAAATTCTAGAAAGTTCTGTCAACAATTCCATTGGCATTTATTTCACATCTAACTTTGGCTTAGCAATGTGCTAACACAACTCCCTCCATACTAAGGAAATAAAATATATTAGTGTCTCTATCTACATGCCCTATGCAACTGTATGAGCATATAAAGACATACAAATGATTTATATGTACCAGAAAAGGGTTAACAATTTTTTCATTATCAAAACAAATGAGCATTTTCTGTAATGCCTTATAATTTATAATGCAGACCAAAAATAAAATGATAAACTGAGTCCTATTAAACACCCAAGGACATTAATTATCATAGAAATTCTTACATGATAATTCAGGATAGGACTTATTAACATTTAAATTATTTCAAGTCCAAACTCCTAAGGATTTATAAAATTGTACTAAGCATACTGACTTGAAGTACAGACTTTTAAGTTAGACAGACATGGATTTAGGCCCCTTCTCTGACCTTTGAGAATTGTGTTCAAGTCACATAATCTCTCTGTTCCTTATTCTACAATGGTTATAATAAGAAGAGCTACAACAGAGTTGTTCTAAACACTAAATAAAATAATGTTTCATGATGACGATTCTGTCGCTGCTGCTATTGCTTTTCCCTCAAATAAAGGAGGTTACACTTTTAATAGATTGAGTCCATAATTTCAAGATATTTTATTACTTGTTTATAGAAATTAGGATATTTAAGGAATTTAAGAATAAAAATCTTTGAAATATATTTATTTATAGCCTACATCTTAGTATATTTTCATATATCCCATTACAATGTGCACAGAATTTTTGAAGAGAATACCCTGAGAGAAAAGTGAAACAGTAGGAATTGATCTGCAATTTTTATTCTTCAATTTACTATATGACATGCATTCTCTCCTATCAAATTAATTTTAATTTGCATAAGGAATGAAGGTAAACCTATTGATATGTTCCTAGTAGGAACCAGTACTCTCAAACTGAAAATTCTGAGTTTAATAAAACCACTATTTATAAAAATTTGACAACAAGATTCCCTAAAACAAAGAAGGTAGGTCCCTAAACCCACAAACTTCCCAAAAGCCCACAACAGCAGGGAGTTCTTTACCACCATAGGCCTAAGAGCCAAGGTGAGGTAGTAATGTTCCCTATGAGGACCACCTGATATTAGCTATGACCTTCCAGTAAGGCATGCATGCAACTCAGAGCACCCCATCAGGGGAACACCTGGTACTCACTCTCATGCTGTTTCACCTTCTGCTAGGACCTATCCTTGGTCATACCTAAGAGAAAGCCAGAGCTTACTGGTGCCAGTACAGGTCAGTCTCCTGTGCACAGAGCAGGTTAGAAAAGGATGGAGAGGCGATACGGAGGAAAAATAGAAGCTAGCACATATTACAAAACCAAAATGTACTTGTATTTTGCTCTATATAGGATTGCCAGATAAAATACAGGGGGCTCACCTAAATATAAGCTTCAGATAATGATTTTTCTTTTAGTATAAGTATGTCCCATGCAATATGTAAAACATAATAATACCAAGAAATTATTCATTGCTTATCTGAAATTCATATTTAAGTGAGCATCCTACATTTTTTTTTACTAAATCTGGCAGTCCTAGCTATGACTAATCCAAGTTATAGCCCTCCTTTGTCATAGTGATTTGGGAACTAACTACGTCTACTCAGAGGGAAAGTAAATGATGGATTGTACTTGGATGCCCAAATCTATTCTACAACCACTCCCCATTGGGTCGTAACGAGTACTTCCCCAACCAAAGAAAAATCTGGTTCCATTTTTTGCTTACCTCTGGCAAAGTTTCAATGTTGTTCCTGACCAGATGAAGCTTCTGGAGCTTCTTCAAGAACTTAATCTCTTCAGGTATGCAAACAAGCTTATTGTAGCTGAGTTGAAGTTCAGAGAGGTTGTTAAGGAAACAAAGTTCTTTAGGAATGCTGTCCAGCTGGTTATGATTTAGACTCAAATATGTAAGGCTTTTTAATCTAAAAAATGAAATACCTGAATGAAACTCACAAGAATAAGGAAGTCCACTGTAGTGACACCACCTATCAGGAGCCATGTGTCAATTCATTTTTTGCAGTTCATCCAAGCCTTACTTTAGTCAAGTGTTCACAACTACTATGAATCATTTAAGCATAACAATCTTTGTTGTAATTTCACTTTTAAAGATATTTTTAATCGGATAACATTTCTTAAAGGTATTTTATGTAATCAAAACCTAGATTTAAAAAAAAGAAAATTATGTTTTCATTCTTTGTACACATACATTGGCTATATTGAGGAGGAAGCCAGAGGACAAAGAACCACATAGACATGTACAAATATACATATATATAAACATACATATACACATACATGGTATAAATAGGCATAGATATATAGACAAAGGTATAGAGATGATATAGATGATACAGATACAGATTATAAATCCTGTACCAAATAGATGCGAGAAGAACTTAGTTGCTCTGGTAGATGCAAAGACAGATCAGCCACAAATTCTGCCCTGATGTGTATCATGGTCTAGAAAGAAATATTTGATAGAGCCATAAAATAAGGATAGAAAATGTCACTGAACAAGGAGAAAGGGCTAAAGGAACTGAAGTGTATAACTGCAGATATGGTACCTCAAATATATCATAAAATGTTGAAAGAATCAGCATTTTGAACTTGGCCCTGAATAATATAATTTGCAAAATTAGGGCAACAAGAGGGCATAGTAAACTGAGAAAATATTAACATACTGAATAAAGAAGCAAAAAAAAATTAGCACTACTGAGTACCAATTATGTACCTGTGCATTAAATTTAATCATGAGCACAACACTAAGGTTGAAATTATTATCCTTAATTTAGAAATGAGGAAAATAAAGAATCAGAAGCAGTTATTAGTTTGCCCAAATTATCCAACCAGTAGATAACAGTGTCAAGATTCAAATGCAGAAGTGTCTGTTTGCAATGCTAAGAATGAAGCTATATAATGATCTCAAGGTTAAGTATTTTGAGCAGATTAAGGTAATAACAGAATGAGATGAAATTTTTACACAGTTAAAAATGGGGGAATGGAGGTTAGCAGAGTGGTCAGTGCTAGTGAAAGGGATTCGGGGAAGCTGTAAACATGACAGTAGAATCCATGTGGACAGATGAGACTGACAGAAGAATAACAACAAAAAGAGGGAGGGAGTGCACAGACAGGGAGCCAGTGAAAAGATTCTTGAGAAATGTCAACATCTGACAATTTTTTTAAAAAGGCACCCAGAGAAGACATGAGCAGAGAAATAAAAGATGAACCAAAGCTGCCAAGGACTCTCAAAAGGCATGGGAGAAGAGAATTTCAAAATTAAAGAAATAGTCAAAACTTTAAATGGTAAAGAGAGAGAATGCAAAGATATCAGAACTAAAAAAAAGCAGGGTCACAGACGACAAAGTCACTATTAAAAAGTCCATTGTATTTCTATATTGTGGCCACAAACAACTGTAAAATAAGAGTTTAAAAAACTCCATTTGTGGCAATATCAGTGAAAAGAAAGATAGTTAATACATTTAATAAAAGAAATGAGAGAGCTCTACACTAAAAACTATAAACTGTGAAAATTTAAAGGGGCTCTAAGTAAAATTAAGAGATATATATCTTGTTCATGTACAGAAAGGAATGATATTGCTAAGATGCCAGTTTTCCCTAAATTGGTCTACGGATTTCACTCAGATCAAATAAAAATCCTAAGTTTCACTGTGTAAAAATTGACCTATCAATTTAAAATGTATATGGAAATTCAAAGTACCTAGTATAGCCAAAACTATTATAAAGAAGACAAAGTCATAGGACTTGCATAAGTGATTTCAAAGCTTACAATACAGCTGCAGCAATAAGATAGTATGTTATAGTAGAAATGACAGATAAATAGACCAATGGAAAAGAATGGAGATCCATAAATGGTCATTTGGTTTTTGGCAAAGATGTCAAGGAAATTGAACTAAGAAATTATAAATACAGAAAATTTTAAACATAGAAAAGGTAAGAAATTATAAATATAAATGTAGAAAACATCTTTCTACAAATGGTGCTAGAATAACTGGCTAAATATATGGGAAAAAATTAATTTGGACCATTACCTCACACCATGCACAAACATTAATTTTAGATGAACCATAGGCTTAAATATAAAACCCAAAACTGTAAAGCATGTGGAAGAAATATAGGATAATGGATTGATAATTTGGGGATAGGCAAAAATTTCTGTAAAAAGCCACAGAAAGCACTAATCTTAAAAATGTATACTTTGTCCTTCATCAGAGTTAAAAACTTCAGCTCATCTAAAGGTACCATTAAGAAAATTAAAAAGCAAGCCACATACTAGAAGAGCATATCTACAATATGTACATACACTTGTCAAAGCACCTGCATCCAGAACACATAAAGAACTCTTAAAACTCAGTTCTCGGATTGAGATACAAACAGGAAACAAACTTCACAAAAGAATATAAATGGTGAATGAGAACATGAAAAAGTGCTCCATATTATTAGACATTAGGAAATGCAAAGTACAACTACAGTGACTATGACTTCAAACCCATAACCACGGCTAAAAGTTTTAAGACTGCTGGGATGCAAAATGGCACAGCCACTTTGCAGAACTATTGACAGTACTTTATAAATTAACATATACACTTACTCTCCTACTCTGTTTGACTCTACGAATCTATACTCAGGAATTGGAATGAAAAATAAACAAATGTTCAAAAAGACACAAAAATACTTGTACAGGAATATTTATAATAACGTAATTTATAATGGCCCCAATTGCCAAATAACCCAAATGTCCATAAACAGGAGAAATAATTTGCAGTACATTCATGCAGGAAATGCTACTGAGAATAAACAAAACACAATGAACTACTGATAAATGCAACAATAAGGCGAATCTCAAAGAAAAATATGCTTAGCAATAGAAGTCACAAAAGAGCACACTTTGTATGCTTCCATTTATGTGGTTCTAGAACAAGTAGAACTACTTTTAGAAATGGGAATCAGCATAGTGATTGCCTATGAGGGGTAAGGATTCACTGGAAGTGTGCATCAGGAAATGTGTGGATGAAGGAAACAGTCAATACCTTACTGGCATGTGTGCATTTATCAAAACTCACTGAGTGGAACACTCATGCTTTTTACGTAATTTTTAAACAGCAGAGAGAAAAAGCCATTCAATTTGGTTACCTAAAGGACATTAATGGCCTTTGAAAATGATATTCTGTAGAATGGAGAGGGAAGAAGAGAATGTAAGGGAGTAAATAGGAAACAAAAGCAATAAACAGATGGCATGTTTGAGAAGGTTGGTTATGAAAGAAAGAAGAATGAGGAAGCAGGACAGAAAAGTCAAGAAGTAGACTTTGCCTTAAGGTCTGTGTAAGGCAAGCAAAGAGTCTGAAAAGGGAATTAAGGTAGCCCAAATTTCTCAGTAAAATAGGGAGCAGAGTCATTTGCAGAGAGTACAAAGGGTCAAAGGACAACTCAGTGTTAAAAGGGAGTAAAACTGTGTGGGAAAAGGGACAGGGAATTTTCTTTACTCATCATTGTTATAGTCATTATTTTAATTGATTCTACTATGAATGACTACTGTGATGGTTGGCTTTTCCTTTTGTTACTTTAGGGCACCAAACTGAGTTCAGAGGCTATTGTTAATGTGTCCATCATTCGTTTGGTTGAGTAAAGAACAGAGGGAAGAAACAAGTATCTGCCATTGTTTCCATTTCCCTAGAGCAGGGAGAACTTTTACTCTTCCAAGAGAAAACTAGAGATACACTTGTAATGCTTCCCCATTCTTCCACAACAGTGGTGAAGAATAACTTCACTGACTGATGAATTTGGACAAAGAATGGAGCCACTTGTCCCTTCCTCTCTCCCTCTTGTTCTTTCAGAGATCTGTCCCCGGGGTGTCCACGTTCTTCCTCTGCTTCTGTGGTTGTGCAGCTTTGCCCAACAGAGTTGTTTAGGGACAGAACTCTCACCTGCTCAGGTTTGATTCCAAGTCCATAAACCCCTCAGGTTTGATTCCAAGTCCATGA
Source organism: Smutsia gigantea (assembly GCA_032199065.1). Classification (NCBI taxonomy): domain Eukaryota; kingdom Metazoa; phylum Chordata; class Mammalia; order Pholidota; family Manidae; genus Smutsia; species Smutsia gigantea. The sequence continues at coordinate 116,024 of JAVSCE010019962.1, read as the reverse complement.
ACTGATACTCCGTAGTTTAAGCAAGCTAACAAATAAAACACTCTCTCTCCCCATCATAGGCTCTAAACCAACTGAGAAATAAAACAGAATGCAGAAAGAAGGGAATCATACATCAGCACAGAGCTGACATGAACACTGGCAAGCTCTCTACCAGCCCTCCCCTGAATTACACTAAACATACCAACCCAGTCCCAGCCTCTCCTGCTAAGGTGGCTGATACTTGGCAAAGCAAGAGAAGGATGCTGAGCCATGCACACTCAAGGCTTTTTCCAAATTGACCATTAGGTCAATGTTTTGTCTCTAAAAAAGAAAGAATGAGAGAAACAGAAAGAAGAATAAAAAATAACAACCAATAAAAATAAAACCTAAACATCCATTGTGTGGACATCCTTACTGTGTCCAGGCTCAACCATAAATATCTTTAACGGATTAGTTTATTTAATCATCAAAACAACCCTATGAAGTAGGCACTATTATTATTATCCTCATTTTGCAGATGAAGAGACTAGGTACAAGAAGGTGAAGAAACTTTCCCATGGTCAGAAAACTAAATCCTGCTTGTAGAGACAACCAATCAGCTTACATCTAGGGCACAGCTGGAATACAGGCAATCCAGAATTATCTATAAACAGCATGGACCTATACATTTTGCAATCCTGCTTTTTACACTGAAAGCTTTCACTCATCTTTCTGTCACTGTAAATTTATACAATTCCTTGAGTATTGTACTTTGTACTCCAAACCGAGCTAAGTTTACTAACATGTTATACCTGCAAGGATTTTGAAGTTCATCTACTAAAAATTCTTCCTTTAGAAATAAGAACACTAAGGTCCAGCTCGGTTAAATTATTTGTCCAAGGTCATAAGGCTAGTTGCACAACCTAGGTTGCCAGATCGTCCAAGGTGTCCTTTTTTCATTATATCATCAATGTATAAATGAATGATAAGCTAAATAAGTAAAAAGGCAAGCAGACTTCTGGCATTTTCATTGCTATAAATATTGTTCTTCACAAATTAGATTGCTTCAAATTTTTTTCTAATCGCTTTAGCTGAAAACATTACTTTATTAAAAATCTGAGAAACCTAATACATTGGCTAGCGAATTGAAATACACTTTAGGTACTGCAGGAAGCCCTTTGTTGAGGACTGTTCATAGCTTTGTATCCTTTTAAAAATCTGGATGTTCTTATGTTGTAATACATCTGTTTCTATTCAACAGGCAATAAAGAGAGTCTCCCAAGTGAAGTAAACCGGAGCAGGGTTCTCTCTCCATCTGTCAGTGGAAAAGCCCAAGAGGGTGTTTTGCCTGCAGAAGGGCAAGCCCTCAGCTGGCTCCACAAAGCCACCGTAACAGCAGCCATCATGCAGATGTTGCAGGAACAGGAAAAACAGCATTTTGCTGTTACTGACAATAAAATGTGGGTTTTTTTTTAATGACAATGACATCTTGGTTTCAAATACTTTGCTTTTTTATTACCTTTTCCATCAGGCTGAAAGTAGTTTACAGTACTTATATGAAATAAAATTTAATGTCCGCAGTTCTGTAGTGGAACAAGATCCAAGAACCCCAGACTGGGGAAATCAGTAACACAATCAACTTTCGAACTTTATGATTCAACCCTCCACTTTTACCCTTGGACTACCAAGTCATGCTGTTTCTCATGTCTCTTAAGTGTTTAAGGAATCATCTGCTTAAAATCAGTGGCTTGGGGAGTTCCGGTAAGATGGCGCCGTGAGCAGGTGGGGGAAATCTCCTCCCAAAACCATATATATCTATGAAAATACAGCAAATACAACTATTCCTAAAAGAGAGACCAGAATATACAGGACAACGAACAGCCTATATCTGCACCTGAGAGGACTCAGCACCCCGCAAGGCAGGTAAGATACGGAGCCGCGACCCAGCGGGACCCAAGCACTCCCCCACCCCAGTGCACTCCCCCACCCCAGCGCACCAGTGGGACGAGAGGATTCAGAGCTGGGAGGGAGTGGAAGTACAGGCCTGCGAAATAACCAGCAGTGGTGATCTGCGCCGGGAGCACTGACACACATCACGCGGTGTATCTGATATTGGAGAGTCAGAAGGTGCAGGTTTTGAGCTGGGAACGTGCCCGGGTCCTTGCAGCAGACTCCCCAGGAAAAAAGAAAAGTGCGCGCTTTTTTTGTGCTCTTAAAGAGGCAAGGGCCCAGGATCGTCCCAGCACAATCGGCCCAGCAAGCTGGGAGTCCTGAGGAATTTCAGACCCCTTGGCTGGCGACTGGGAAAAAGTAGCTGCACTGAAACTTCACATAGAGAACAACAGCCTCCCATTCGTTCCCGCCCAGGCCAGAGGACAAAAGGAACTGTGGAGCTGCGAGGCCGTGGCTGCAGAATAGTGGATCAACAGCACCACCTACAGCATCCTTACAGAATCTACTACTGGTGGGCATTTTTTCTTTCTTTTTTTTCTTTTCTTTTCTTTTCTTTCTTTCTCTTTTTCTTTTCTTTCTCTTCCTCCTTTTTTTTCTTTATGTTTTTGTTTTTTGATTTTCGTTTTTTGTTTTTTTTTAAGTCTTAAAGAGGCCAGCTGACATACGTGGCACCTACCAGCGACCACTTCTATTGCCATGAAAAGACAGAGAATATGGTACAGACCAAGCTCACCCAGACCCAGACAACACCAGAGAGGGAGACTGAAGGGATGGAAATGCACAATCTTCCTGAAAAAGAATTCAGAATAAAAGTCATAACCATGCTGATGGATCTACAGAGAAATATGCAAGAGCTGAGGGAGGAAGTGAGGGAAGTCAGGAAAGACAATGCAGAAATGAGACAAGCCACTGACATGCTTAGCAGCAGACTGGACAAGATGAAAGAGGCTGTTAATGGAATAGAAATCAGAGAACAGGAATACAGAGCAGCTGAGGCAGAAAGAGATAAAAGGATCTCTAGGAATGAAAGAATATTAAGAGAACTGTGTGACCAATCCAAATGGAATAATATTTGCATTATAGGAGTACTAGAGGAAGAAGAGAGAGAAAAAGGGATAGAAAGTGTCTTTGAAGAAATAATTGCTGAAAACTTTCCCGTGCTGGGGAAGGAAATAGTCTCGCAGTCCACGGAAGCCCACAGATCTCCCAACACAAGGGACCCAAGGAAGACAACACCAAGACACATAATAATTAAAATGGCAAAGATCAAAGATAAGGACAGAGTATTAAAGGCAGCTAGAGAGAGAAAAAAGATCACCTACAAAGGAAAACCCATCAGACTATCATCAGACTTCTCAACAGAAACCTTACAGGCCAGAAGAGAATGGCATGATATACTTAACGTTATGAAACAGAAGGGCCTCGAACCAAGAATATTGTATCCAGCATGATTATCATTTAAATATGATGGAGGGATTAAACAATTTCCAGACAAGCAAAAGCTGAGAGAATTTGCCTCCCATAAACCACCTCTACAGGACATGTTAAAGAAACTGCTCTAGAGGGAAGCACTCCTAAGGCTAAAAAGATGTCACCAGAGAAAATAAAATCATAGCAAAGAGAGAAGACCATCCAAATGCTAACTAAAGACAAAGAATAAAATACCTAGTATATTAAGATGGGAGGAGGTAGAATAAGAAGGGAGAGAAAGAAACATCAGACTGTGTTTACAATAACTTAACAAGAAAGTTAAGTTAGATTGTTAGATAGTAAAGAAGCAACCCTTGAACCTTTGGTAACCATGAATCTAAAGCCAGCAATGGCACTAAGTACATATCTGTCAATAATCACCCTAAATGTAAATGGACTGAATGCACCAATCAAAAGACACAGAGTAACAGAATGGATAAAAAAGCAAGACCCATCTATATGCTGCCTACAAGAAACTCACCTCAAACCCAAAGATATACACAGACTAAAAGTGAAGGGATGGAAAAAGATATTTCATGCAAACAACAAGGAGAAAAAAGCAGGTGTTGCAGGACTTGTATCAGACAAATTGACTTCAAAACGAAGAAAGTAGCAAGAGATAAAGAAGGACATTACATAATGATAAAGGGGTCAGTCCAACAAGAAGATATAACCATTATAAATATATATGCACCCAATACGGGAGCACCGGCATTTGTGAAACAAATACTAACAGAATTAAAGGAGGAAATGGAAAGCAATGCATTCATTTTAGGAGACTTAAACACACCACTCACTCCAGAGGACAGATCAACCAGACAGAAAATAAGTAAAGACACAGAGGCACTGAACAACACACTAGAACAGATGGACCTAACAGACATTTACAGAACTCTACACCCAAAAGCAACAGGATACACATTCTTCTCAAGTGCACATGGAACACTCTGCAGAATAGACCACATGCTAGGCCACAAAAAGAACTTCAGTAAAGTCAAAAATATTGAAATTCTACCAACCAACTTCTCATATCACAAAGGTATAAAACTAGAAATAAATTTTAGAAAGAAAACACAAAGGCTCACAAATACATGGAGACTTAAAAACATTCTCCTAATTAATCAATGGGTTAAGGACCAAATCAAAACAGAAATCAAAGAATATATGGAGAATAATGACAACAACAACTCAAAGCCACAACTTCTGTGGGACGCAGCAAAGGCAGTTCTCAGAGGAAAGTATATTGCAATCCAGGCCTATTTAAAGAAGGAATAACATTCCCAAATGAATAGTTGAAAGACACAATTACTGAAATTGGAAAAAGAAGAACAAATGAGACCCAAAGTCACCAGAAGGAGGGACATAATAAAGATCAGAGAAGAAATAAATAAAATTGAGAAGACAAAAACAATAGAAAAAAATAAATGAAACCAAGAGCTGGTTCTATGAAAAAATAAACAAAATAGATAAACCCCTAGCCAGACTCATTAAGAGAAAAAGAGAATCTACAAATATAAACAGAATCACAAATGAGAAAGGAAAAATAACAACAGACCCCACAGAAATACAAAGAATAATAAGAGAATATTATGAGTATCAATATGCTAACAAGCTGGAAAACCTAGAAAAAATGAACAACTTCTTAGAAAATTACAACCTTCCAAAACTGACCAAACAAGAAACAGAAAAACTAAACAGACCAATCACCACCAACAAAATTGAAGCGGTAATCAAAAAACTACCCAAGAACAAAACCCCCGGGCCAGATGGATTCACCTCTGAAATGTACTAGACATACAGAGAAGAAATAACACCCATTCTCCTTAAAGTTTTCCAAAAATAGAAGAGGAGGGAATACTTCCAACCTCATTCTATGAAGCCAGCATCACTCTTAATACCAAAAACCTGGCAAAGACCTCAACAAAAATGAACATTACAGACGAATATCCCTGATGAACGTAGATGCAAAAATACTCAACAAAATATTAGCAAACCGAATTCAAAAATACATCAAGAAGATCATACACCATGATAAAGTGGGATTCATCCCAGGGATGCAAGGATGGTACAACATTCGAAAATCCATCAACATCATCCACCACATCAACAAAAAGAAGAACAAAAACCACATGATCATCTCCATAGATGCTGAAAAAGCATTTGACAAAATTCAGCATCCATTCCTGATTAAAATTCTCAAAAAAATGGGTATAGACGGCAAGTACCTCAACATCATAAAGGCTGTATATGACAAACCCACAGCTAACATCATACTTAACAGCGAGACGCTGAAAGCTTTTCATCTAAGATTGGGAAAAAGACAGGGATGCCCACTCTCTCCACTGTTATTCAACATAGTACTGGAGGTCCTAGCCACAGCAATCAGACGTAACAAAGACATACAAGACATCCAGATTGGTAAAGAAGAAGTCAAATTGTCACTATTTGCAGATGACATGATATTGTACATAAAAAACCCCAAAGATTCCACTCCAAAACTACTAGAATATCTGTATTCAACAAAGTTGCAGGATACAAAATTAACACACTGAAATCTGTTGCTTTCCTATACACTAACGATGAACTAACAGAAAGAGAAATCAGAAAAACAATTCAATTCACAATTGCATCAAAAAGAATAAAATACCTAGGAATAAACCTAACGAAGGAAGTGAAAGACCTCTACCCTGAAAACTACAAGACTCCTAAGAGAAATTAAAGAAGACACTAACAAATGGAAATTCATCCCATGCTCTTGGCTAGGTAGAATAAATATTGCCAAAATGGCTATACTACCTTAAGCAATCTATAGATTCAATGCAATCCCTATCAAAATACCAACAGCTTTCTTCAGTGAACTGGAACAAATAATTCTAAAATTCATATGGAACCACAAAAGACCCCGAATAGCAAAAGCAATCCTGAGAAGGAGGAATAAAACAGGGGAAATTATGATACCTGGCTTCAAGCTCTACTACAAAGCCACAGTAATCAAGACAATTTGGTATTGGCACAAAAACAGACCCACAGACCAGTGGAACAGAAAATCCAAACATTAACCCAAACATATACAGTCAATTAATATTTGATAAAGGAGCCTTGGATATACAATGGGGAGATGACATCCTCTTCAACAGCTGATGTTTGCAAAACTAGACAGCTATATGTAAGAGAATGAAACTGGACTACTGTCTAACCCCATACACAAAAGTCAACTCAAGGTGGATCAAAGACCTGAATGTAAGTCATGAAACCATAAAACTCTTAGAAAAAAACATAGGCAAAAATTTCTTGGACATAAACATGAGCAACTTCTTCATGAACATATCTCCCCGGGCAAGGGAAACAAAAGCAAAAATGGGACTATATCAAGCTGAAAAGCTTCTGTACAGCAAAGGACACCATCAGAATAAAAAGAGATCCTACAGTATGAGAGAATATATTCATAAATGATGTATCCGATAAGGGGTTGACATCCAAAATATATAAAGAACTCACGCACCTCAACAAACATAAAGTAAATAATCCAATTAAGAAATGGGCAGAGGACAGGAATAGACACTTCTCCAAAGAAGAAACTCTGATGGCCAACAGGCACATGAAAAGATGCTCCACATCACTAATCATCAGAGAAATGCAGATTAAAACCACAATGAGATATCACCTCACACCAGTGAGGATGGCCAACATCCAAAACACAAACAACAACAAATGTTGGCGAGGATGTGGAGAAAAGGGAACCCTCCTACACTGCTGGTGGGAATGCAAATGAGTTCAACCATTGTGGAAAGCAGTATGGAGGTTCCTCAAAAAACTCAAAATAGAAATACCATTTGACCCAGGAATTCCACTCCTAGGAATTTACCCTAAGAATGCAGCAGCGTAGTTTGAAAAAGACATATGCACCCCTATGTTTATCGCAGCAGTATTTACAATAGCCAAGAAATGGAAGCAACCTAAGTGTCCATCAGTAGAAGAATGGATAAAGAAGATGTGATACATATACACAATGGAATATTATACAGCCATAAGAGGAAAACAAATCCTACCATTTGCAACAACATGGATCGAGCTAGAGAGTATTATGCTCAGTAAAATAAGCCAAGCCGAAAAAGACAAGTACCAAATGATTTCACTCATACGTGGAGTATAAGAACAAAGAAAAAACTGAAGGAACAAAACAGCAGCAGACTCACAGAACCCAAGAACGGACTAATAGTTACGAAAGAGAAAGGGACTGGGGAGGATGGGTGGGAAGGGAGGGACAAGAGGGAAAAAAGAGGCATTATGATTAGCAGATATAGTGTTGGGGGGGCACGGGGAAGGCTGTACAACTCAGAGAAGACAAGTAATGACTCTATAGCATCTCACTACGCTGATAGACAGTGACTGTAATGGGGTTGGTGGGGGAGACCTGATGAAGGGGTAGTTTAATAACCATAATATTGCACATGTAATTGCAGATTAATGATACCAAAATAAACTAAAAAAAAAAAAAAGAAAACACCCTTAGAAAACCTGGCTGCTCTAGGGCATGTGATTCCTTTTTCCTTTGTGAATCTCAGCTCTACCACTTACCAGCTGAGTAACCCTGGGCAAATTACTTAACCACTCTGAGCCTCACTCTTTTCATAAGGTAAAACGATGGGTGATGACCTCATGGAGTTGTGGGAATAAAATGAGATGAAAACAAAGTACTTAATGCAATGTGTAGCACCTAGTAAATTCTCCATGAATATAGTTGTTTTAATGATTATTTATAACCCGTTCATATTTGTGTCATATTTTTCAGTTTACGAAGCACTTCCACATCTGTTATCTCATTGGATTTATGCCCTGTGAGGCAGGCAAGGCAAGAATTATTATTCTTATTTGACAAAAAAGGAAATGGAGGCTGAGAACGGTGGATGACTTAGTTTAAGGTCATGTGGTGAATAACAGAGATGAGACTTATACCCGAATCTTCCTCCTCCAAGCCCAGTGCTTTTTCCCAAGAAGCTGCTGAGAGTCACAGGCAACTGCCAGAGTCGAACCCTCCCAGCTGTTCTTTGGCCCAAAAAGGAAGCCCATCAACGAGGCCAGGGGCGGCCAGTGCTGGTGGGTGAGAGGGAGTCCAGAGTCTCTGCGGCTGCTCTACAAATGGAGGAAAGGCGACTACAGGCCCTTGAGGTAACTCCCGGCAGAGGCATTCACAGACAAGGGAGAAGAGGAGTTTGGCTGTCATTGAAAACAATCCCTGCTGAGCGTGGAAGTCCTCATACATCTCAGGGTCCCACAGAAACTGAACACAAATTGAATGTATAAATGCTCTGGGTATTTTCCTGACACGGTCCAGAGCTTTTATCAGATTCTCAGAAGCATCCTGACCCACAGAGGGAAAGAGCCATTGTTGTAAGCTGCCACACTGGCTCTCACACCCAATCACCCTCTTGCAAGTCTGTTCCCGGGGGGTGGCTTCTGGGACCGTGACCATGACCAAAGGAAACCGCCACCAGCCTCCATCTGCCTTGCTTGGCATGATCTTCATTTTTTTTCTCTTATTCTCATTTATATTTGTCATATTTTCTATAGTAAATAAATAGTACCTTTATAGACACTCAAAAGAAAAAATCAGTGGCTTGCCTCGGTCCTTCAGATGCCTCTTTGCTATGTACAAAACCCGACTTAAGGGCTAAGCATAATAGGTTCAGATGACCAGGGTGGAGATGGGAGTGGGGCTGGCAGGGAGTTAATCAAGTCTCACTATAAACATAATTACCTGCTGACTTCTTCAGGAATCCGTGTGAGCTGATTGTTGTTCAGATTAAGCAGGATCAAATTTTGTAAGCCATCTGTTGGAAAATAATTCGTCACCTTAGCTGTGTTAGAAAATAACTTGTACCCACTTTTGTGTACTTTAGTTTTGCTTCTCGTTTCTTGCCTTGGCCAAGGCTCTTTGGGTTACTGGTAACAGATAACCTCTTAAACTAGCTTAAGCAAAGAAGGGGAAATTATCCCAAATTTACAAAGCTAAGTAAGTCATGGCGCCTGAGGACAGAACCATGCTCTCCACGAACTGGAACCAGAAACTAAAAGGCACTGGAACCCAATTTTTGTTTTTGTTTTTAACTTAGAACGGCAGTCCCATAAATGTTTGTTGAGCGAATGAACGAAGTCCAAACGCTGCTCTTCACAAGCGCCCTCATTTATTCAATAGGGAGACGGCAGCGGGACACGAGTCAACTGCGCCACTCCCGGCAGGCCTCTACAGCACCCACACATCCGCGGCGCGTCCGGGCAGAGCGAGACGACGCGCCTATCTTCCCGGGAACTCCGGCTGATGGTGCCCCGCACGTGCGTGCACTCACGCAGACACGCACGCACACGCAGCTCCTCTCTGCGTCTGCGCACAGTCCCGGGGCTTATCTCTCCATCCCCTGCACCTGTGCCTGCGCGCCCGCCCGCCCGTCGCCCACCGTCGCGCTTGCACTTAGGTGAGGCCGTCAGTGACCGCTGTCTCTTTGGGACCAAGCAAGTTGCACCACCGGATGAAGAGGACGAAGTGGACAGGGTATGTTCAAGTACTCGTGCAGCTTCAGGGCCAGGGTCGACGTGGGACGAGATGTGCGCTAGCACGTAGAACATGTACTTGCAGATCTTCACCAGAGACTCAAAAGGAAGTGGGGAATTATCTGCCATATTTCATGGGGAACACGTCTTTGTGGGTCACCACCTTCTGCATGCCTCTCAAGACAAAGCCGACGTACTGGGGGGGCTGTGCACTGACCTTGTTTCCCCTCTCCTCATACCAGGAGTACTGTGTGTTGCACGCCTGAGACGGTGCTATACTGCAGGTGGATGTAGTGGAAAAACGTCGTGATGTCGCTCCCCAGTTACTCGCCAAGGTCGATCACCACCAGCCTTTGCACTCTAAGGGACAGTTCTGGACTTGGTTTACTCTGGTTCCAGGTATGTCATCTTTTATGCGGCAGGCTTCTTCCCATTGGGTTTGGCTTTAGAATTCCACACAAGCCAAGGCAGTCCATGGCTGTTAGGCGCCCTGTGCCTGCCTCTCCACACCCATGGCTGCAGCAGCCAGAAGTCATATTAACATGTTTATATACACACACATAATATTGTATAATTATAGGATCACATATATGTATATATATTGGCTATGTATATATACATAGTGCTTTGGCTGCCCTTGGTAGTCACAGAAATGCTCAGGCTTGGGTCTCCTAGCTTTCTGATGCTTCTTCTGAACCAGTAAACCAAGTTGTGAACTCCAAGGAGACCCACACCATGCTCCCGACTAGTAGTCTGTCGTTCCCCAGGAACTTCTCAAAGTCTGGTAGAATTATACCATCTGGGAATCTCTGCTGAACAGTTTTATGTCCCATTATAGCTTCTCTCAGCTTCACATTCTTATTTTCTCTCTTTCTCCACTCCCCAACTTCCCATTCTTTCTCTTTTGAACAGATTTTCTCTCATTTTCCACATATTCACAGCCATCTCACAACTACTGTGAATGTTTGCAGATGGGATAGACAGAGTTCTCAAAGTGAAATGCCTACAGAAACCAAAAGGTAACTCAAGACATAGTGGGCCCAGCGAGACTGTACCTGTGCTTGGCAGGAGTGCACAGGTGAACACATGCTTATCTAACAGGACAGCAGCCTTTCAGCCAGATCCTGGCACTTGCTGTCATGTGGGAATGTGATTCCAGTGTTACCTAATCTTTCTTTGTTAATATGGATGAAACAGAGCCAGAGATCAGACTTTTATATGAACTCTCTTCATTTGCAAATTTTAGCACCCTAATTCAAAATTTTAAAAAAGCAGACAAAATAACCTATTTGTGAACCAGATTCAGCCTATAAGCTACCAATTTGCAACCTCTGTTTTAGTTCATGTGATTAGCTAAGACCAGTCACACTGTTTTAGACTCTATGGTAGTTCCCAAGAAAGAGGATATGACTGACCCAGCTGGGGACATGTGTCTAGTCCTGGTCCATTCTGCTCTGGTCAGGGGGACAGGGTCATGTAATACATGCTGGACAGCGCTCAACTCCCCAACACCAAACTACTTCTGCCCTTGGATAATCAGGACCTGACATAGAAGATAATTTATACCACTCAACATGGGATTTTCAAAGTTCAACAGGCCTAAATCAAGAAATACAGAAACTACAGACACTCAGGGGCACTGTACACAGATGTACACATATTTCATAAAACTCAAATTTGAGGGCATCATGAGAAGAAAAATTTTATTTACAGAAACCTAAATTATCATTAATCAGGTTTCTTAATATCACTTACAGTCATCAGATTTTACCTGTTTGTCCCTGCAGTATAGTTCATAAAACATTATTGTCTATTTCTTTGCATGCCCTTAATTTTTTCTCACATATACTGTTTTCTTTCTAAGTAAACTGTAATTGAACCCAGAATCTATGGCTTTGCATAAATAATATGCATAAATATCAATAAGTGTTTCTTAATAGTTTTTAATCTGAGGAAAAATTTTCTCCAAGATACATGACCTAAGATTTTAAAGTACTTTAAAGAGATGATACCAGAGTCCATTTGTGCCATATATGCCTCTAATTCAGTGCCACATGCAATAATACCCTTAAAAAAATGCTGCTTGATGATGATAGTGATTATATATAGCATCCAGGCCTCAGAAGTCCACAGAACCTTAAATTCTATAATATATCTTTAGTTTTGGGAAAAAGACATAGAGTGCTGAAGTACATTACATGAGTTAATAAAGCTATACATATCATTCAGATCCTTTGTCATGCATTCTGTTCTTAAGCCACTCTGTATTAAATAGGAAGAGTGTCATATTGAATGGAGAAATTACAGGCTTACAGGAAACACAAACAAAAGAATGCCAATGCCCCTTTTCTTTAAAATCCTCTTCAAATTGATTTAAACTTAGCATCTTGATAAGAGATTGTGACTTAATATTGAGACAGAATAAAAATGTGAAGAACAAGGATATCTGTGGAGCACTGCTTTTTTTTTAACTGAAGCATAATTGATGTACAATATCCTGTTAGTTATAAGTGTGCAGCATAGTGATGCAATGTTTTTATACATTAAAAAATGATTCCCAGTATAAGTCTAGTTACTGTCACCATACAAAGGTATTATAATATTTTGATTATATTCCCTATGCTGTACATTACTTCCCTATGACTTACTTATTTTATAGTTGGAAGTTTGTACCTCTTGATCCCTTTTGCCTGTTTCACCAGCAACCCCAACGTCTACCCACTCTGATAAGTTACTTTTTTCCCTGTATCTATGAATCTGTTTCTGGTTGGGTTTTTTTTTTTTGTCTGTTTTGTCTAAAAGATTCCACATGTAAGTGAAATCATATAGCATCTATCTTTCTCTGACTTATTTCACTTAGCATAATGCCCTCTAGGTCCATCCATGTTGTCCCAACTGGCAAGATTTGTTCATTTTTACAGCTGAATAGTATTCCATTGCATATACATATACATACATATATATATATGACGTTGTTATCCAGTCATGTATTGATGGACATTAAGGTTGCTTCCATATCTGGGCTATTGTAAACAATGCTATAATAAACATAGGGGTGCATATAGCTCTTAAAATTGGTATTTTTTTCTTCTTCTGATTAATTCCCAGAGGTAGAATTACTGGAACATATGGTAATTCTATTTTTAATTATTTGAGGAACCTCCAGTTGTTTTCCATAGTGGTTCCACCAATTCACATTCTAATCAATAGGGTGTGAGGGTTCCCTTTTCTCTACATCCTTGCCAACACATACTATTTCTTGTCTTTTTGATAATAGCCAATCTGACAGGTGTAAGGTGAGATCTCACTCTGGCTTGGATTTGCATTTCCCTGATGATTAGTGATGTTGAGCATCTTCTCATGTGCCTTGTTGGTCATCTGTAAGTCTTCTTTAGAGAAATGTCTATTCAACTCTTCTGCCCATTTTTTAATTGTTTTTTAAAATATTAAGTTATGTAAATTCTTTATATTTGGGATATTAATCCCTTTCAGATGTCATGATATGTAAATACCTTCTCCCATTTAGTAGGTTGCCTTTTCATTTTGGTGATGGCTTCCTTTGCTGTGCAGAAACTGTTTTGTGTGATATAATCCCATTTGTTTATTTTAGCTTTCGCTGTCCTTGTCTAAGGAGCCTGGTCTAAAAAAATACTGATAAGACTGATATCAAAGAGCTTACTGCCTGTGTTTTCTTCCAGGAGTTTTATGGTTTCCAGGTCTTATGTTCAAGTCTTTAATCCATCTTGAATTTATTTTGGTATATGGTGTAATATAGTGATTCAGTTTCATTCTTTTGCATGTAGCTTTCCCAATACTATTTATTGAAGAGACTGTCTTTTCCCCCTTGTATTCTTGCCTCCTCTGCCATAGATTAACTGAGCATATATATGTGAGTTTATTTTTGGACTGTCTATTCTATTCCATTGATCTATGTGTCTGTTTTGGTGCTAGTACCATACTGTTTTGATTACTGTAGCTTTATAGTATAGTTTGTAGACAGGGAGTGTGATGCTCCATCCTTGTTCTTCTTCCTCAAAATTGCCTTGACTGTTGGGGTCTTTTGTAGTTTCATACAAATTTTAGGATTCTTTGTTCTACTTATGCGAAAAGTGCCATTGGTATTTTGATCCCCATCAAATTTCGACCCCCATTGCATTGAATCTGTAGATTGCTTTTAGTTTTGTGGACACTTAGGTTGCTGCCTAAATGGACATTTTAACAATATCCATTTTCTAACCCGTGAGCACAGAATATCTCTCCATTTATTTGTGTCTTCTTCAGTTTCTTTCATCAGTGTTTTGTAGTTTTCAGAGTATAGGCTTTTTACCTGCTTCATTAGACTTAGTCTTGTGGTGCAATTGTAAATGAGATTTTCTTAAATTTCTCTTTTCAATAGCTCATGAGAATATAGAAATGCAACCAATCTGTATGTTAACTTTGTATCCTTCAACTTTACTAAATTCATTTATTAGTTCTACTAGTTTTTTTGTGGAGGCTTTAGTGTTTCTCTATATAATATCATGTCTCTCCGAATACTGACAGTTCTACATCCTCCTCCTTAATATTTTGTCTTTTTTTTTCTTGCCTAATTACCATAGCTAGGGCTTCCAATGCTATGTTGAGGAAGAGTGGTAAGAGTGGACATCTTTGTGTTATTCCTAATCTTAGGAAAAAAGGTTACATCTCTTCACCATTGAGTATGATGTTAGCTGTGGGTTGGTCATACATGGCCTTTATTATGTTGCAGCACATTTCTTCTATACCCAATCTGTTGAGAGTTTGGGGGAGCTTTCCTTGATTTTATTTCTAACTAGTGTTCTCTCTGGCACAGAGAAAAAGCCTCCAGATTCAAGAGTTGAAATGCACACTGGTTCTGAACAAGGAAAAGTCACTAACACTAATGCTAACTTTTTTTGTAATGTCAACATGTAAAGAACTATATAACACAATAGTTGAATAAAAAAACTATTGTTTCCAGTTTCCTTAATATCAAGAGTAAATATCTCTAACAAAAAAAGATAAAAATGTAAAATTCTTTTCTCACTTTCCTCCCAAATTGTTCAATATAAAGAGATGAAGTTTGATATGTAATGTTGCTCTTCTTTGACTAACTTACCACATGCTCCAGGTGCAAATCTATAAATCCTATTTCCAAATAAATGGAGCTTCCTCAGAGATGTAAGATATTTCATCTCTTCTGGAACTTCTTCTAAAAGATTGTTTCCCAGATTTAGTTTTGTCAACTGCAAACATAGAAAGACTTAATGAACTCACACATCATTCACCTTCAAATGAGAAAAAAAAACATAATTAAGCCCCTCTGCTGAAATACATGTAACCTAAGAAAACTTCAACATAATCTTAAACAATTATTTCACATACACATAATATGATCCTTATAAATAAAGTTCATTTGAGCTTCATGTTAATTAAGGCAGTTTAATTTCCTGTTGTAGGTAAAATAGCAGTATTTCCAGCATCTCGCCTGGCCATAGTTCATCTCCATATCAATAGGTGTTTCCAAGGGTGGAGAGAAGTAGTCCATCTCCATATCAACAGGTGATTACAAGGGTCGGGGGAGCAAGGGTATAACTGGACTGGAGAAGATTGGTGAAGTCTCTTTCTGTAGCTGGGTGGTAAGAGACATGGGAAAGCAGATGTGGATGACTGCTTATAAGCAATAAATGGGTTTCTCCCACTTTATTTCTCCCTTTGATTGACTTAAAAGGTAATTTGCCCTGGGCTGGGAGAAATATTTTCCCCCTGGAGTTATACTTGGTGGTAGTCAGCAGGACCTCTAAACCCAAAATCTTCCTTCATGGGTGCAATGCTTGGGCAGGCTACCCTTGTGGATGGTGGGGAGACCGCAGTGGCTGCAGCAGTGGAGGGTGAGGTTTAACCCAGGAGCCCCCACCCATGGGGTGTCCTCTTGGGGAGCCCCTAATGGGGAACTGGTCTAGGGTAAAGCACCTTCTAGACAGGTGGGCCCTTCCCCAGAATTGGGGAAGGGTGGAGACAACAGAAGCTGTGGAATTAGCCCTCTGTTAGAGGCTCTGAGTGGCTATGTAGCAGCTGGGATTGTGGAATATATGTTTGTTGAGATAGTAGAAAGGGTTATCAAGGAGAGAGACACACTTTGGCATTGCCTGGAAGAGCTGGACAATGACCGATGGGATGCCCTTAAGAAAGAAAGACAGTTTTTGAGAAGACCTGTCACACCCCTGGAAGATACAATAGCAGCAAGGGAGGAGGCAACAGGAGAATCTGCATCGCAGGAGGCCATGGGGGAGGGGGAGGTAAGAGTGGTGTCTTCAGCCCAGGAGATGGTAGAGGAGATGTCAGGAGAGGGTGAGGAGGTGGGGCCAAGAGTCAATCTGTTGCCAAGGCCATGGCCCAAAGCACCGGCCTCTCCCATATTAAAGGCCCACCAGGTTGTAATTAAGAAAGTAAAAATGTAACAACTACGGGTTCATCGGGGAGGAGCAGCCTGCTCCCAAAGTTGTGGAGTGCTCCATGCTCTGCCCCTATCCCCAGGATGAGCTGGTAGACATGAGCATCCAGTATAGGCGGAAGCCATTGGAACCTATGCCTACATGGCTTTGTGTCTCTGGGATATGAGAGTGGAAAACGTTCTTATGTTGGGCTCTGAAATGTGTAGACTGGCTTCCCTGCCAACTCACCCTTCCCTCTGGCAGCAGTTGCAAAGGGACCGTCACACTTCAGGGAATGAGGCACTTCTGGATTGGCTGACAGCAGCCATCAGGGCAGTTTGGCCTAATCAGGGTGATTTACCATACTTACCCACTAGCTGGAAAATGTATGCAGAGCTCCAGCAGGTGTTATGGGAGCTGGGCATGAAAAATAACATCTATAATATGGACCCCCCAGGGCCCCGATGAGGAGTTGTTCATTGTATGAATGAGAAATCTGGTGCTTCATACAGCTCCCCCATCTCTGTTTGGGTCCCTAGTGACTATTCTTGCCCCCCACATAGGGCAACCCATAAGTGAGGCTATTCATACTTTAGCACATCTGGGGGAGGTTGAAACAATAAGAGCATGGAAGGAAGTATGGGCTATGACTGAAGAGGAGGTACAAAGGGCCCCATGAAGGTCTAGAGGACCCAGATGTGGATTGATTTGATAAGGGCTGGGGTAGTGAAAGAAAAACTTGATGGGCAGCCCAATAGAATCTTGTTAGAACTGTGGCACCAATTAAAGCCAGAGCAGCAGTTTCAGCCACTGAGGTCCAGGACGTGGAAGCCAGAGGCAAAGCCCCATGGGAACTGGTTTGTCAGTAAAGTTCTTGGGGTTGTCTTACAGGTAAAACTAAAGTTATCCCAGAAGCAGTCATAGACAAGGTCCAGGCTTTACCACTGTGGCAGTATTACAAGAGTTTTGGGGTCTTTTGGGCTACTGGAGAGCGTTTATCCTGCACTTGGCACAAATTCTGAAGCCCTTATACCTGTTGGTACAAAAGGGCATCAGGTGGGACTGGGATTACGCATACACAGCTGCTTTTACTGCTGCTAAGCAAGTAGTCAAGGCCATACAGGCCTTGAGTGTAATCATCATCAAGGCCCTGTAAACTAGATGCTCATGTAACCGAAGACAATGGATGGGGCCTTTGGCAATGGCTTGAACGGACACACCACCTATGGATTCTGGTCACAACTATTTAAAGGAGCGAGGTCTGATACACCTTGATAGAGAAGCTACTGGCTGCTGTGTACCACACCTTGCTGGCTACAGAGTCCATCACCAGAACCATTCTAACCAAGGTAATAACCAGCTATCCCATTGCAGGGTGGGTACAAGACTGAACCTAGAGGCCACGGAGTGATGTGGCACAGATGTCTACACTGGCCAAATGGGGCACAAAGTTAGAGCGACGTAGTAGCCAATCTACTAGCACCTTAAAATGGACAACTCCAACGCTTATTGGGGCCAGTGACAGATAATAGTGGAAAGCAGGAAGAAGTTGCTTTTGCGCTATTAGTAGCCAAGAGCCCCTATACCTGAAGATGCTTGGTATACAGATGGCTCCAGTCATGGGCACCCCCCAAAGTGGAGGGCTGTGGCTTTCCATCCTAAGACTGGGACAATATGGATGGAGGATGGAGAAGGGAAGAGCAGTCAATGGGCTGAGTTGTGGGCAGTATGGCTCGTGATCACCCAGAGTCCTCCCCCATAGTTATCTGCACTGACAACTGGGCTGTCTATTGGGGCTTGACCCTGTGGCTGCCAATATGGTACCATGTCAACTGGATGATTGGTCACCAACCTCTTTGGGGGCAAGAGTTGTGGCAAGACCTATGGGCCTCTGGTCAGACTAAGACTGTGACTGTTACCTTAAATCATGTGACTGGTCATTTGCCTTTGGCATCCCCAGGGAATGATGAAGCAGACACATTGGCCCAGGTGCACTGGCTAGAGGAAAGTCTGCCTCTGATGCAGCCCAATAGTTACATCAGCATTTGCTGCACACGGGACAAAAGACAATGTGGGCTGTAGCCCATAGGTGGAGCTTGCCACTGGCCTTTGAAGAAGTCAGCAGAGCCCAGAAGGGGTGCCTTGTGTGCTCGAAGAGGGATGTACACCGAGTCCCACAGCAACATGGGACAATAGTAAAGAGGCAGATAACCTGTGTGAGGTGGCAGATAGACTGTATTGGGCCTCTGCTCATATCAGAAGGATATTGGTATGTCATGACCTGTGTGGACACAGCTGCTGGACTGTTGGTTGCTTTTCCTGCATGTCGTGCATATCAGCAAACCACCAAGAGGGGTCTAGAGTGTCTCTTTGCAGCCTATGGCCAGCTGCAGGTGATTGAGAGCAATCAAGGCACCTACTTTACTGGACATGTATTACAAGAATGGATGCAGCAATTAGGAATAAAGTGGAAGTTTCATGTACCATATAACCCTACCAGAGCAGGCATAATAGAGAGGTACAATGGTTTGTTGAAATCTGGCCTGAAGTCGGACACCAGTAGTCTATGGAACTAGTCAGTTCACTTATGGACAGTGCTATGGTGTTTGAATGAGAATCCCCAAAAAGGAGCCTTGAGCCCTGTGGACATGCTAACACACATTACTGCCTCTCCCATATTATTGAATATGCAAACCAAAGAGGAGTTATTGAAGCCAGCATATGGCCAGCAGAGCAACATCCTGCTGCCAGCCCAAACTGCATTAAACCCTGGAGACATTGTTGACTGGACATGGCCCTGGACATTTCAACACATGGACCCGCAATGGCTAGCCCATCTGGCACCTTGTGGAAAATGCCTAGAAGCTGGCCTCCTTTGTGTTCCTGGAGTAACAGCAGAGGGGCCCAAAAGACCACGGTTGTATACCCAAACTGTCCAGGAGGCAAGAGCATCTTATGGGGAGGTTTTGTTTTCTCTTTATGGCCAGTGCATGTACCTCCTGTAGCCCTACATGTTGATCCATCTGTAACTCCCACAGGGATGGGAGTGAATGTCTGGCATACTAGACCAGAACGAGATCCCATTCCTGCCACTGACCACTCTCTTGCATGCATCCTACCTGATGGACAAGATTCGCCTATGCTGGTGTCATTAAAACATGTATCTTATTGCCCTTAAGGTTCTTTTATTCTGCAGTCCCTGTTGCCTGGATCTGCCCTCTGGCTACAAGTGCTGCGTGATGATTGCTCTGAACTTCCTACCCGTTCAGCTACTGACTACCTGTGGAATGGGCAAGATTTGGACTTAATCTGCATAGGACTTTGAACCTAGCTAAAACCTCCATTTTGAGGATTATCATGATTTTATTGCTGTTGTTATTGTATCTTATTAGTCTGGTTACAGTGCTCTATTTTTCTCGCACAGGGGCCATTGCAGAAGATGGGGTGCGGGTAGATTGTGAGGCAAGATTTCTGAAGGAGTGGGCTGTAGGTAAAATTGCAGTATTTCCAGAATCTCTCGCCTGGCCTTAGTGCATCTTCATATCTATAGGTGTTTCCAAGGGCGAAGAGAAGTAGTCCATCTCCATAGGAATAGGTGATTACAAGGGTGAGGGGAGCCAGAGTATAACTGGACTGGAGAAGTTTGTGGGGTCCATTTTTGCAGCTGAGTGTTGAGAGACACAGGCAGGCAGAGGTGGAGAACTGCTTGTAAGCAATAAATGGGTTTCTCCCACTTTATTTCTCCCTTTGACTTCAGTTTCAAAGGTAATTTGCCCTGGGTGGGGAGAAATATTTTCCTCTTGGAGTTACACCAGCTAAAGCACTGAGCTTCATTAAAATTATAGTACAAATGATTCTAAGGGTATTTAAAAACAGAATTAATGATACAATCATTATCACTTGAGCAACTTAAGAATATTGTAGCTTTGTGACCCATAGAAGGAAAGCCATTTTAAAACTCAGTAAAAAGACTAATTTGCTGAAATCAGAAATGTAGCCTAAGGCCTGAGGTCCTCCTGATACACTACTGACAAAGTGTTCAGACATAGGAAGGAGGAATTAGAAAGGATATACAAGGAATTAGAAAGATTCTCTTTGAACCACTAATCCAGCTAAATCAGTGATACAGGATTGGTCTCTAAAAAAATGGTGTTTTTCTTTGATTTGAAATCTAATTTATCTTCCAAGATATAAAATGAGCCTTTTCTTTTACTCCCAAATATAACCTACCATTCATATTTCATTACCAACTCTAAACTTAAGAATTTTAATATTAAAGGGTAAACATTTTGACAGGGGAGTTTTGACCAATTAATGAGCTTACATAAGACAAGAAAACTTAGGCAAGTTATCTATACTTAAATATCACTGGTTTTTTGGTATGGAGGTGTGTTAATGATTTTAATTAAAGTGGACATAGATATATTTACAATGAAATTCCATGTTCTTGGAATTCATGGAAAAGATTTTGCTTCCATACATGCTCTCCTCTGAGAATTACCATTGTCCTATAAACTAAGAACAATAAATCTACCATCTGGGAGGCCTTATTCTTTCCTAAAGGTGAAGTTAAAGAACACGCATATAGCCACTCTAATGAAAAACTTATTCCAAAATAGGTGAACATTTTAGTTTCCTATTGAACTGTAACAAATTACCACAGAGTGACTTAAAATAACATAAATTTATTATCCTAGAATTCTGGAGATCAGATATCAGAAATGGGTCTCACTGCCTTAAAATCCAGTGTCATCAGGGCTGTTTTACTTTCTGGAGACACAGGGGAGAATCTGTTCTCTTGTTTTTTCTAGCTTCCATAGGGTGCCCACAGTCCTTGACTTCTCCCCTTCCCCATTTCAAAGCCAGCAGTGGCTGGTGGAGTCTTTCTCAAATCACATCACTCGGATACTCTCTGGCCCTCATAATTACATAGGGCCCATGAAGATTATCCAAGATAATCTCATTATCAAGGTCAGCCTTAATTCCATCTGCACCTGTGAGCTCCATTTGACAAGTAACCAAACATATTCACAGATTATGAGGATTAGGATGAGCATCTTTGGGGGACCATCATATGCCTACCTTAGTGACTATTTGAAGTCTTTCTAAGAAGGAGGTGGATTTCTTTGGTTTGCCTAAATTTAGTGAAACATTCATAGCAGCCAACCAGTGCTGCTTGACAAAATTTCTGTGAGCACTGGTGAGAAACACAAGAATGTCAGGAACTGTGAAAGCTCGGAGATTTTACCCATTTGCAAGCTGGTAGTTACCCTGCCACCATTTCATAAATGCTGGTAGAAAGCATGAGACCTCTGGGAAAGAGACAAAGGACAGTTTATTATATATAGCAAAAGCAGTGCCCAGAATATTGGTCTTGAACCTGCAATGGAGAGTCAGATAATACCTGGATATTTGGTGGCTGTATTACAGAAGAGGAACATGAGTTGAGGGAACTGAATCATTTATAATAGGCAGTAACCATGCTATCCCTTTGCCCTGGAGGAAGTTACACCCTCTGATTTCCAAGATTATCTGCTATATAAACATCCTTGGAAAGTTAGTTCAGAACAAAGGCAGTTGGTGCTTCTGCTTATAGGATGTGCACAGGCATGAGAAACTCACGAAGAATTGCTAACAAAGAAACAGCAATATGTATTTTAAAGTAGATAGGTAACAAGGAACAGAGCTTGTGATTTCCCACATCATCAATGCTTTCCAGGTGTTGCTGAGGGCACAGACCATATAGTGCGCATTTTGCATGCTACACCATAAGTTTTCATTTATGAGCTAAATGTTTTTTTGTCATTGTTTTTACAGAATCTAAGGATATGGTCTAGATACATGAAGGTACATTTGATTTCATGGTGTATCAAAGGGAAATCACAGAATATAATTAAGCTTGACTATAAAGTGGGGGGTTTTTTTTTGGATGCTTAGAAATATATCCACAAATAAATCATGAAAGAAATGCAGTCTAAGATGCCCATATAACAATTTCTAAGGAAGCATGTGGGTCAGCATTCATTTAAAAATATGCATTGTAAGCCTACTATGAATCACCAGTCCTAGGTGCTAGATAGCCATTGGACATGGAAGATCTTTACCCTCAAGACACTTATACAGTAACAGAGAAAACAATCCACCAAATTAATGAGTAAAGGATCGAGGCTAACCAAATTATTAAGAAAAATAACACCATTAAGTGTTCTGTAGATCATTAAAAGGAGGAGGAGATAGTAATTGGTTGGTCAGGGAACTTTATCTTAGAAGTTGATATTTACACTGAGATCTGAATAAGAGAGAAGAAATGGCCAAAATAAAGATCCCAAAACAAGAAAATTCTTGGGTGTGGCTGAGGAGCCAGGAGATGTGGCTGATGTGACTGAGCATAACGGGTAGAGGGAACCAAGCAAAACTTGAGATTGGACAGCCGTACTTGAGCCAGGTTGTGTATGGTTTTGTAAACCAGGGTAAGGGGTTGGGATTTTACTCTTAAGCGTAAAGTTATTTGATATGTTTCTTAACAGGACCAAGCTGTATTAAGAATATTTTTCAGGGGGTGCAAGAGTTGAAGCACAGAGATAACATTCAGGTATGACCACAGTAGTGCAGGTGAGAAATGATGGCTTGGGCTAGAATGGTGGTAATGGAGGTGGGAAGAAGTGGATGAGTTTGAGATATGCTTTGGATATAGAGCCAAAACGTGTTTAGGTGTAAGACAAAGAGAAGATTCATGGACAGAATCAAGCTTTGGAAGTTACACATCTGAAATAAGGAAAACTGGGATAAGGGCAAGTTTGGAGGAAGGACAAGGAATCAAAAGTTCTGTTTTGCCCACCTTAACATTAAGATGCCTTTTAGATCTGTAAGTGGAAATATCAAGTGGGCAGTTGTAAATGCAAGTCTAAAAGTTCTCTAAAGTGGTCAAGACCAAATGATATATCTGTGAGTCTTCAGCAAGTAGAAGGTAGCATGTGGGATTGTAAGAGATCATGAAGGATAAGAATTTGGGGGAGGGGTATGAGCCTAATAGAGACAGAGAAGGAGTCACCAGTGAAGTAGAAGGGAAGGGTGGGACACCTACAGCATCTGGTATAACAGATCCCTTTTATTGAGACAGTACTTAATACTCAGAAACTAGAATTTTCCTGCTGAGTACTTTCTCCTGCATACTTGTCTGAGGAGTTTCCCTCAGCTACTAGGATACTAGGAGAAGCTTTACCTGGAGATCATATGCCTCTAATCCATCCTCCTGGGGTGGTCTATAGCCCATAATGGGTGCAGGATTATAACAGCCAGTCCCTTTGCCTCTGTGGTGCAAGTCATGTCCCAGAACTCTGATGGAGTAAGGCTGAGGCTAAATTTCTCCTGAAATCACATCTTTGCCTAGATTCTTTTCCTGCTATGTTCTCCTTCCCTCACACCCTTACAGATTTCTCCTGAGAGCATACCCTCAATAAATTACAAAAATGTATGACTCAGGCTCTCCAAGATATATGTGTCACAGAAGCCAAGAGGGAAGAAAAGGAAAAGAAAGCTATTTTAAGAAGGAAGATGTGGGTCAAATTCCAGAGAAAGGTTAAGTTAAATAAAAGCATAGAAATAACCACTGGATTTAGCAACATAAAAGTCCTTAGCAACTTTGACAATCAGGGAGAAAAGTTAGGGAAGAAACTGATGGAAATGGGCTGTGGAAAACATGTGAGAAAGGAAAAACAGTGAGTTATCAATGATTCTTTTAAGAACTTTTGCTATGAAGGGACACTAGAAAATTAGGAGGAAGCTGGAGGGTTTGTTTCCCCTAAAATATGGTTCAACTTATTTATATGCTGGTGGAAATAATCCTGTAGAGAATGAGAAACTGATGACAATAAGGAGAAGGATAATTGCAGATTCAAAATCCTTTAGGAGATGAGAGAGGATAGGATCCAATGTACAAGTGGGTGCTGGCCTTAGATAAGAATAGGGACTCTTTATGGGGGTAGGGGCGCCCAGGGAGGTGGGCAGGAGGCAATGGGAAGAAAGGTGGCAAAGGTGAGCACAGATGAGAGCACTGGAGGATTTGTGATGGGAAGTTGAGGAAATTTCTGACAGTGTCTGTTTTTTCAAATGTGAAACAAAGCCATCATCTGCTGGGAGGAGATAGTAAGAGGTTGAGGAAAGATAATTTTGAAGAGCAATCTAGGGAAATATAGTAGGGTAGCTGACAACCACAGTTGGCTTTCTGATTCAACTTAGTTCCAAGGAGATCATATGCAATCATTAGATGACCTAGGAAAATGCACTTTTCTCTGGGTGACACATTAACTACATGGCCCTTTGGCTACCATGTGAAATTCTGGGCTTGCACAACCAAGAATATGACATGTAAGAAGGTGAAGAGGGTTCAACTGAAAATGTCAAAATTTTAAACATTTCAATTTACTTAAAACTAAAATGAAATGAATGAACTGGGATTATTCTTGATAGAATTAGGATAACAAAAAAAGATTTCATGGATGGCCTGTAAATTCATAAAGGTATCTTAAAGAGCATGTGGTTATACTCTATGTCAGAGCTTCAGCTTAGATTATATCAATTATACAGAAAGAGACACTGTAGCAAGGGCTGAGTTACCTTTGATAAATACCTAACTTTGATAAATAAATTACACTAAGTGTTTTACTAATTCATATTTGTTAGGTGTCTATTATGTATGTAATATTAATTGTGAATGCTAGAGTAAGAAAGACACACAAGATCCCTCTCTCACAGTGCTTACATATTGGGAAGTGAAACAGACAACAACTAAGTAAACAAATAATTTGTTATTGGTAAGTGTCCCATGTAAAGGAGAGAAAACAGGATAATGGGGTGGAATGTAACTCAGGGCCAGATTGGGTCATTAGGGAAGACTCTCTGAGGAGGTGACTACTTGTGATGCTTTGACAAGGTTGTTCAAGGTGAGCTATTTGGAATACCTTGATAAGGGTTTTCCAAATGGCATTTTACTCACAGAGGGTTTCAGAAAATGCAGGTACCCCAAAAAAGCACATGCAGTGTTTTATTAGTAGTAACACTCTATGGTTATGGGTAGTTCCTGAGGGAAGGGTTTAGTCATGTAAAAAAACTATTTGACAAGTTTAAAACTTATATTACTTCAATACTTATCTCTAGTGAATTTCTATTGGTATTCTCAGAATGGTAACTCTTCTGTCCTTTGGAAACTAACATATTGCCATAGATTGAAAGATACCATTGCTGCTAAATGGTTGCTCATGGGCCTATGACCCAGGGAAATTAGAGCATCTTATAATCAGAAAGAACTTTATATGTCACCTAGCACAACATATAAAATACAAGTGGGAGACTATCGACCTTCCTCGTGAACACCCTCAGTAATGGGTAGATCTTTTATCTTGTTAGGAACTTTTATTATTTACTTATACTTTTTGACTTGGTTATGCTCTCTGTAATTTCTCTGCAGTTATTCCCACAACAATCATAAGAAATGGCTTTACTGCCCCTTCTGTCTCCCACATAACAATCTTTCAAATATTTGAAGATTGCTGTCATATTTCCCCAGAATTTCTTCCATTCTTCCTTCACCATTTCCCTCAGGACATAATTTCCAGACCCCTCACCATCCTGGTCACTCTCCAGTGTCTGTAACCCCCCTCTCTGGACATACAGTGCTGAGGTTGAGACAGGAAATGTGGTCTCACAGGGTGGATGCTGGTGAGACCACAGAATTTTTCAAGCACAAGTGCACTTCCATTAGTGCAGCCTAACATGGCATGCAGTCTTACAGCAGCAATGCACATTGTTGGTGCCTAATGAATTTTGGGGTCAACAAAAACCTGCTGTCAAGGAGACAACATCCACATCCCAGACTTGTGCAGCTGAATTATTTTCTGAACTTAAATGTAGGAATTTACAGTTATCCCTGTAAAACTTGCATCTTGTTGATTTTGACTCAGACATCTCAAGTGGATGTGATGTTGTCACTTTAAATTAGTCTAAAACTGGACAGTGTCAGTGGACAAAGCAGATCTGTTTTTCCCAGCCCCACTTTGGTTAATGCATCCACCATTCTTGTAATCCTATGGTGGCCATACAGAATCACTCAGAACTTCTTTTCTCTATGCCCAAATCCAATTAGCCACCAATTGCTTTTCTCAAAATCCCCTTTAGGTGCATCTTTTTCAGCTCTCATACATCTCAGTCACCCTAATATTAGTAATTATTACTGCCTGCCTATAGCATTACATAGCTTAAGAATGGAGAGAATGGACTGTTGTCATTTAAATTTCCCTTATCTAATCCTATTAGATTACATATAAAGTTGCCCAAATAAGCAGTCCATGGGGATTTTCCCTACTCATTATGTCCTAAATGTCTCCAATCTCCCTGCAGTCTTTTCTCCGTCTTTGTACACTTTTGTACTCCTCCTCAAATAATGTCTATCCCAACTCTTCCTAAATTTGATTACATTTATTTGATTACACTGGCCTACTCATACCTCTAAGTTATAAACCTATCTGTGACCTGCCTTGAATAGATATGTTTCCCCTTATATCTTGGAAATGAGGTGTCTCAGTGTCCATTGAGGCCTTTGGATTATAGAATCCAGGTTTGATGTGTAGCAATCTTTATATAACTAGGAAAAAAGCATGAGAAATTTGGGAAGAAAAAGTACTGATTAACTTATTGATGATTACACTAATGAATAACATTTAAATATAATTTAACATGTGCCAAACATTGTGCTAAGCAGTCTTGTCAAAGATGGTGTTTTACTAATAAGGAGTTTCAGAAATAGCAAGCATCATAAAAAGCATATGCAACTATTTTGTTAGTAATACTCTTCTTATGGGCAGTTCCTGAAGGAATTCTTTGGTTCTTCTAAGAGGCAACCACTGGATAAGTTTAAAACTTATATAACATCAAGAAATACCTATAGAATGAACTTCCGATGGTATTCTGAGAGTTTAACTGTTCTGTCCTTTGGGAACTAGCATGTGGACCTCATAGTACACACAATTTTACAGAAAAGGGATTTCAGGTCCGGGCTGATTTATGGTGATACAATGTAGCTTCAGTCTATGGCCTATACTCCTGAATTCTATACCACCCCATCTGTAGTAGTGTGCTGCCTATTTTTTTGTTGAAATATTACTGATATACAAACTTGTATTGGTTTCAATATATAACACAGAGGTTCAGCAGTTATCCACATTATTAAATCCTCACCCTAATGAGTGTGGTTTCTAACTATCAGCATAGAAAGATGTTACAGAATCTTTGGTTGTATTCTCCATACTTTACGACCATCCCTGTGACCAACTTATGTCATGATTGAGAATTTTTGTGCCCTTTATCCACCTCACGCTCTCCCCCTACCCACTCCAACCCCTCCCCCACAGTGACCACCAGTCACTTCAAAGTGTCTATGAGTCTACTGCTATTTTGTTCATTTTGTTTTCTTTTTAGATTCCATAAATAAGTGAAATCATATGGTATTTGTCTTCCTCCACCTGGCTTTTTTCACTTAGCACAATACATTCTAGGTCCATCCACATTGTTGGAAATGGCAGGATTTTTCTTTTTTATGCCTGAATAATATTCCATTGTGTATCTGTATATATCTTCTTTATCCATTCATCTATTGATGGATACTTTGGTTATTTCCATATCTTTGTTATTGTAAATAATGAAGCAATAAACATAAGGGTGCATATATCTTTTTGAATCAGGGATTATGATTTCTTTGGATAAATTCCTAGAAGTTGAATTACTGGGTCGTATGATATTTCTATTTTCAGTTTTTTGAGGAACCTCCATACTGCTTTCCACAGCAGCTGTACCAATGGACATTCCCACCAACAGTGTAGGAGCGTTCCTTTTTCTCTATATCCTTGTCAACACTTGCTATGTATTTTCTTTTGGATAGTGGCCATTCTAACTGCTGTGAGGTGATAACTTATTGTGGTTTTGATTCGCATTTCCCGTATGATCAGCAATGTGGAGCATCATTTCATATGCCTGTTGGCCATCTGTATTTCTTCTTTGGAAAAATGTCTGATCAGGTCCCCCATCCATTTTTTTTAACAGAATTATATCTTTATTTATATGATTTTTTTTTGGTATCATGAATGTACAATCACTTGAACAACATTATGGTTACTAGATCCCCTATTATCAAGTCCCCCACACATACCCCATTATGGTCACTGTCTATCAGCATAGTAAGATGCTATAGAATCATTACTTGTCTTCTCTGTAAATACTGCCTTTCCCATATCCCCTCCCCACTACATTATGTGTGGTAATCGTAATGCCCATTTTCCCCCCTGATCCCTCCCTTCGTACCCATCCTCCCCAGTCTCTTTCCCTTTGGTAACTGTTAGTCTATTCTTGGGTTCTGTGATTCTGCTGCTGTTTTGTTCCTTCAGTTTTTCTTTGCTCTTATACTCCACAGATGAGTGAAATCATGTGATACTTGTCTTTCTTCCCCTGGCTTATTTCACTGAGCATAAAACCCTCTAGCTCCATCCATGTTGTTGCAAATGTCTGGATTTGTTTTCTTCTAATGGCTGAATAATATTCCATTGTGTATATGTACCACTTGTTCTTTATCCATTCATCTACTGATGGACACTTAGATTGCTTCCATTTCCTGGCTATTGTAAATAGTGTTGCAATAAACATAGGGGCGCATATGTCTTTTTCAAACTGGGCTGCTGCATTCTTAGGGTAAAATCCTAGGAGTGGAATTCCTGGGTCAAATGGTATTTCTGGTTTCAATTTTTTGAGGAATCTCCATACTGCTTTCCACAATGGTTGAACTAATTTACATTCCTACCAGCAGTGTAGGAGGGTTCCCCTTTCTCCACATCCTTGCCAACATTTGCTGTTGTTTGTCTTTTGGATGGTGTCCATCCTAACTGGTGTGAGGTGGTATCTCATTGTGGTTTGAATTTGCATTTCTCTGATGATTAGCAATGTGGAGCATCTTTTCTTGTGCCTGTTGACCATCTGAATTTCTTCTTTGGAGAAGTGTCTGTTCAGCTACTCTGCCCATTTTTTAATTGACTTATTTGCTTTTTGTTTGTTGAGGTGCATGAGCTCTTTATATATTTTGGATGTCAACCCCTTATCGGATATATCATTTATGAATATATTCTCCCATACTGTAGGATGTCTTTTTGTTCTACTGATGGTCTCCTTTCCTGTACAGAAGCTTTTTAGTTTGATATAGTCCCACTTGTTCATTTTTGCTTTTGTTTCCCTTGCCCGGGAAGATATGTTCATGAAGAAGTTGCTCGTGTTTATGTCCAAGAGATGTTTGCCTATGTTTTTTTCTAAGAGTTTTATGGTTTCATGACTTACATTCAGGTCTTTGATCCATTTTGAATTTCCTTTTGTGTACGGGGTTTAGACAATGATACAGTTTCATTCTCTCACATGTATCTGTCCAGTTTTGCCAACACCAGCTGTTGATGAGGCTGTCATTTCCCCACTGTATATCCATGGCTCCTTTATCTTATATTAATTGACCATATATATTTTGGTTAATATCTGGACTCTCTATTCTGTTCCACTGGTCTGTGGGTCTGTTCTTGTGCCAGTACCAAATTGTCTTGATTACTGTGGCTTTCTAGTAGAGCTTGAAGTTGGGAAGCGAGATCTCCCCTGCTTTATTCTGCCTTCTCAGGATTGCTTTGACTATTCGGGGTCCTTTGTCATTCCATATTAATTTTAGAACTATTTTCTCTAGTTCATTGAAGAATGCTGTTCGTATTTTGATAGGAATTGCATTGAATCTGTAGATTGCTTTAGGCAGGATGGCCATTTTGATAATATTAAATCTTCCTATCCAAGAGCATAGGATGTTTCCATTTGTTAGTGTCCTCTTTAATTTCTCTTAAGAGTATCTTGTAGTTTTCAGGGTATAGGTCTTTCACTTCCTTGGTTATGTTTATTCCTAGGTATTTTATTCTTTTTGATGCAATTGTGGATTGAATTGTTTTCCTGATTTCTCTTTCTGCTAGTTCACCGTTAGTGTATAGGAATGCAACAGATTTCTGTGTATTAATTTTGTATCCCACAACTTTGCTGAATTCAGATATTAGAACTAGTAGTTTTGGAGTGGATTCTTTAGGGTTTTTTATGTACACTATCATGTCATCTGCAAACAGTGACAGTTTGACTTCTTCCTTACCAATCTGGATGCCTTGTATTTCTTTGTGTTGTCTGATTGCCATGGCTGGGACCTCCAGTACTATGTTGAATAGAACTGGGGAGAGTGGGCATCCTTGTCTTGTTCCTGATGTTAGAGGAAAAGCTTTCAGCTTCTTGCTGCTAAGTATAATGTTGACTGTGGGGTTGTCATATATGACCTTTATTATGTTGAGGTACTTACCCTCTGTACCCATTTTGTTAACAGTTTTTATCATGAATGGATGTTGAATTTTGTCAAATGCTTTTTCAGCATCTATGGAGGTGATGATGTGCTCTTTGTCCTTCTTTTTGTGGATGTGGTGGATGATATTGATGGATTGTCGAATGTTGTACCATCCTTGCATCCCTGGGATGAATCCCACTTGATCATGATAGATGATCTTTTTGATGTATTTTTGAATTTGGTTTGCTAATATTTTGTTGAGTATTTTTGCATCTATGTTCATCAGGGATAATGGTCTGTAATGTTTTTTTGGGGTGTCTTTGCGTGGTTTGGTATTAGAGTGATGTTGGTCTCGTAGAATGAGTTTGGAACTATTCCCTCCTCTTCTACTTTTTGGAAAACTTTAAGGAGGATGGGTATTAGGTCTTCACTAAATGTTTGATAAAATTCAGCAGTGAAACCATCTGGGCCACGGTTTTGTTCTTAGGTAGTTTTTTGATTACTGGTTCAATTTCTTTGCTGGCAATTGGTCTATTCAGATTTTCTGTTTCTTCCTGGGTCAGCCTTCTAAGGTTGTATTTTTCTAGAAAGTTGTCCATTTCTTCTAGGTTATCCAGTTTCTTACCATATAATTTTTCATAGTATTCTCTCATAATTCTTTGTATTTCTGTGGTGTCTGTAGTGATTTTTCCTTTCTCATTTATGATTCTTTTTATGTGTGGACTCTTTTTCTTGATAAGTCTGGCTAGGGGTTTATCTATTTTGTTTATTTTCTTAAAGAACCAGCTCCTGCTTTCACTGATTCTTTCTATTGTTTTATTCTTCTCGATTTTATTTATTTCTGCTTTAATCTTTATTATGTCCCTCCTTCCACAGACTTTGGGCATCATTTGTTCTTCCTTTTCTAGTTTCATTAATTTTGAGTTTAGACTGTTCATTTGGGATTGTTCTTCTTTCCTGCGGTAGGCCTGTAGTGTAATATATTTCCTTCTTAGCACGGCCTTCGCTGCATCCCACAGATTTTGTGGTGTTGAATTATTGTCATTTGTCTCCATGTATTGCTGGATCTCTGTTTTTATTTGGTCATTGATCCATTGATTATTTAGGAGCATGTTATTAAGCCTCCATGTGTTCATGGGCTTTTTCATTTTCATTGTATAATTTATTTCTAGTTTCATACCTTTGTGATCTGAGAAGCTGGTTGGTACAATTTCAATCTTTTTAAATTTACTGAAGTTCTTTTTGTGGCCTAGTATATGATCTATTCTTGAAAGTGTTCCATGTGCACTTGAGAAGAATGTGTATCCTGTTGCTTTTGAATGGAGTGTTTTGTAGATGTCCATTAGGTCCATCTGTTCTAATATGTTGTTCAATGCCTCTGTCTCTATTTATTTTCTGTCTCGTTGATCTGTCCTTTGGAGTGAGTGGTGTGTTGAAGTCTCCTAAAATGAATGCATTGCTTTCTATTTACCCTTTTAATTCTGTTAGTATTTGTTTCACATATTTAGGTGATCCTGTGTTGGGTGCATAGATATTTATACTAGTTATATCCTCTTGTCAGACTGACCCTTTTATCATTATGTAATGTCCTTCTTTGTCTCTTGTGACTTTCTTTGCTTTGAAGTCTATTTTGTCTGATACAAGTACTGCAACTCCTTCTTTTTTCTCACCATTAGTTGCATGAAATATCTTTTTCCATCCCTTTATTTTCAGTCTGTGTATGTCTTTGGGTTTGAAGTGAGTCTCTTGTAGGCAGCATATAGATGGGTCTTGTTTTTTTATCCATTCAGTAACTCTGTGTCTTTTGATTGGTGCATTCAGACCATTTACATTTAGGGTGATTATCAATAGCTTTGTACTTACTGCCATTGCAGGCTTTAGATTCGTCGTTACCAAAGGTTCATGGGTAATTCCCTTAGTATCTAACAGTCTAATTTAACTCACTTCGTATGCTCTTACAAACACAACCTAAAAGTTTTTTTTTCCCCTCCTTTTTCTTCCTCCTCCATTCTTTGTATTTTATGAATCATATTCTGTACTCTTTGTCTAGCCCTTGGGTGACATCTATTTAGCCTTAGCCATGCTTCCATGTATAGGAGTCCCTCCAAAATGCACTGTAGAGGTGGTTTGTGGGAGGTAAATTCTTTCAGCTTTGCTTATCTGAAAATTGTTTAATCCCTCCTTCAAATTTAAATGATAACCTTGCCGGGTAAAGTATTCTTGGTTCAAGGCCCTTGTGCCTCATTGCATTAAATATATCATGCCACTCTCTTCTGGCATGTAAGGTTTCTGGTGAGAAGTCTGATGATAGCCTGATGGGTTTTCCTTTGTATGTGATCTTTTTTCTCTCTCTAGCTGCTTTTAAAAGTCTGTCTTTATCCTTGATCTTTGCCATTTAATTATTATATGTCTTGATGTCGTCTTCCTTGGGTTCCTTGTGTTGGGAGATCTGGTCACCTCCATGGCCTGAGAGACTATCTCCTTCCCCAGATTGGGGAAGTTTTCAGCAATTACCTCCTCAATAACACTTTCTATCCCTTTTTCTCTCTTCTTCTTCTTCTGGTATCCTTATAATGCGAATATTCTTCCGTTTAGATTGGTCACACAGTTCTCTCAATATTCTTTCATTCTTAGAGATTCTTTTTTCTCTCTGTGCCTCAGCTTCTTTGTATTCCTCTTCTCTAATTTCTATTCCATTTACCATCTCTTCTACTACATCTAATCTGCTTTTAAATCCCTCCTTTGTATGTTTCATTTCAGATGTGGAATTTCTTAATGATTGAATCTCCGACTTAAATTCGTTCCTGAGATCTTGAATATTTTCCTGTACCTACATAAGCATGCTTATAATTTTTATTTTGAACTCTCTCCGGAAGATTGCTGAGTTTAGTTTCATTTGGCCCTTTTACTGAGGTTTTTGAGATTTTAGTCTGGACCATGTTCTTTTGACGTTTCATATTTGTGTGTGGTGCCTTCTGTTGCCCAGAAGCTCCAGACTCTGGAGTTGCTTAGCCCCTAGAGTGGGGTTGAGGGTCATAGGCGAGCAGAGCTGTAGCCTGGGGGGAGGTAAGATCTGTTTCCTGATTCCTGTCTGCAGTGCCTGTCTCCAGTGTCAGAGCTAGTGGGCCACGCACACATGTAAGCCTCTGTGCTTTGCGTCTCTAGCTGTTGTAGGTGGGGCCTCCCTCTGGCGGGCCTGATGCCCACACAGTGACTGCCTGTTTGAGAACTGGTTCCGGCAGGCTAGGAGGAGGGTGCAGCAGGCTACATGTCACAGTGGGGGGCCTTGGAGATGAATAGGCAGCCAGGAGGATGGAGTGCCTAAAGCTCCTCAAAGTTCCCAATCAGCTGGGCAGAGTGCACCCCGACAACCTTGTCCAGCTCTCCCTTCTCCCATGTAGCAAGCTCCGTGCAAACCCCACCCCTTCAGCAGCCCTCTCACTGCTAAGAAGCCTCTAAAACCGCCCAGCTCTCCTCTGACACAGAGCAGCCGGATGTGGATCCCCCCCCTCCACAAACGGCCAGAATGTCAGCCTCCCAGGTCCTCTGCCTGTCCAAGCTCCCCAACATCCAGAGCACCACACAACATAGGCTTCTGCTCACAAAGCAGATCCAGGGCTAGGCCCTCAGCAGTCCCAAGCTTCCACCCCCTCCCTGTTCAGTTTCTCTTCCTCCAGTCAGTGAGCTGGGGTGGGGAAAGGGCCTGGGTCCCGCCGGATTAAGGTTTCCTACGTTACCCTGTTTTGTGAGGTCTGCTCTGTTCATGAGGTCTGTATGCAGTCTGGTTCAGCCTTCTTTCTTGTTGCTGTTTTAGGGTTAGTTGTATCAATTAACTATATTTTTGTACTATTTGTGGTTTTGGGAGGAGTTCTCCATGTCACCTCTCATGCCACCATCTTGAATCCTTCCCCCCATCCATTTTTTAATCAGGTTATTTGTTCTTTTAGTGTTGAGGTGTATGACCTCTTTATACATCTTGCATGTGAACCTCTTATCAGATAAATCATTTAGAAATATATTCTCCCTTACTGTAGGTTGCCTTTGTTTTCTACTGATGATGTCCTTTGCTGTACAGAGCTTTTTAGTTTGATGTAGTCCCACTTGTTCATTTTTTATTTTGTTTCTTTTGCATGAGGAGACATGTCCAGGAAAAAATTGTTCCCACTTAATGTTCAAGAGATTTATTTTGCCTGTGTTTTCTTCTGAGAGGTTTATAGTTTCATGTCTTACATTTAGCTCTTTAATCCATTTTGAGTTCACTTTTGTGTATGGCATTAGATGGTAATCCAGTTTCATTTTCTTGCATGTAGCTGTCCAGTTTTCCCAACACTAGTTATTAAAGAGACTCTCTTTTCTCTATTGTATATTCATGGCTCCTTTATCATATATTAATTGACCATATATGCATCTGTTTGTATCTGGGATCTCTATTCTGTTCCATTGATCTATGGGTCTGTTCTTGTGCCAGTACCATACTGTTTGATTATTGTAGCTTTGTAGTATAGCTTGAAGTATGTACTCCCTGTTTTTAAAAAGAATTTACTGTTGAATTTACTGTAAAATGTAATTACTGTTACATATATTCAGAATGATCATATATATGCCCACAGTGTATACATACATTCAGATACACATAGAAAATGGAACTGTCCTGTATGCAATACATGGAATTCTTGTTTTAAATCTTCTTGATCTATTGGTGTGCATGCTCTTTAATCAGTATTATGCAGTCAGTAAAGCATAGTCTTTGGAAACTATCTATTATGCAGTGTACCAGCTATATAATCTCAGGCAAGTCACCCAAATTCCAAAATCTCTTTTTCTTTTTTTTTAAATGGGGATGCAGGCAACCTCTACTCAGGGATGTATTAAGGATTAAAGATAATATAATAAAGTACCTGTCAAATAGCAGATACTGTAAAATGCTAACTACAATATTTAGATACAGAGGACAGTGGGACAAAATGTTAAACATACATGGTGCTGGAATTTCAGTAGGTGCTTTATATATATATATACTGATACTTCCACTTGATTTTCAACTTTAAACATATTTTCTTAATGATTTCTAACACTTTTTTTGAAGATTTCTAAATTCACAGCTACTTTTAAAAATTGAAATGTAATTGACAAAATATTTTGTAAATTTAAGGCATACAACATATTGATTTGATAAATTTATATATGCAGTATGGTTATCACCATAGTGTTAGCTACACCTCTATCAGGTCACATAATATTCGTTTCCTTTTTCTGGTGGGAACAATTAAGATGCAGTCTCTTATCAACTTTGTAGTTTGTCATACAGTACTATTGACTGTAATCACTATGCTGTGCATTTAGCTCTCTAAGGACTTAGTCTACTAATTCCCAGTTCATCCCCTTAAACAATATATGCCCCAGCCTCAGGTAACCACCAGTCTATGCTCTCAGCTACTTTTGAATGACATCTTCAGGAGAGAGAAAAATCTTGGCCGCAGAATAATGGCTTTCTGTTAATTTGGTAGATTAAAAATGTATTGTTTCTACAGTGATAATGTATTTCAGATTTCGGTTTCTATTAAACTATGACTATACCCTGGTTCTCCAATTATTATAATGGATTTCTCTGTTTAGTGGCCCTCTTTGGCATTTCCCACCTTCCCCAGGAAGCCATCCTCCTGAAGCTGCACGGCACTGTGTGCTTTTGATGGCTGATTATTATCTTCTGCCTTTTCTTATAATGATTCATGTATGGATCTCACCTCTACTATTAAGTAGGAAATTTTACAGTGACAGGATCTCTATGCAATTCATCTGGCATTGAAAGAACAGTTCTGGAATATAATAGTTGCTCAATAAACAGCATTCAGTTGAATGCCACCTGCTTAAGCTAATGGTTCAAACTGTAGAATACTCATTACAGATTCACATTTTTATTTTTGCAAAATCAAGTATACCTGTTGAGCTCAGTCAGCTTCAGTCTTCTCATCAGCTTGATTGCTTCCTTCTAATGGGTGGCATGCTTTCTTTATTCTGGCCATCTGTTCATTTTTACTAACCCCTATATTCAGTTCAATGTAATGCCTATCATATGTATGTCTAGAACTTGGACCAGGCAACTTGTCCTAACATTTAATTATGCTGTGCTTGCAGCTATTTATTACCACTAGAAAATTATATGCTATTATATCTTTCAATTACTTATTTAATTTTTAAGTGATATATATGACTAAGTTGGATAAAAACATGTTTTAAGTATTAAAAAAAAAAGTAAAGCCAGCTGAGACATCCATCTTATCTGGAAGTTTCTGAACTAAATAATGGCTTGATGATACCATTTTGGAATAAACTATTAGGTCATTTCGCTATAGCATATAAAAAATTCAGTTAAGCTAGTATTTGAAATATTAATTTTTAAATTCCTTAAGGACAGTGGACATTCCCATTTGCTGTACCTAAATAGTGCATAATACAGTGTTAGGTTCTGTAAACTACCTAATAAAAATAACTGCATCAAATTAATGAGAGAAGAATAACAAAATTTTCTCATTTTTTAATTAGTAGGTACATGGCCAAGGTATATGGGGAAAGGCAGCATTATGGGTGTGTCACTCTGCTAGAGGTGCTCATAGCACCATATAATTCTCCTTCACAGAATTTTTCACAGTTGTAATTTTGTATCTATTTGTATATTTGATTAACTTTCCCTACTAAACATGAGGATAAGGACACGTTTTTGTTCCTTTTTGTATTGCCAGCAGAATGCTTAGGCCACAGCAGGCACATGTAACTATTTACTGACCATGGGAAGGAAGGAAAGGAGAGAGGGACGGAGTGAGGAAGTAGGTTAAGGATCATCAACAAGGACAGTAAACATATGCAAAGGAAAGATTAGGGACACAACAACAAATTTACAAACTGCCCAACTCTAGAGTTGGTGAGTTGGTCTTATTTACTGTCAGTTGTTTATGGTCAAATAAAAAGCTATGGCAGACCATATCTTCATCCTGAGCAGCCGCACACGTGAGCCACCTGAGGGAACATTGCTGTGCTACCTGCCACTGGACCTTATGATGCATGTCAGCAATGCTACACACAATGAGATGGTGGCTATTTGTTTCTTTGGGGATTTTAAAACTGTGACCAATTTACCTATGGATAAACTTTTTTCCTAGATACCAACACAATCATGATAATACTGTGTTTGGTTAAGCTGAACCCTGAAAATGGCTTCCATCCCATTCCACTCAAGTCGATATAATATAGTTTACTAGGTGCTGGCCACTAGGGATAAGACAAGGTGTCCACCCTCAAGAGTTATTAAGTGCTTCTTTGAAAACTGTTGATATGTCAGCATGTCATCAGTCACAGGCCAAACACATTCACCATGAATTTAAGACATTAACTCAGTTTTTTATGTCAGTAGAAGTGACTGAAATTTCCCAGTTTCACTAGTCAAATAATCAAAGAAGGAAGAGGTAGCATGTGTGTTTCCATTAGATCCTTGCTGTTAATTATGCCATAATGGTAATACTAATCAAAGTAGCAACTATAATTTATTGAAAATTTCCTATGTGCCAGGCACTGAGCTTTACATATATTAACAATTAATTGAATCCCCAAACATGAAGATAGGGAGAATGTTTTTGTCACATCTCTATTGTCAGGACCAACATAGACACAAAGAGATGAATGGTAAATATTTGTTAAAAGAATGTATATATAAATAAATGGGGACAATCCATGTGGTGTTCAAACCTGCCATCTTTATGCCACTCAGTTTTTGTTTTTAGGAACTATAAACTGAGCACAGCACCCTGGTAAATTTCACACTAAGTATTTAAATAATAGAACAAGGAAGCTGAAAGAAACCTCAGAAGAACCCTCATTTTATAGATATATTCACTGACTGGTTGAGTGACCTTGACAAATGACTTAACCTCTTCCTGATAAGTTTTTTTTAACAATATGAGTGTAATAACTTCCTTGAAAGTGAACCAAGAGTCCTAGCATTGTGCTTGGCTCTCAATAAATAATTGATACTGTTATTCTATTGGCACATTTTGTGAGTGCTGAAATCCAAAAATAATTTTGTTGTAGGAACTTAAGAAATATCAAGACTATTTTAATGCTTTGCATTCTGTGAAAAATATGACCAAAAAATCAGTATATTAGGGCAAACTGGACCTCCTATGATGATAAAAGAAAGGCAAGTCCAAAAGGCAACCACAGTGTAGACCCCCAGACACTGTGGTGGGAGGGACAGTTTCAATAATTATTAATAAAGGGTATGACCTGTAGCAACATAAGAAAGAGTTCAAACTAACTTCTGAAAAATACATCCAGGGATTTTATAGAAAACTGTTAGAGTAAGAATTGTTATGCTCTAAGAACCATGACGTTATATATATCATCAAGTTTCAAAGACCACCAGACACTGTGGCATAGGTCATTTATCAACCTCTCAGCTGAATGCGACACCATGCCCTGTGCTTTTTCTGCTGTATTTTTCTCCTTAACACTAATCACCAGCTCACACCCTGTTTTGCTTGTTTGTTCTTAAAGCTCTTCTGACTGGAATGTAAGCTCCATGAAGGTAGAGATTTTCATCTGTTTTGTTTATTGCTGAATCAGTTCCTAATGCCTGAGGCACAGAGGGTACACAATACTTAAGTGTAGATTGAATAAATGAAGGCAGAAATTGAGGACCAGTGAGTGGATTTAGAGACCTTATATTTAGCTGGTTATTGGCTGCACCAGTTAAGGTATCCAGGCCTTCCAAACTCTCATCCAGAACTCCTTGCAGCTCTGTGAGCACTTTTCTGAAACTTTCAATTGCCCTTTTTATTAGCAAACATGATAATGACTGAACAGTATTTCTGAACTGTGTGAACCATCTGTACTCATCGTTTGAAGGTCTCCAGCACTTGTAGAACCCCCATTATAAAGGGGAAGTTGATTTTTTTCAAAAATTTTACAACCTTGGAGACTCTATATAAGAAAAATGTCATGAACAACTAAACAATAATGCCATTAGTTTGAATATGATTTGTAAAGCACTTTCAAGGTAGACCTAGTTTCTAAATCAGTTGAATTCTTTAAAAGGAATGTGTGATTTCTTCATTAAAAGTAAGGGATGAGCTTAGCCAGATACCTATATGAAGAAATTGTGAGCAAACAAGTAAAAATTTCAGGTCCCTCCTAAATAAAAGGATGTGAAAAAAAGTAATGGGGGAGCCACCAGAAGAAGATAAAGTACTGATAACCAGACTCAGGCTTTTTTCCCTGAGAAAACATACTTTACAATCTGTAATTTTTTACTCAACAATTATTAATCAAACATCAAGAAAGAATATGTTTTCAGATACGCAAAAGTTAAAAAAACTGACCATATACCTAGACTAGGTTGATTTGGGGAGACTTACTACTATAAAATAAGAGAATAAACCAAGAGGAAAATGCAGTCTACAGGAAACAGTGAGTCCAGGACAGCTGCAGAGGACTGTCCCTGGCCAGCAGACCTAGATCGGTATCAGCTTACATCGAGGCAAGAGCACGGAAGCTCCTGTAGGGAAGTCACTCAAGGAAGGCATGCATTTGATAAAACATGTGATATTAATATGTAATCCAGTTTGAAAATATGAGGCCATGACGAAAGCAAAAGGCACAAGAATAAAAGAAGGCAACTGGAAACTCCAAGGGAACAAAAATGGTATATGTAAATAAGGAAGAAAATAAAATCATAGTACATGAGTTGACTCCATGCAAGTGAGATTTACTTATTAACAACACACATTTTAGAATTTTAGAATTCTCCAAGATATAGACTATTTACTCATAGTTATAACCGAATACAGTGTAAACGCTCTACATCTTACAAAAGTAAGTTTAAAATTTGTGAAGGGAAAAGGGGAAGGAGAGCCTAAGGTGGATTAGAGAGGCTAACCTTGTCATCTTACAGAATTGGGAGTAAAGAGACTGTAGTTGATGAAACAAAAATTTAATAATACTAAGTTTGAAAGATAATTGTGGGGAAACTAAACATATTAACTGTATTTGGGAAATGAAGAGTGATATCTAAAATGGACTAATAAAAATGGTGAGTCCAAAGTGGTTATATATGGACATCAGGAAGGACAAGAGGGAGTGGGACAGAAAATAGATGCTTTTTATTACAGGCCTTCTGTAGTATTTGATTTTCTTAAATAATGCACTGTTACTTTAATAGAAAAAAAAATCAGTTCACGGCTGAGTCAAATTCTAGAATCTTTTGCCTAGAAAGCCCTCTCTCCTATTAGAAAAGTCCAAATACTTATTTTCCTGTAAATATATAATGCATTTTTAGAAGTTAGTTTAAGGGGGAAGGTTGTGAGTATTACCCTATTTCTTGTGAGGACTTGGCCACAGATTACAAGCTTAAATAATTTTGTGAACCTCAAAGTAAATGAGGCAGGTGAAGGTAAGAAAATACACTTTTTTGGTAACTGAACTCAAAACAGACTTAGCTGCTTATAGGTTCTTTCAGTGCTGACAATTTAGAAGTGAACAAAAAGAAAACCAAGAAGTTAATATCCCTTGCCTTCTCCCAACCTCAAGATTTTTAGCAGCTGGAGGTTCACTTTGTTCAGCAGAAATGTTAACACAAGCATCTGGGATTCATTCATGTCAACTGTTGCTCTTTAAGAAGAGTATTCTTTATTTAAAATACTATCCTTCTTTTAAAGACTACTTCAGAAGAAATGAATGTTCCCTCCTTCTCATTCCCTGCCAACACTCCATTTAAGTTCAGCCTGCCCTAGGAAATTGAAAAAGAAACCCCTTCCTACATCCGAAAAGTCTCTTCATTCCATATGCAAAAGCTAGATAGTCCCCCGGGTGCACAGCATCTCCGG
Source organism: Smutsia gigantea (assembly GCA_032199065.1). Classification (NCBI taxonomy): domain Eukaryota; kingdom Metazoa; phylum Chordata; class Mammalia; order Pholidota; family Manidae; genus Smutsia; species Smutsia gigantea. Next base: position 74,403 of record JAVSCE010019962.1, on the reverse strand, counting down.
GATCCTCAGAGACCCACTTCCAGATGGAGCCCCCAAGGTAGACAGCAGATCCAGGCTCCCAACCTCTTTCCACATGACAGCCTCCAGAAAGATCAGAGACCTAATCCTCTGATACCAGATGTGGGCCAGAGAGCACAGGAATAAACTGAACCATCTTCTCCCCTACCATATGTAATCCCCTAAGGGAGAAAGCCTTCTGATGAGTCTCCAACAACACTTCGCAGGAAGTCTCCAGGGAGCTAGGCCTCCAGAGATTGAAGCCTTATTCTCACTTCTTTCCTCTCTTCCTATATTCCATTCTCAATTCAAAAATATTAGATACGTGGTTCCTCACCTGAGTCAAGGTGTTTATCTCTGGGCACACCTTGGAGATTAGGTTATTCTGAAAGTCTAGAGTCCTCAAGCCAGGCAGTCTTTCTAATGATGAGGGCATCTTTGTTATCTTCTTTCCATTCAAGGTAACAATCCTAGTGTTTTTACCACCTTTCAATGCTCTTATTAACAACTTTTCAGCCATGGGCTTATAGAAAAGGGAGAAGGTAACCATTAGGAATTACATGTTTTATGCACCTTTAGAACCCTTGCAGAATTGGTGTGTCATGGAAACAAAAACATTCTAAGATCTACCATGTTCAAGGTGGGAAGCATCAGATAATTTCCTAGGCAAAAGGTAGGGAGGGGAAATAGCTGTTTCCAGATTTGTGGCAGGAAATGTGGAAGATGAGCCTAGGATGTCATATGCCAGACTCCAGAAGTTATCAAAGACTAATGAAATCACATCAAAAGGACACCGAAGCCAACTTCTAAGGGGCTCCCCCTGGTCTAAAATGGGAAAATCTTAGGATCAGAGAGAATAATCTAGAATGAACTGAAATACATCAAAATGCATTAAACCTAAGTGTTCATAAAAGCAAGTCATTGATTATGTAAGGAACCATAGGTTCTAGGGAATCAACTCATAAGTCTGAAAATTGATAAAGAAAAAAATATTAAGTATTTACTCTGCTTCTCTAGTACAAACTGCAATTTAGTGTAACCTAATAGTTAATAAGTTCTTATTCATAGAAAAATTGAACCTAATAAATGAGGAAGGAAAAATAATTTAGAAAAATCACCATCTTTGCAAATCCTAATGAAATAATAAATCTAGACAAAGATCATAATTGGATGCTAAAAGCATCAGGTGAGAGGTTGATGAGGAACTTTACAAGAAAGAAATCAATTAGCATCATTAAAATTGAGACAATCATGTTATAAGTCTTATGATGTGTGGCACAATAAAAAGTACACAGCACTACCTATGAAATTATCTTGCCCAAACACTGGGTTTGAATCTAATCACACTTCTAGATCTAATTACCATTTACAGAAAACATGAGGACTACAGAACAAGTTAAATTCATCTCAAAGAAACAGTGATCAAAATCTAGAACACAGGGAATTCTACAGGGCAGATGACTCAAGGTTTAGCCAACGAATCAATGGCATTGAAAAAAAGGAGGGAAAACTTATGAGATAAATAAGACCCAAGAGAAATAACAGCCAAATGCAGTATGTGGACTTTTGTTTGGATCCTGATTTGAATAAAAGTATCATGGAGTCATTTGGAAAATTTCTTCATGGATTGGGTATTAGATGATAGCGACAGTTCTGTTGTGTGTAATAATGACATGGTGGCAGTGTTTGTTTGTTTGTTTGTTTTTAATGTACTTAACATTTAGAAATGCATCTGAAATTTCCAGGAAAAATAATCTGATGTCTGAATTTTCTTTAAAATAATCAAGAGGGAAAAGTGAGTGGAAGAAAGAGAACAAGATTTACCAACCATTGATAATTATTGATGCTCAGTAATAGGTACATAAGTGTTTATCGTATTATTCTCATCTTTCTTTGTGTATATTTGAAATTTTCCAAATAAAAGATTAAGACAAGCAGAAGAGCTAAAGCCATGATATATGCTTACTGTTAGAACCCCATTTGGGCCAGTTATGAGGTGGAGGCATTTGGGTTACATTATATATATATATACACACACACACACACGCCTGTACACACATTATACATATACACACACACATATATATACTGTATACATATAAATATACATGCCACCTTTAGATTCTTGATTTCCAAAAGCTTGATTACTATATAAAATACATTCTGCATTGAAAGTATTCAGAGCACAATTCACTCCTTTCTTTTTAATTCACAGATCACTTCATTTATTCAACAGATATTTAGGAGCACCTACTATGTGTTCAACACTGTTCCAGGCACTGGAGAAAGAGGAGTGAATTAAAAAGACCAAAATCCCTCTGTCTTGCCAATGGGTTTCAGCCCCAGGCAAGTTCACTATGGATTCAATGTGACCAAAGAAATGACAATAGAACATTCTTGGGGTGAAAGGGTTATACCCAACTTTATTTCCATGGTGGCAGGTCAATCACTAAAATCCTATTCACTCAGAGCAAGGCTGCATGCAGCAAGTCGTCCTCTGGCTCTGTCCTCAGCACTGCCACCATTCCAGCCTCTGCTCTGCTCTCCTGCAGCCTTTCAGCTGGAGCTCTTTATATAGAGTCAATAGCAACATACTGCCCACATGTGTATAGTGAGCTAGCCAATCAGGGCCAGGTGAGAATCCTGACCACAGGAACTTTCATTTTATCCACACCCTTCTGTCAATAAAATTACATCCTAGTGGTGGAAGAAAATCAAGATAAGTATCTAGTATGTTAGATGGCGTTAGGTGCTAAAGAAAAAAAACTAAGCAGGTAAGAAAAATTGAGAGTATGGGAGTGAGCAATTTTAGATGGAATGACCAGAGAAGGCCTCCCTGAAAGGGTACTTTTGGAGACAAGAGCTTTTCCCATAAGAAGGTAAAACAACCGTCAAAGTCCCAAGAAGAATCACTAAATTTATAAAGTTATTATCATCGTAACAGTAAAACAAGAGGTGCTGATTAAAAGTAACTTCCAGTTGCTAGAATGATTAAAATCATTTTCATCTACTTAATTACTGCTCTGTCCTCTCTTCTAAACTTCTGTCTTGCAACTCCCTTTCTCTGATGTTGTTTTAGTTCCTCAGAACAATTATGTTGTTACTATCTGAAACAACTTATCATAAGACTTTGTTTAAAAAAGTCTCATGGACTCTTGTCTCCTCTAAAGAAACTCTCTGTGGCTGGTATCCCAGCTCATACTATCGAAACACTGGTAATTCATTACTACTTTAAATGGGCAAACAGACCACTACAATCTGATACTGTTTTATTTTAATTTGCTTCAGCTAGAAAATCTGGTAAACATTCTTGATTCCTTCTCTCTTACTTCTAACATGCAATCAGTCCTATTAATAGCACCTGTTCTACTTATCTATTGCTGGGTAACCAACTATTGTAAAATTTAATGACTTAAATAAAACATCTATTTTATTCACAGATCTACAATCCGGGCAGGACTCAATGCAGACAGCTTGTCAGTGTTCCTCTTGGCAACAGCTGGAGTGGCTCAAAGACTGGGGCAGAAATCATCTAAAGGCTCATTCACCATCTAGTGCTGGTTGTTGGCAGAGATCTTAAGGCAGTAGACAATCATAATGCCAACATGCAGCCTCTCCAGTGTGGCCTGAGCTTCCTCTCAACATGGTGGCTTTGTTCTGAGGGTGAGCATCTGTCTTGCCAATGGGTTTCAGCCCCGGGCAAGTTCACTATGGATTCAATGTGACCACAGAAATGATAGAACATTCTTGGGGTGAAAGGGTTTATTACCCAGCTTGTTCTCCCGGCGGTAGGTCGAGCACTAGAGTTATATCTGCATCCAACAGTCTGCAGATCTGTAATCCTCCGTCATCTCTGCCTCTGCCCAGAGCACTGGGTGATCTCTTTATATAGTGAATCATCAATAATAGCTTATTGCCTATGGGTGTGGACGCAGTAGCCTAGCAACAGGCCAGTTACATCATCAAGTGGTTTAGATTCAGTGAGGGTCCTGGCCGTAGGAACCCCAACTTTCCCCACAGCATCCCAAGAGAGAAAGCAGAGTGGAAGTTATATCACTTTCATGATCTAGCTTCAGAAGTCATGCAACATCACTTCTGCCACATTGTGTTCTTTAAAAGCAGGTCAGTGAGGCCAGGCCACATTCAAAAGAAAAGGAATTAAACCCCACTTCTTATATAAGTGTACATGTCTTAAAACCTACCACAGGGCACCCCTCGGCCATGCATTATGCATTCCTCCAGCACACAAAATAGAGACACTTTCTCCCAAGAGTTCCCCTCCCTAGCAGTTCATCTCTTTAGAGTATCAGATCCCAAGATCACATCATCTAAATCAGGTACAAAGGCGGATGTGGCTCCTCAGGGCAGTTCTGTGAGTCTAGCTCCAGTAGTTTATCTTGATCTGAAGGCCTGTGAGCTAGAGACAAGTAATCTGTTCCACATACCCAAAATTCAACAATAGATCAAACATAGAACAGGCAATAGACAGTCCCATTCAAAAAAGGGAAACTTTAGGATGACAAAGCAGCGACTAGTTCATGGCAATTCTGGAACCCCAAAACAAACATGTTGTCAGCTCCTTGGTTAGTGTTCAGTCCTACTAGCTGGGACTAGCTCTTAAATCATCTTTCCCTTTCCTTAAAACATAGCCCATACTTGCTGATTTTCTCAGACTACTTCCTATCCATAGAAAGTCGAGGGTCCAAAGGCCTCTTTTAATTTTTTTCCTTTTTGGTACCAACTTTGAATTGTAATTCACATACCATACAACTCACCCATTTATACAATTCAGTGGTTTAAGTATATTCACGTTGTGCAGCCATCACCACAATCAAGTTTCAGATACTTATCACCCTAAAAAGAAACTCTGTATCCTTTAGCAATCACTCTTTCATTCTTGCCATCCACTCTAACCCTAGGCAACCACTAATCTCCTTTCTGTCTCTATAGTTTTGCCTATTTTGGCCATGTTAGATAGATGGGAACATACAATATGTGGTCTTTTCTGTCTTTCATTCAACATAACATTTTCAAGGTTCATTATGTTTCGGCATGTATCAGTACTCCATTCTTTGTTATTGCCTAAAAATATTCCATTATATTCCACTGTAAGGCTGTACTACATTTTATTTATCCATTTATCAGTTGATGGACACATTGTTGCTACTTTTTGGTTATTTCAAAAAATGCTGTGAACAGCTGTGTACAACTTTCTTAGATATATGCCCAGGAGACAAATAGCTGAGTTATATGGTACCTTTATAGGACATGATTTTGGTATTGTGTTATAGCAGCAAATTCTGTATCAGGGTTTAATCACAGAAAAAAAACAAGTAGAAATCATACAGATTTTCACCTTAGGTAATTGTGGGAACTAGTTAAACCATCTGAAACTATGATCTGAAACTATGCAGGGAAGGGAATTCTGGGATATAGTCTGAGCTTAGCTAAAATGATTTGATGCAAATCCACACCACCACCCTTCACACCTGTCTGCTTCTCTTTAAACTGCTACTATCAGTCCAAAGGCTCATCATCTCTACCTGTACTATTGCCCACTTCTGTTATATACTCTGCTACTTTACCATTATATACAGGGTCACTGTCACCAGTCATCTTCCTACAATATATCTGCAACTCTAAATAAAATATTTTAATGGCCTCTCATTGCTTGTAAGTTGAAATCCCAGCTATTGAGTTGGGACTTAAACCTCATCTGCCTAGCCCCAGCTTTGTCACATGTCATTTCCTTTCACAAACCACATACACTACCTTTAGGAGACCACTTGTTATTCCCTAACAGCATTGAGTACATTTACTCCTTTGCTTATACTGTTCATTTTGCCTATGTGCCCTTGCCATCTATCTACCTGCCTAAATGTTCCTCATCCTTTAAAGGATCTGTTCAAATATTTCCTTTACCATTTTTCTCGAACTGTAACCTCTCCAAATTACTAATTGCTTCCATATTTGTGGTTCAAGAGGACTTTATATAAACTCCAGTTTAACATTTAATGCTTCATATTATTATTATTCTCATAGTTCTCCCTTGCTATACTTTTTAACTGAAGTCTCTAACAGCATGCTTAGCATAGAGCAGGCATTCAGTAAATGTTCATTAAATTAAATTGATAATTTAAGCTTAGGTGTTGTCTGAAACACCTTTTATAAAGCCCATCAGTAGCATAAATTAATGTTTATACAAATATAGGAAAAAAACGTGAAGATCACGTAAGTTAAAAACTGTAACTGTTTGTCAGGCACTGCCCAAGATGCCTAGTATATAAATATAAGTGATAGTCATTGCCCTCAAGGACCTAAGAGTCTAGAGGGAAGTTAGAAATATAAATAGGTCATTGATACATCAAATAATTATTTTTTTCCAGTTTTACTGAGATCTAATTGATATATACTTATGGTGTACAACATAATGCTTAGATATATGTATTAACTTAAGTTGTACAACACAATGACTAGATATATGTGTAAACTGCAAAATGATCACAATAATAAAGTATTTAATAAGTGCCCATTGCGTGCTGGACATCATTACGACACTGAGGCACTGGAGATAATGTAATGAACAATGTATATTAGGTCACTTCTCTCATGAAGCCAATATTTCAAGGTAATTTAAGTACACAAAGTGATGAGAATCTGATTTGTTGATTCAAGAAAGATTTTCTGCTGTTGACTGCTGCATCCAGTCATAATGGTTTAAAAAGAATCAGTTGTTGAGATAAATGTGAAGGGGAAGCATTTAAATAAAACAAGCATGAAAAAAATGTTCATAGGCATGAAATACGTGAGATCATCGGTAATATAAATAATTGTAGTGCGTAAGTCTAAAGAAGGAGCGATGGGAGGTGATGCTGGCGAGGTACACCGGACTAGTCACTAAGGACCTCCCTTAAATGCCATGGTAAGGAGTGGACTTCATCCTACAGGAATGGGAGCCACTGGGAAGTTTAGATTAGGAAGACAGTAGTCAGATTTGCATTTTTTGGCCATTCACTTTGGCAGCATGAAGGAAGGGAGAGTTTAAGAGAGTAAGACTAGAAGCAAGGACAGCAATTATGAGGCTTCTCTACTATTCTAAGTGAACGAGTAAAAGGGATAGAGAGGAAAGAATGGGGTATAATGTAAGTAAGATCGTCACTAGAACCTGATCTCCTAAGTACATCTGATAGAGTGAACCACAATTCAGGGTGTTCAGTGGGGACATGAGAGTTGGGTAATATTTGGTAGGGTAAGGCTTTAGCACAGGCACAGGCCCAGGTACATGACATCAATAGAAAGCTAGGAAGAGAAATGTAGAAAAGGAGATGGGGTTTACTACTTCAAACTTTTGAGTTTTGACCTGCATCTTAAATATACTTCCTGTGGACATGCAGCTGAAGGCTCTGCTGATCTCTCTGCTGCATGGCTTAGTCCTGTGGAAGGTTAGCATTCAGAGCTTTTCCAGCAACCAGAAATCAGTCTGTTTGGCAGGAAAATTAAGAAATCATGCTTTTTGAGACAGCATCAACCTGTGACCTCAGCACAGAACTAGGAACCTTAAATTCAATGTTAATCCAGACAGAGAGAGCAATTGAGTTATTACATAAACAAGTCAGTCAAATTGGCTCTCTCTCCCCTCATCAGTAAAACAAGAACACCAGTCTTCTCCACTGAGACTGTGTGGGAAATATCTGACTAATAATTAAAAACTACTTCAGAAGTATGCAGTGCTGTAAGAATGCTAATATATATAGCATACTAGAATCTTAAGGACCTTAAAGAAAAAACATCATCAATTTTGACACAGAGAGGGCTTGTTCCACTTATTAACATTATAATACGAAAGAACCTGCCTAATTTCTGCTATGAGAATGTCCCTTTGACAAATTAAAGGATCCTGGAATGTATGAAATGCAAAAATTCATGAAAAACAAGAGTTCATAAACACACATTTATGGCAGAAACGAGCATACTTGTTTGATTTGTTTTGCCAGGCTTGTTGTGTGACTGAAATGTGTTCTGAGACTTGGGGTAAAAGTTTGCAAACATGAGCAGATGCTTCATGTACTAGAAATCTACTGTAGAAATTCTCTCCCTGTCATAAAGAAGGTTTTTAAGTTTCTCTTGGTTCATTTTATTTTTAAATACAGAAATGGAAGTTTTGATTTAAAGGGTTTTCGATTCTCAAAGGCCTGCCTTCTAGGGCCAGCCTTGCCACTTACTAGCCAGGTGGCTTAGCAAGTTTTTCATTCTCAAACTCTCCAAGTCTTATTCCGATTATCTATAAAACAGGGATTATAGATACATAGATCAACTGATTGATTCTTTTTAAACCATTATGACTGGACGCTGCAGTCAAAACAGAAAGTCTTCCTTGAATCAAATCAGATTCTTTACCACTTTGAGTACTTACTTAAGTTACCATTTATTGTATTAATATATTGGCTTCATGAGAAAAGTGCCTAATCTACCTTGTTCATTGATTGTTCTACCCCAGCGTTCTTTTGAGGACTAAACAAGTCCACTTAGGTGAAGCATTTAATTTAGCACACTGCCTGGCACATAGTAAATGCTCAATTAATTACATTTTGTACAACCTCACACAGACATTTAAACCAAGATCTCCACCTTTTCCCACTCTCCCCACTTTTATTCAACACAGTACTGGAGGTCCTAGCCACAGCAATCAGACAAAACAAAGAAATACAAGGTATCCAGATTGGCAAGGAAGAAGTCAAACTGTCCCTGTTTCCAGATGACATGATATTGTACATAAAAAACCCTAAAGACTACACTCCAAAACTACTAGAATATCTGAATTCAGCAAAGTTGCAGGATACAAAATTAACACACAGAAATCTGTTGCTTTCCTATACACTAATGATGAACTAACAGAAAGAGAAATCAGGAAAACAATTCCATTCACAATTGCATCAAAAAGAATAAAAATACCTAGGAATAAACCTAACCAAGGAAGTGAAAGACCTATACCCTGAAAACTACAAGACACTCTTAAGAGAAATTAAAGAGGACCCAGAGAAATTAAAGAGGACCCTAATAAATGGAAATTCATCCCATGCTCTTGGGTAGGAAGATTTAATATTGTCAAAATGGCCATCCTGCCTAAAGCAATCTATATATTCAATGCAATCCCTATCAAAATACCAACAGCATTCTTCAACATACTGGAACAAACAGTTCTAAAATTCATATGGAACCACGAAAGACCCTGAATAACCAAAGCAATCCTGAGAAGGAAGAATAAAACAGGGGGAATCTTGCTTCCCAACTTCAAGCTCTACTACAAAGCCACAGTAATCAGGACAATTTACTGGCACAAGAACAGACCCACAGACCAGTGGAACAGAATAGTCCAGATATAAACCCAAACATATGTGGTCAATTAATATATGATAAAGGAGCCATGGATATACAATGGGGAATGACAGCCTCTTCAACAGCTGGTGTTGGCACAACTGGACAGCTACATGTAAGAGAATGAAACTGGATCACTGTCTAACTACATACACAAAAGTAAATTCAAAATGGATCAAAGACCTGAATGTAAGTCATGAAACCATAAAACTCTTAGAAAAAAACATAGGCAACTTCTTCATGAACATATCTCCCCAGACAAGGGAAACAAAAGCAAAAATGAACAAGTGGGACTATATCAAGCTGAAAAGCTTCTGTACAGCAAAGGACACCATCAGTAGAACAAAAAGGCATCCTAAAGTATCAGAGAATATATTCATAAATGACATATCCGATAAAGGGTTGACATCCAAAATATATAAAAAACTCATGCACCTTAACAAACAAAAAGCAAATAATCCAATTAAAAAATGAGCAGAGGATCTGAACAGACACTTCTCCAAAGAAATTCAGATGGCCAACAAGCACATGAAAAGATGCTCCACATTGCTAATCATCAGAGAAATGCAAATTAAAACCACAATATCACCTCATACCAGTTAGGATGGCCACCATCCAACAGACAAACAACAACAAATGTTGGCAAGGATGTGGAGAGAGGGGAACCCTCTTACACAGCTGGTGGGAATGTAAATTAGTTCAACCATTGTGGAAAGCAGTATGGAGGTTCCTCAAAAACTCAAAATAGAAATAGCATTTGACCCAGGAATTCCACACCTAGGAATTTACCCTAAGAATGAAGGAGCCCAGTTTGAAAAAGACGTATGTGCCCCTATGTTTATTGCAGCACTATTCACAATAGCCAAGAAATGGAAGCAACCTAATTGTCCATCAGTAGATGAATGGATAAAGAAGATTTGGTACATATACACAATGGAATATTGTTCAGCCATAAGAAGAAAACAAATCCTACAATTTGCAACAACATGGATGGAGCCAGAGGGTATTATGCTCAGTGAAATAAGCCAGGTGGAGAAAGACAAGTATCAAATGATTTCATGGAGTATAAGAACAAAGAAAAAACTGAAGGAACAAAACAGTAGCAGAATCACAGAACCCAAGAATGGACTAACAGTTACCAAAGGGAAAGGGACTGGGGAGGATGGGTGGGAAGGGAGGGATAAGGGGGAAAAAGGGGCATTACGATTAGCACACATAATGTAGTGATGGGGGGGGCACGGGGAAGGCAGTACAACCCAGAGAAGACAAGTAGTGATTCTACAGCATCTTACTACGCTGATGGACAGTGACTGTAATGGGGTATGTGGTGGGGATTTGATAATGGGGGGAGTCTAGTAACCATAATATTGCTCATGTAATCATACATAAATAATACCAAAATTTTAAAAATAAAAAAAGATCCCCACCTTTTGTTAAATCTCCACTACTCTGAGGGACTGATAAAAGTTGCTAACATATGCCTACTGTGCCAGGGACGTGTCTCCCTGATGCAACTTGCACTCCACCCTCTTCATTTCTTTTTTAACTTTTTTTGGTTATCATTAATATACAATCACTTGAGCAATATTGTGTTTACTAGATTCCCCCCATTATCAAGTCCCCACCACATACCCCATTACAGTCACTGTCCATCAGCATACTAAGATGCTGAAGTCACTACTTATCTTCTCTGTGCTGTATTGCCTTCCCCATGCCCCTCCCCCCCACATTATGTATGCTAACTGTGATGCCCCTTATTTCCCTTCTCCTTCCCTTCCAACCCATCCTCCCCAGTCCCTTTCCCTTTGTTAACTGTTAGTCCATTCTTGGGTTCTGTGAGTCTGCTGCTCTTTTGTTCCTTCAGTTTTTGCTTTGTTCTAACACTCCACAGATGAGTGAAATCATTTGATACTTGTTTTCTCCACCTGGCTTATTTCACTGAGCATAATATCCTCTGGCTTCATCCATGTTGCTGCAAATGGTAGGATTTTTCTTCTTATGGCTGAATAATATTCCATTGTGTATATGTACCACACCTTCTTTATCCATTCATCTACTGATGGACACTTAGGTTGCTTCCATTTCTTAGCTATTGTAAATAGTGCTGCGATAAACATAGGGAAGCATATGTGTTTTTGAAACTGGGCTCCTGCATTTTCAGGGTAAATTCCTAGGAGTGGAATTCCTGGGTCAAATGGTATTTCTATTTTGAGGTTTTTGAGGAACCTCCATACTGCTTTCCACAATAGTTGAACTAGTTTACATTCCCACCAGCAGTGTAGGAGGGTTCCCCTTTCTCCACATCCTCACCAGCATTTTTTGTTCCCAGTCTTTTCTATGATGGCCATCCTAACTGGTGTGAGGTGATAGCTCATTGTGGTCTTAATTTGCATTTCCCTGATAATTAGCGATGTGAAGCATCTTTCATTGGCCTGTTGGCCTTCTGAATTTCTTCTTTGGAGAAGTGTCTGTTCATATCCTCTGCCCATTTTTTAATAGGGTTATTTGCTTTTTGGGTGTTGAAGCATTGGAGTTCTTTATATATTTTGGATGTTAACCCCTTGTCGGATATGTCGTTTACAAATATATTCTCCCATACTGTAGGATCTTTTTGTTCTGCTGATGGTATCCTTTGCTGTACAGAAACTTTTTAGCATGATGTAGTCCCATTTGTTCATTTTTTTATTTTGTTTTCCTTGCCCAAGGAGTTGCATTCAGGAAAAAGTTGCTCATGTTTATAGTCAAGAGATTTTTGCCTATGTTTTCTTTTAAGAGTTTTATGGTTTCATGACTTACATTCAGGTCTTTGATCTATTTTGAGTTTACTTTTGTTTATGGGGTTAAACAATAATTCAGTTTCATTCTCTTCCATGTAGCTGTCCAGTTTTGCCAACACCAGCTGTCAAAGAGGCTGTCATTTCCCCATTGTATATCCATGGCTCCTTTATTGTATATTAATTGACTATATATGCTTGGGTTTTTATCTGGGCACTCTAGTCTGTTCCATTGGTCTATGGGTCTGTTCTTGTTCCAGTACCATATTGTCTTGATTACTGTGGCTTTGCAGTAGAGCTTGAAGTCAGGGATCGTAATCCCCCCATCCACTCTCTTCTTTATCCATCACTGTCTCAATTTATTACTTAGATATCTTGTGTACTCTCATTAGAAGAGGATCTGTTTGAGATGTTCTACAAAGAATCCTTATAATAGTTATGAAGTTAGAAACATATACATATACATACACATATAGATATATGTACAGATATTTTTTGGAAGTCTCTACCAAAAGTCAAACATATAGAAAACAGAAGGAAGTAACCAATTAAAAAAAAGCAGAAATTAACAGATTAGAAGAGAACAGTGAGATAAAAGCAAGCTTAATAAGATATCTAAACATCTACAAAGTCTAACATAAGGATGGAATCAAAGAAGCAAAAAGGGGAATGTGAAGGGCCAAGCAGGATTTTGGCTTGGGAACTAGGCATTCTTGACTGAGACATAAAATAGCAGACCAGGTGGTGATGGTGGTGGGCAAATACAGAGTGTATGCCCTTCATAAGGCCACAGCCACAACTCACCCCTTGCCCAGTGCTACCATGAGAAAATCCTGGCCAGGGTGACAGTTCTAAATATTGTGAGAAGCTGGAAATAAGAATTTTAAGTGAAATCTCCAAGTTGTTAAATACTACCAATGAATTCACTTTTTTCTTTTCTTTAAAACAGTACATAGGACAAACAAAATACATCTCTGGACCATCTTCAGCCCACCAATTTGGAAGCTCTGGTGTAGTGAAAAAAGAGGGTCAAAGATAACATCCTGAGAGACAGAGGAAGAGGTGCAGCCCAGGACAGAACTTTAGGAGGAAGAACCAGCAAACAGTTGTGTTGTGAAAAGTAAGAGAATTTAAAGGAGTGAGTGGTCCACACTGTTAAATGCAGCAGAGATATCCAATAAAATGTAAGAACAGATAAGTGATCACTGGTACTGCTTTTAGAAGCAGTTTCACTGGGAGTGATGGAAGCTAAACCTAGCCTGTTGTAGGTTTAAGTATATATATATATAATTCCATGTGCGAAAAGTATAACTCTTCAGCAATAATTAAAACAAGCTTTGTAAATATATCACAACACACACAAAATATTTCTAAAGAGCACTTGAATAGTCTTTGTTGAACTTAGTAAAGGTGTTTTCTTAATTCATATTAATTCACCCATAATACCAAAAAAGTTTGAGAATTCATATAATATCATAACCAAACCTGACAAATTCTGTGTTGATCAAAAGTCTTGACAACTCATTTCCAAATAGAGTATTAATGTCAGACTTTGATAACAGGAAGAAAAACAAATATGAGAATTTTTACCTTATTATCTTAAGTTACTTCTTTGGTCTCATAATGGCCTACAAACCAGTGAAAATTCCTCCATGCTGAATACCAAGGGCAACAGTGACATTTCCCCTCATTCTAGCATTGTGAACCACCTTGACAACCCACTTTTCCAAAAGGAATCAATACCCTTTACATCATGGGTCTGCCTCAGTTCCAACCAACATATAGGCAAAGAGGAGAGGGGAATGGAGGGGAGGGAAAGGGAGGGAAGAAAGCCAGCAAAATAATAGCCATTATTTTCATTTTGCCATAAATTATATAGCATATGTTAAAATGCTAAATGTCTAGACTTTCATATTTATTTTTATAATTCTCTTACTATGTAAATATTATTCCTATTTTATAATGACCAGAAAAGCTCTGAAAAGTTAAATATATTGCACAAGCTTAAAAAGAAAAAATACTGAAGGAACAAAACAGCAGCAGACTCACAGAACCCAAGAACGGACTAAATAGTTACCAAAGGGAAAGGGACTGGGGAAGATGGGTGGGAAGGGAGGGATAAGAGGGAAAAAGGGGCATTACGATTAGCAGACGTAATGTTGGGGGGGGCACGGGGAGGGCTGTACAACTCAGAAGACAAGTAGTGATTCTATAGCATCTCACTACGCTGATGGACAGTGACTGTAATGGGGTTGGTGGGGGGACCTGATGAAGGGGTAGTTTAATAACCATAATATTGCACATGTAATTGTAGATTAATGATACCAAAATAAATTATATTAAAAAAAAAGTAAGTCCTAAGGTCAAGATTTAAATCTAGGTCTGGTCCCAAATTCCACTATTTCCAGTACATGCAAAAATCCTTAATGATGCTCACCAAATATTCCAGCCTTAAAGATAGATGGTAGGGCTCTATCTCTGGGTACTTTCCTGTATGGGTGAGACCATATAATTCCAGCCAATGAATGGAAACGTGTTTCTTCTGAACCACAAAATTTATTTGCTGAAATGAGACTCTCCACATACTCTCTTCCAGAAAAATTTAAGACAGTAATGGCTCCATCTAGTAACTTGGGTCCCAGAATGTACAAACATGGAACAGAGCTCCCAGCCAACTTGCAAAATGTAGCATATACAAGAAATACTGCTTTGTTCGTACAAGCCACCAATATTTTTGAGTTGTTACCACAGCCTAACTTAGTCTATCCTGACTGCTACCACTAGTGGTATCAAAGTCAAATAAACACATCTCAGTGGGTCAGGATACAGTAGGTAGAGAGAAGGAAAAAAGGAATTTAAGGTCCACTAAGCTTTTCAAAGGGGGTTCATGTAGTTTGGCTGTAAACAGTTGCCAAAGTTTAAAAAAAAACAGATGACTGCCTAATGCACCCATTTTTTATTCTAAAATGTTTTCCTTAGAACTTACCAACCTCATTAGCAGTAAGTTTTATGATTTAGTAAGAGTTCTCAAATGGGGACAATTTTGTCCCCAAGAACATTTAGCAATGTTCAGAGGTATTTTTTCCCCTCACATCTCTAGAGGAGGGAACTACTGGCACCTAGCAGAGGCGAGGAATGCTGCTCACCATTTATAATGCACAGGATAACCCCATGACAAAGAATTACCCAGTGACAAAGAATTACCCAGCTCAAAATGCCAGTACTGTCACTGCTGAAGAACTCTGATGTAGGTGTATAAAGTCTTTCTGATTTCAGGGGGGGAAAGATGCCTGATTTACAAGCAGCGATTTACTTTTTAAAACAAAGTCATAATTTTCGCTCAGCAGTTTCATGCGTTAGGGTTCTTATTAATCCTCGTGTTACTACTTTATTGGATGAGATTATAAACAATGAATAGGACTTTCTTTTCTGTCAAGGTAAGGATAACACAGATAAGAAAAACCAGAAGAAGTCATCCCTGTTCAGCAAATTGATAAAGTTCAGCAGTCTTGTAAAAAGGCAGGAATTTGTTTCATTAAGGCACATTAGTCATCCACATTATACTGAAATGAGAAAACTATAGACTTCTTCCTGATCAGTGTATTGACAAAGTTTTTAGTACTTTTTTGGTCTGTACCATTATTTTAGAGGATCTTTCTATTTTGTAGATTCATTAGAATCAGATTGTCATAGATGACACATGAAAGTAAATTAACTGTATCATACAGAAGTTAAGAAAAAAGCTTTTTTGGGTTCCATTCCTCCTTTCTGTAGACCAAAGCCTTAAGAATTCATCCAAGGGTAAGGTAAGTTAGAAAGCAGCCCTTCTATGAACAAGCACATGCACTTCAAGTCAATACCTCTCTGTTCCAGTTGGTCCATTAGACTAATACAACTACTCAGTCATACCCTAGCATCTCAACTGATTTTACAACTATCAACAAACATTTATTAAGCATTTAATATATAGGCCAAGCAATGTGCTAGATATTTTAATAATAGTCAACAAGTTCTTGTGTCTGAGCACTTACAGACTAAGAAAATAAACAACAATGATAAACAAATAAATGCAAATAACTAATTACAAGTTTGTAGTTACTAGAAAGCAACATGCATGAACTGGTATATGTAACCCAGCCTGGCGGGAGGAGTCTGGGGAGCTTGCCTAGGTTGGTGCTACTGAAGCTGAAACCAGGAGGATAATTAGCTAAGTGAAGTGGGTTGGGTGAAGCACTCATTCTGAAATGAAAACTCAAAAGCCTCAGATTAAGAGACCACAGTGGTGGGGCAAAGAACAAGAACTGGTGCTCCCTAAAGTTTACTTTAAAAAAGAATTAGGAACACCATATGTTCTACTTTCATCACAGGATGGAGAAAGATTATCTTAAACAATATGATAGCAGAGAAGAATTAATGTGAAAACATATGGGAAGGAGGCAAACACTCATTTGTTGAGTTAAGAACAGTATGAAATTACCAATTAAATTCTCAGAAAAACAACTGATCTGCTCCTTTAGTTAGTTCATAACAACCTGTACCAAAACAGCGTATTAATTTTGTGCCAGCAATCATTTGCACAAATTTCCTTCTTACTGCTTCACATAATTATTTTACTTTTCTTCTTTAACACCACACAAACTTTAGAATATTCTTCTAATTTATTTGCCTTAAATAAACCTTCACTATGTTAAAAGGTTCTGAGCTTCAAACTGATTTCTAAGAGCCATGGCTTAAAAGGTTATTTATCTCCCTCCCTGCCTGGAGCATGCTATACTTACATGTTTACTCCAAATGCCTTAAAGTAAGAAGCTGTGATTGTATTACTCTCAATTATATGTAAGAACAAAATAAAGGATACAATTCTAAAACAAAATGGGTTTTCTCTATTTCTAAATTATAAAGTTGTTAAAGAGTAACAGTTTGAACAAACAAATGTTGATTTAATTCATATATATTTTATTCTTCTTTTGGCAAACATCAGATAATATGAGCAAAACTATATTGGTCACTATAGTTACACACATTCTTTTTTGCTTTACACAAGTTGTAAACATATTTAAGTGGATAAAATTCTTGGCTAAAGACACATTCCAAAATTCTGACATATATTTTTCTGAGTTAGGACAAAAGAAAGCTTATGAAACTTCCATTAGACCATTATCATAAAGCAAACTAAATTATATATGTTGCTTTTAAATTAACATCTGCCATTTTTTAAAGGCTTCAATTTTAGGTTACAGCTAAAATGATTTTTACCTTTTAGGTTTTTTGAAAAAACAGAAGCTGACCACACAAATCTTGTTCATAACCAAACTGGCTATTTAAAATAAATAAATAAATCTATGATCATGAAAATTCTACTCATCTTGTTAGAAAGAAAAAAACAGCCATCAGTAAGTTATTTTAGAATACTTTGGATGGAATTCATAACTAGCTTTAAATGATATCCTATTTCATTACTTCTTAATGTTTATCTTTTAAAGTAGCAGATTATATCAAAATAAAATTAAGTTGTTTAGTATTTTAAAACTTCATTCTTTTATAAATTCAACCCCCCAAAAATTGAGAACAAAGATTACAAAACAGGCAGTCTTCAGAATATATTCATTTGGCAGACAGAACGGTTTTTAATCTCTTGAACTGGAATGCCTTCATGCAGTACTTACTTGTTCTCTTTGACCACAGTCCCTACCACCTTCTCACATTGTCACCAGCTCGGCATGTGAGGCTGACACCCTATTTTCAATATTATGAAACCCAATATATACTTACAAAAATGAGTTTCATTCGTGGAACAAAAATTCAAATATTAAAGCTTGATGCTTAATCTTACTTATTTCTAATGTAGGAAAAATAGATCAAACGAAAAAGGTCTCATTCTGGTAACAGTACTTCCTTACATAACAAATTATTAGATACATATGGGTACTATCTTCTTAGAGAGAATACTGTTAGGACTAACCTGAAATCTGAGCTAGATAAATTATTCACACTGAGAAGTACCACATACTGATTTTGCTAACCAGCCTTGGCTCCCAAACAGTGGCTTTCAATTTTATCCATACATGTAACAAAAAGATTCTCAAATATTTGATTTAAAGGAAAAGGTATTATTAATAAGATTAACAAAATAACAACAAAGGCTTTCTTCTAATCCTAGAGAGTGAAGCAAAGAGAGAGCTTTTAAGACAAATTGGAAAAAAGAATTGAAAGTAACTTTGGTCTTGGACCTTTTTACATTGCGACTCCCTCAATTTTTACAAGTTATATAACAGAAGAGGCCACAGATTGTTTTTCAGTGGAACAAGCTAAGCAAAGCAGCTGAGTAGTGATAGAGAAAACACAAGAATATACAAATTTGTAGTTATAAAGAAACAATGGTATTAATCCCATTTTGAATTTTAAGAAACAGCAAGGAGTAACAAAAATTAGAAAGACAATCTGTTAGGCTTTTTAAATTACACACAAATAAAAGGTTAATCTTTAATTCTTTAGAGATTTAAATCTGATAGGGAACACTTATTTACCTTTGAATTTATCTCATTTCTTAAAACTTAAGTGATTCCCATGTGAATAAATATTTAAATTATTAATTATTAAAGCAAGTTTCCTAGCTGCACTTTGATAGCGTTAAATAAAGCTTCACAGCATGACCCCACCAATACCAAGGTCACTGCAATCAAGTTCATTTCCAAACATTAATTAAATTTGCTATCACCATCGCCACATTATTACAATGACACAGAGACTGGGTCTTTATTTCTTCATGAAAAATTACATTGAAATGGTTACTGAAAGCTTTTAGTAATGGGGAAAAAAATTCAAAATTTATTTCAATGAAGAACAGAACGTTTAGGTTCCTATATTAATTAAAATATCAGCAAATAGGGTACCATCTCAGTATATAAATGACGTTCTCCACAAAGGACTTAAAACTGTTTTAAAACACCACTAAGGCTGGTTAGTTTCTCTGACACATTTTTAAAAAACCATTAATAGCTTTGTCATAAAACTGATTTAAGATAGTTGTGTTTTTCAGTAATGTTTAGAACAATCCAGCACTTAATATGAATACTCAGATCAGCACACGGTACTAAAATACAATCATGCAACATTTTGTAAACTAGCTGCAATTTTCAGTAGCTGTGTTCACCAACCGTGTAACAGAATTGTAATGTTCTCCTAAGCCGTATGCATGTCTCATATATCTGAAATGAAAAAAAAAAGGAAAAATGAGTAGTTTAGACAAAAGTAATTCATTGTATATAAATGTTGATTATAGATATAAAACCAAGCACTTTGAATGAATTACTCCACGGGGATATCATTCAAGAGACTTCATCAACATAGTACTTAATTCAGCATCATTTGAAAAGCATCAGCAATCAGTAAGACTCTGGTTCAGTAACTCTGTCTACCGAGTTTAAGTTAGGTAAAACACAATCATTGCAGAGAAAAAGAAAAGAACGAAAGGCTGAGTGCTCAACAAGCTGAAGTTTTTACCTATATCCAAGCCATAATGACTTTAGCAGGTTTAGCTAATTAACACTAAAGCCAATAGCAAATTCTCCATGCCGTGTTTCAGAGAAGAATTCTTAAACATGTAAAATACTTTCACATATGAAGGAAAAATCTGCAAGGAATAAACAGGCAATATATACTTCAGGTTATACACTTGTTGAAACTTTTAGTTTTATTAACCTCAAGCCAGGATAATATGAAAACTAATCCTAAAACTTTGTAATCTCTAGAAATGACCTTTATTCTTAATACTTACACTCACTAGAAGTTTAAACAATTACCTAAATCATGTATTTTGACAATGCTTTCTAATTATATAATTTGTTTAACATAAAGTAAGCATAATTAATAGGCATAAAGTAAGTATAATAGCTGGATACATTTTTTTGATTTATCAACATACACAACCTAAAAACTTTTATTAATCTTTTTAAGTATGAAAAATGTAACATTTGATATTTCCAGGTACTTACATAAGTACTAGTGGTTTTTTTGGATATTCTTCACCAACTACAATAGGTGGCGAATCTGCCTGTATTATCTCAATTGGCGTTTGTAAAATGTGAGACAAGGCTCTTAGCTATAGGAAAGAAAATGTATCAGTTAAGAAATATAGAAAGGTAAATCTTAATCAAATTATAAACTACTGGGCCTACATGAATAGGGCAAACAGTCAAACCACAGATCTATTCTGTTCCTTCCTCACTGTACACCAAGAGCCTGACACATAGTGGGCACTAAATACATATTTGCTGAAAAAACAAATAAATGTGGTATTTATTAAATTGAATGGAGAAGTTTCAAACCCTGGCTGCATGACAGCTTTTTAGAAATATCAATGCCATAGTTAATTAACTGAGGGGATGACTAGACTGGGTTCATTATGACAATCACTTTACTTTTGAATATGCTTAAAATCTTCCATAAGGAGATTTTAAAAATATCATTGTTCAGGCACCAGACCAAATCAACTAGAATTTGGGAGGGGCTGAGGGAATAAATAGGTGGTTTATTTTTTTAAAGCTTTTCAGATGATTCTCATGTACTAGTGCTGAGAACCACCATTCTGTAATTTTCAAGGCATGAGCAGAATGAGTTATGTTTATGACTTGTACTATCCTTTCATGGCATTTCCATCTGATTAATACACAATCTTAATTGCAGACCATATGATACAAAATTAGAACTTGAAGTTGGATGAATAATAATAAATATTGAGAGTAACATTTCTTAGACCTACTATAACCAAGCACACGAAGCACTTTATGTGTATGCATTCAATCCTAACAATAACCTTATAGGATAGGTACTACTGTTACACATTTTAAAGACCTAGAATCTGAGGCAGAGAAAGACACCTCCCTGAAGTCAAGCACAAGGAAATAAAACAACCTGTAACTGAACTGAGGAGGTCTGGCTCTAAAGCCCAAGTTCAAAAACAAATTAACTAATTAACTATTTAACACTTCAATCATAGTGCCCTGATCTATGTATCTGTTCCATTGTAAGAACATTCTGTCCAGAACATGGTCCTTTTAGGAAGTTTTAAACAAAGGTAAGAAATTACTTCAGCAATATGGAAAAGGTTCTTTACACACAGTGGCAAATTTAATCCTATATTCTACCTCATAAAATGTCCCTTAGAGATTTTTTTTCTTATACTTAAAGTAACATTTTCTAAAAGCTAGCACAGAATAGAGAGTGCCAAGCAAGCTCTGGAAATCTTAACATCCTTTTTAAATCTTCTGAAATCATATACAGAATTTATCTTGAAATTGAAATTTACCATTGTGAGAACACCAACTTTTATTTCAAATGAATTCAGAGACAAACAATTTATGAATAAATGTCCTTCAAGATGTTCTAAAGGTTTTTCTCAATTTAAAAAGAGCCACTTAGGTCTCCAGTTCTCAAATTAATTTGTGATTTAAGCATCTTTATTCCTAATGTAGTCGCAAAGCTGCTATGAAAACTTCCTGAGTTTCAGAGACCCAGAAGAGGCATACAAAAGGAATGGACATAGTTCCCCCTGGTGGCTCAGAACAGGTACAGATAGGGCACTGCTGAGAAAGATTTGAGGTATTCATGTCAGTTTATCTTCAAGCATGGATGTGAAACACTCAGAGCCACTAACTATTCAAGACGACTAACCACTACACAATAATATTAATGATACTGCTAGATTCCTCCATCTGGCACTTTAGTTTACAAACTTCTACGCTTCTACTCCTTGCCTTATTTAATGTCAACAAATGACCTACCAAGTACACACAGGGGTTTTATCATCCCCATTCAATAATAAGGAAACTGAGCTCAGGTTGGCTAACTCCCCAAGGTCACAAACCTGGAAGTAGAAAGAAAAGCCAGGACCCAAACCCAGAACTTTGACTTCCCCTCTTATCCCCTGACTTTCTAATACACCAGGCTGCCTCATCACCACTTGACCACTTAAGTGTTTTATTTTGTTTTAATGTAACAAAGTTAATAGTATAATAAACAGAGCTTAAAAAAAAATCCTGATTAAATCACTACAAGTGACTGGACATATTTTTTTCTTACATGTGAATTTTAAGGCATCAAATACTGCTTTCAAGTCAAGTGAGTCAGTATCAACTAGGAATTCAAGACATAATTGTTAAGAGATGTATTGTGGTAGAATTTGACCTCTAATTTTACATGTTGTTTCCTATTCTAATGTAATGGATATGTTACTTTTCCAATAGTGATTTTCATCAGCTGAGCCCCTAGGATAAGTTTTACTATACTTGAGTAAAATCCTCAATTTCATATGTCCAAAAAATCAATATATTGCCAGTAGCAGCATCACAAATGGGAACACTTACAAAGATGCAACAGTAGCCTCACTAACCCACAGATCCAACACGAGGCTACTTAAAATGAAATAGTGCGTCACTTTCCAAAGATATATGCTTAAATCAAATGCCTAAGGATTTTACCTCCCTATTTTCAATGCTCTGTCAGAGAAAAGTAGCAAATAAATGAAGAAAAGGAATCTTCAAAGAGAAATAGGGATCATCTGAAAAATATGTCTGAAAACTAAAGATGGGATTTAGAAATTTTAACAATCCATAATCACTATGAATAATTATAGACTTACCTCAAGCTGACCTCCCCATGCAGCTGTGTTTACAATATCATCACAGTACTTTCCAAACTCTTCTGTAGAGAAAAGATCAGAATATAGCAGTTAATAATTTTCACAACTCATGTTACAAGATTGCTTTAATAGCTCCCACAATTCCTGATGAAACTACCCAAATTATGAACCTTCTCCTTCTCTACCTGTACTTTCAAGAATTTAATCCACTTCCCAGACCCAAACTTTACTCATTCCAACTTTCTAAGACCTCTCCATCCAAGAGCAAATAATTCATTTCTGCTTCTCTCCTTCAGCTGGAGGCCCAGGGGCCTTAATACATTAACAAGCCTAACCTCTCTCTTTACCCAAGCAATGACCCCAAAACTGCCACCATATTACTATCTCAATATGTATTTTAAAGCCCAAACCTGCATCCAGAAGAATATACTGAAAGACTAAAAAGCCTCTGAAAAATCAGGTTCACTGTAAGACCCCTTAAGAAATTTGAGAATTAGGGTAAAAGTACAAATGAGTTTAAACTCCCTTCCCAACGATAGCATCAAGTAGTGCTTCTTGGATCAGTCCTGAAAGCAGGTAAAAGACCTAACTGCAAAGCTTAATGGCCTATCTTGAGCATATATGCTTTTACATATAGAGCTAAAATGGGAAATTAACACCTTCCTGGTTGAAGGGAGGGGAAAGAATTATGGGCATCTAGAACGTATGTCCTGTGTGTACGTCTAACACACTGCTATATTCCCAGTGCTGAGTGATGGCCTTTAGTAAATATTGTCTTAATGAAAGAAGATAATTAAGTCTTTTTTGTCTTTTTCTCTGTGATTCAGCATGCTGAGCTGCCACCTCCTCTCTACTGCCCTGATAACCAGCAAAGTTGGGGACTCCGTTAAACCAAAGTCAACCTTAACATTCTGCTCCACAAACCATCCTGGCCATATGACTTGCTCCCAAAGGACATTACCACACCATCGTTTTCTCAAGGACTAACTTTCCTCTCTTATATCCCCTTATGCCCCCAAAAGTCAATTTTACTTGCTCTCTCCTTCATTTGCTTTCTGTGCATTTTTTTACTTCCCCATAAATATCTTATCATAATTATCAAAGGTATTATAAAGAATAGGCAGGTTATTAACTTGTTTATGGTTTTGCAAAGTTAAATTCTGCCTGAATATGATGGCTTATTGTGAATATTAAATAACACAGTATAGGAAAAGAGGAGAAATTAGTTTTCCTAGTCATCTCTGCTTATGGTCTTTAGGCCCTATACTTCCAAAGACTAGTGAAAGCTTACCTCCCCGTATGCTTAACTTTGTGAAATATGAAATTATGATTTTTTTTTGAGGGTTGTTTTGTTTTATTTTTTTTAAAACACAATCAACAAGCTTTTGGCCCTGGCCATTCATCAGAAATAGTTATTCCAATTGTGGGTTTTCCAGAGGCTTGTGACATGCTGGTCCAACTTGTAAATCTGGGCAATACAGGTCAAGTATCCTGTCTCAGGATCAATGTGGGCCCAGGATAAGAAACGTATGGCCACTCCGATCGACGGGCAGTGGGTGCTTCTCCTAGGATCAGTGGCAAAGTGTCACGATGCTCTGGCAATGTCTGCCGTAGTTAGTTGACTGAGTCTCAAACAGCAAGAATGTGTTCCCTTCAGTACATTGGAGCTCATGCAGCAGCGAAGCCAACATGCCCAACAGTGTCAGTGCAAATCATTGACTCAAATAAGTGCTCAACTTCCCAGTGCTCAACAATAATGAATCCTATTCCTGTTTTTATCCCACTAATATACTTAAACTACAAAATGGCTAAGCACTTAAAAGATCTTAATAAAGCAAAATGCCCTAGTATCTATTAAAATTATAGAAAATAATTCTGCCTAAATTTTGAGGTTTCTTTTTCCCCCAGAAGGACTATATGGGTTTTTCTTATTCTCACTCCTGGGAAGCACTTCAGCAACCACTACCACAACAGCAGAAAAACATAGTAAAGAGAGTAAGTTACCTGGAGTATACATGTCTCCTGTATTAGGGTTTGTTAAAAATGGCAGAAAGTCTTCCACATGGCTTTCCATGTATTTAGCAGTCTGACTTCTTAAGGCAGCCACAGTCAGAGGGCATTCCTGTTCTTTCAGTTGATCTTCAATGGCTCTGTACATACAGTGGCCATCAGATGGGATCTGTTTAATTTCCAACTGTCTAGCTGCCAATATTTCAGCTAGTTTTTCACTTTCTACATGTCTAGCTCCAGATAAGTTCTCAATTTCAGCTTCAGCTATCCTTTCTTCCCGCTCCTTTTCCAATGCAGCTTTTTTGTCCTAAGAAGGGGAGAATGTAGGAAAGTTAATTCACAATAACTAGAACTAATTTAAATTTATTAAAGGAATAGAAGTAAAGGATTCTCAAAACTTTCTGCCAATTTTTCTTCCTTCTCTCACAAGCACTATCAAATTAATGATCTTATCACATGTAGAATTTTCTACAGTGTGAACTCCTTTAAAGGCAAATAATCTTTTTCATAGTATGTACCTAGCACCTAGCTCTGTACTAGGATAAAAGAAAGCCCTCAAATTTTTCTCTGAAGTCTATTTAAAAACTACATGCCAAGTTTCTAAAACTTTACTAATTTCAAAGTACTATCTTAAGACTGAGATGTCTTAGATCTTAAGGCAACATCATTATCATATTTCAGTCAAAGCTAGTCCAAGTTTTTTAACTTATCACTCCACCAGTGATGTATTAATATGCTAAAGACTTTAGAAGAGTACAGGGACTCTATCTAGTTTTTAAAAAATGTGTGCATACACATACACACATTAAGTTACAGATAAAAACATTCTTCTTTATAAAAAATTTAAACATTACAGATAAGACTAAAGTTCCCCTTAAGGACCACTGACGATTCCAATTGCAATGCCTGCTTTACAAGTCTGGTGTATATCCTTCTAGATTCTTTTTCTAAGTATTTTAATATATATGTATTTATAGAAAATATATAGAAAAAAGCAACAAAAATGGTACCATACATTATATTCTGTAACTTGCTTTAAGAGATCTTCGCATCACAGCATATGCAAGGATGCAAGGATGGGGTACAATGAGAGATCTGTGACATGAAGGATGGACAAGAGTAGAGTATGAAGTTTGGGGAAAAGAGAAAAAAATTCCTGACAGTTGGACTAGAAAGGATCAAAAACCAGAAAGCACTATATGTTTCATAGCTGAACATGATTCATATAGCTAAAGTACCAGAGAGTCAAGAGATGAGGCTGGGGGCAAAGACAGGCTGTAAGTTAATATATATTATGTCTATGTGTCATAATTAAAATAAAAAAACACTAGAAGGATATACATGAAATAGTTATAGTGCTTTTCTCTGGATGCTAGGATTACAAAATAAGATTTGTTTTGTGCATGTGTGTGATTTTCTACATCTTCCCAATTCTCTACCATGAGTATGTTTTACTTGTATATTGGGGAGTGAATGCTTTCAATTTAAGACAATAAAAATAGTTAAACTACATTTTACAAATCTTGACAATGGTAGCAAATTACAGTGAAAGATTTGATAAACCAAGGAAAAGAGTGTGAAAAGGTAAAGATTATCTCTCTTATAAAATATAAAGCTATTTAAGTTTTCTTTCTCCCAACTCTAACCCTGCAAGTAACACTAACAAATTTATTATACTATATATTCCTACAACTATGGATCACAGTGGCATAAAATCTTAAAACACAAGATGGCACTATTACTTTAAAGAAGTCTAAACATTTTCAGAGGGGAGAGGGAGGATAAGCACCTTGGATATCATCTAATCCAAAACCCCTCATTTCCCTCTTCTGAGGAAACAGCACGCAGAAAGATTTCCAAAGGCCAAACAGCTGGTTAGAAGCAGAGCAGGGACCAAGGACAACACAGACAGCTCCTTCTATCCAGGCACCTAAATCAGAATAAAAGTTGGAGCAGATGGGAGCTGGAGTTAATGATGTTCATGTACTAGTTACTGGAAGAGTGGAACTTAATAGTATCTGTAAAACCATTTAAGCCTCTAAAACTAATCTCATCATTTCCTTTTTTCCCTAATGCTCTGCTTCAATAGTACAAAACAGTTATGTTTTCTTTCTAGGGCACCACGTGGGAAATTCACTGAATTATTTTCTCAGCCATGTATAGCTTACCAATGGCAGTAGGCACTTTTTCTACAACCCTAGTGCTGGTGATAGAATGACAATAATGAAGTCTAATGAAATGGTATGTAAGATGAAAATAGCATGAGACTCATTAATATATTGTTAGTAAAACTACAGTCATATTGACATAGTAATATAGCAAAAACAACTCTGAAGAGAAAACTTAAGAGCTAGGTACTAGTCCAAGGTTTGCATCAAACTTTCAGTACGCCATTGAAACATGAGCCTCAGCTTTCTCATTTGTAAAATAAATTAAACTAGATGTCATTCCAGCTTTCGAATTTCCTATTTTTGGAACCCAGTTCTAATTTCTACTTCAGGCTTTTCTATCATACTAAAGAGCTTCCACTGCAGTTCTCTGAATTAAATAAAATATCCCCTATGTTTTTCTAAATTAAAAATAAGAGATTTGCTCTACAATATTCTAATAACAAATCTTCATAGTTTTGTCACATTTTTTTCTACCAGAGAGATTATCTCCCCAAAGATAAAACATCACTAGTTAAGTCGCTTTTCAGTGCTTGGTGCCTTTGGCAAAAAAACATGGAGTACAAAATAAGCCTAATATCCAATTATTGACTCTGGTGTCAGGTTCTGATTTCTTAAATAATGTAAACTTTCAGTATTTTCCGTTCCAGAATCCTATCAATATAACAAAGTAATAAGAAACTTTGGCCATTACTCCTAGGGTGTTTTCTCTGCCAAGTGTGAAAGCAGCCTACTGTAGAAGATACTAAATTTTTTGATGGTATAACTGAAAATGCAATTCAGCTATGCAATATTTTAGGTGAAAAGTAACAAAATGTTTGAGAAAGATAAGGGAGTTTAATTTGTTTTTGTTATGTTTCCTATGGGTCCAGGTGAAGATGAGAAGTTTTGCTAAAGATGAAGGGAGCTGAATCCATATGTTTTCTAGAATTAAATAGGCTACTCTGAGATATATTAATTTTTAAGTAGAGGCAATTCCAACAAATATTTTGTTATGCTACTGCCAAGCAAAAATTGTGCCCTTTGCTTTTAATCTATAGAAGCTATATGACAATTATAAGATTATCAGAAAAAATACGTAAGTATGGAGTTGAATTAAATAACCTCCAAGATACCATGAAATCTAAATTTCACAATTTTAGTAAATCCACAATCATATTTACTCAAGAACAGAATCTTACATAAAGACGAAAAATGCTCAACAATTTGCAACTTAGTCAACATTCAAATCAACAAAAATAGATACTGATCTTAGACTGAATTATTTAAGAGGCATACTGTGCAGTACTTAATATGGTAAACAATACTATCATTTGTTGATACACTAGTTCTCCAGACCTTGCGTTTGGGCTTTGGAAACAGTATAGTATTTAATATTCACAACTGTATAAAGTACGTACTGTTTCCCCTACATTTTACACATGTAAAACTGGGGCTTAAAAAAAGTTAAGCCACAACAGTAAGTGGGAGTTAAAACCCCCATCTGTATGACACCAAATCCATGCTCCATTAAATTATGTACTACTAAATTATAAGATGTAAAGCTAGCTTAAAAATAAACATTTAAATCCTAGAAAATATGAAGTGCTAATGAAACAGTATTTGCTACTAAAAACACTGGGTTCAAACTGCTTTTTCAAAATGAAAAAGCCTTACTTACCTATCTAAATCTCATTCCCAGTTTAGTACCACCATGAACTCATTAATTTTAATAAATCAGTTTCTTTATGGCTCTTTGATGATGCAAGCTTTCATTCCCACTTTTTTTCTTTGAGCATGCTCTTCCTACTTCAAGCATCCCACCTAAGCAAATTCCAACTCATTATTTAACACTTAACACAATGAACTTTTCCTTGACTTTTCACTGCAACTAACCACTACATAAATCTCTGAGAATTTTCTACATCTATATATCTTGCTTAAGTTCTAGGTTCAAAACCTATTTCACCATTTAATGCCAGTTTTTAACCAAAATTGTGTATCAGAACCACCTGGGCCCATACCTTAAAGACTGTGAATTATTAAGTCTGGGAAAATGTATTTTTAAAAAAGATCCTTTGTACATTCCCTTCCTAGCTCCACCATCCTGGGATCTCTCTTTTTCTTTCTTTTCTTCCTCTCTCTCTCTCTTTCCTTTCTCTCTCTCTCTTTCTTTTCTTTCTTTGTCTCTCTTTATTTTTCTATTTCTTTCCTATGAACACCTAAGCATAGTATTGAGTACACAGAACTGTCTTAAATACTTGGTGATGTGACTTTCATACCCGTCTCTTTTGTGCTTTTGATATCCGAGGCAGCTGATTCTCAAGAACCAAGTTTGAAATGTTAACAGCAACAGAATCTATCTGAAGGAAACAAAAAGTATTAACAGGTTAATGGAAAATACTTTTATGTTATTATTCAAAAGTATTAGCTTATTAAATTTTTATTGAAAAATCGACAAATATGTATAATCCCAAAATTCAAATTTGAATAACAGCACTAGATACATATTAGATGACATGGTTTTGCCGTCTCTTTTCTGTTTTTAAGGGAGAATTTGTCAGATTTCCAAGAAGTTTCTTTACAGCTCTTCAAGATAATGCTCATCCCTGTATGATTTCCTTAGCAGAATGCCTACTCCATTAATCCTCTAAGTACCAGTTCACTCAGCATTCCACCATTCCCTTCTCTAAATGTTCATAGTACTTACAGGATATATAAAGTCCTGTGCTGGTTCAGTTCATTACTATTTTCATACCCTCAAATACGGCAACAAAGGCCTTTCTTCATCTTAATTATAAGCCAGATCCTGATGAGCATGGCACTTTTTCTATCACTTCTCATCTACAAACTGATAACTGTAGGTAGAAAATTTAACTTACAATTATCATTAAGGTACATTACAGTCAACCCTAATCACCAAATGGTTATCATGTTTGCTGAAGCAAGAGAAAAGATGCTAGACTTGTAATTACCAGGATTAGTAGCTAGTATTTTATTACTGCAACTATAAATTAAGCTAGTTTTTAGTATGACACATACATAAAACATATTGAGGCCTCTAATAACAGCAGAGTCAGGAGTCTCCAAGGCAATGGCCCAAATGATTAAAATATCAAAATCAGATTAAGCCTTCAAAGGTTAATTATCAACTTCAGTGAAATTAGAATTCTTCTATTTTTCAGAGTAAATTGCTAAAATTTACAAACTGCCATGCTGACAATTGGAAAGCACTGAAGCAAGAGAGAAGCATCTGGAAAAAAAGAGAAAGCAATGACATAAGAATTCAGGTACTGTTCAGAAAGAAAACAAGCTTAAGTTAATGAAAAAGATATTAGTTCAAAGTAAAATGGGAATCTGTATTTTAACAGTTGAATAATTTGTACCCTAAGAACCAAACATTTTTGTCCTTGAAAACCTAGGAAAGAAATCTCAAAATTGAAAGGCCTGAGAGAGGAAACAAATCTATCTCAGAAAAGATGGGGATACAATGAGGAATACCATGACAGTGACAATACAACTAAATGCAACAAGCATTATGCCCTGTTACTTGGAAATAAAATATGCTAAGGGTGAGGAAGGACTGGATCTTGATGACTAGCTTATAAAGTTAAAGAAAATGAGACTGTGTTTAATATAACGACCATTGTAAATCAGTACAAACTGTTTTCCCTGTCAACAAGTAGACCAAAAATGAACCAAAAATTTTTGCATAGACATAAGAACTTTCCAACTATCAAAACTGGAGTGTGGTTATGGAGTCTATGATCCTTTGATATCCAAAACCCATGAAATAAACTATACTATACAAAGTTATAACAATTCATCATTCACTTTCTAAAGTAAGACAGTTCTGATTTTGAATTCTGGCTTTGACACTTAATAGTTATTATGAATTCAGGACAAACTTTTTAAACTCTTTTAGTCTGTTTCCATTTGAAATGTAGCATTATGTACACTTACTTCATAGGTAACACTCCACGTTGTAATTATGAGAATCATATGAGCTAACTCATGTAATATGTTAAAGTGTTTGGCACATAATACATACTAGCTACAATGACAACAACAGATATTAGTTAAAATGATGATATGCTCCAGTTTATGGAAGAAACATCAGTAAATTTGCATTCATTACATGTAGTACTTGTTCATAAAGCACTTTTATAACTTAGAAATGGCTTCACATTTGTTGTTCCATTTGATTCTTTTAAAATCTTGTGCTTGAACAGCAGAGTTATGTGTATCATATTACTTGTGGAGATACTTATGCTCATAAGTTTAAGTAACTTGCCCAGGCTACAATCCTATTTAATGGCAGTCTGGTCTTCCAGCTTTCATTTGGTGAAGCTTACTCCAATCCACTTTATCAATCTCTTCATCTTTTGGACAAGTAAATAGTTTAAGAAATATATTTCTTTGCTGACCTTCCTTACAGGAATACACTAATATGTAAACATAGTCACAAAAGTATTAATGAAAGGTGGTGTATGAGCATGACTGACTTCATTCCCCTCCATTTTTATGACTTCATATAGTAAATTTTATGACTTAGTTTGTCAGAAGTGGACAATTGCTTTCAAATACTGTAGGCAAAGAGAAAGGTTACTTCACATACTTTACTCTCATTAGAAGTCAGCTTCAATTGCTCCAGTTCCTCTCTATGTTTCTGTTCCATTTCTGCTTCCAACTTGGTAACATCTTCAATGAGTTGCTTCCTCCTCTTTTTGTCATTCTTGGGAACAGCATTCTTCATACCCTGAATTTTGGCTGAAAAGCCACCAAAATCATTAAGTCAAAAACCCAGGTACTAAGCGGAAATGAAAAATAGGAACAGTAAGGGGATGGTAAGAAGACAAGGGTATAGAAAAAGTAATTATGGAAGCAAGATGAGTAACTGCGTAACAATCATTTACAAAGAGTCCAGGTGTGTAGCTTAGACCCCCCCCACAAAATCATTAACATAACCCAAATTTGGTGTGGAGGAAAAGGGAAAAAAAAAGTACTGAAGTTTCAAATCCTTCAAGTATCCCTCTGCGTCCTCAAAACTGGGTTATTTCAAAACGTACGCATTGGAGTCAAGTGTCGGTAACGGGCAGGAATCGGAAAGGGAGACCCGGGAGAGAGGCGACCAGTCTGGGTCCGAGATCGTGGCGTGCGGGTGCTGCCAGATACCAGCGCCGAGAGGCGCCGCGCCACAGGAGGACGCGGCGGACTGACCAGAGGCAGCTTCGCGTGGTCTGGGGGATTCAGGGACCGCAAGGGCCAGGGAGACGGCAGAGAAGAGACCACCGGAGACTTTGAGGAGAGCTGGGAGGATCCAAATCCCCTCAAGATTCCCCCAAACCGACCCGCCACGCGCCCTTCCCTGGGTCCCGGCGACTTTCAGGTTCCCACTCTGCCGTCACCTTGCAACTCCTTCTTCTCTTTGCGATGCCTTCTCACCAACTGCTCCTCCTCATCAAGCTCCTCTGCCACGACTGCCTCCATGACGCCCAGGTAGCCCTGAACACGCGCTGGAAAGAAACCTGCACCACCGGCTGGCAGGCACCTTCCACCCCTCAACTCTCACCCGGGACACCATTGGCCGCGGCTGGGACCCAGCCCCGCCTTCAAGGCGGTACCGGAACGCAGAAGAATCGCTGGAGCGGAGAAAGGAGACAGGCAGCCTGCGCGTGCGCATTCCCGTGGCTCAGGTCTGATCGGGTGGGGCGCGGGGGAGGAGCGGGAGGGCGCGTAGAGGTGTGGCTTAGCCGGCCGAAGTTTGCAGTCTCGCGATTGACTAGCATGCGAGAACTTAGGAGCAAATAAAGCTACGCACCAGGCTATTGGTCCTGATTTGGGGCGCGCACAGGTGACGTAAGGGGAGCCATTTTGAACGGCCGTTTTATTTTGTTCGTTCCTTCGAAGACGTTGTTCTTCCCTTTTGGTCCGGTTTCTGTGGAGCTGTTCAAAAGGTAAAAAGGAGAAATAAAATATTTCAGTAAACGTTAATGATTATCAATGGGCATCTTTGGGCTGAATCAATCGAACAGTAAGGAATTAAGTTGTTTTTATTGTTTTCAAGGTCGTAATATCGCACTTCTGAAGAAACAGCTAAGTAATCGAGAAAATGCCTCCTCTTGAAACGGACATAGCGGAAGGAACAGATAAGAGACTATGGTTGGAGTATCATATGCCAGCTATTGAAGAGCTGTGCTCAGCGATAAAGAGAATAATATCAGAGCAGGTGAAAAATAGCAGGCATTTGAGAGAGGGAACACAAATGTGCCAGCCTAATGGGGCACAAAATCGAGTTGCTGAAGTAAATGCAAAACAAGAGAAATCCTCACAGCAAGCGGGAGAAATGGAAAAGAAATAAAGATAGAAGAGAGACCTTGAGAGCGGTCCAGTGATACAATCTGTGCATAATAAGAATTATCTGAAACAGGCAAAACAAGTAAAGCCGAAACGATAAAGAACTAATTGAAGAAAATTGTCAAGAGTTGAAGAGCGAACTAGATCTGCAAGTAGAAAAAGTTCAACGATACTTTTTTTGAAGTTCAACGAAAAGAAAGCAACACCTTGACATTCCTGGTGACATTTTTAAATTGGAAGAATGAAAAAAAAAATCTGCAAGTATCCAGAGAAAGCAAGTTTATCTATAAAGGGGCAAGAGTTAGGCTGACTTCAGATTTCTCTCCTGCAACTCTAAATGCTGGAAGACAGTGTAATATCTTCAGTTTTAAGGGAAAATAATTTTGAACCAGTATTTATATATCTTGTCAAGTTATTTCTGTATGACGGCAATTGGAAGACATTCACAGATATGCAGGGGTTAAAGTATATCACCCAAGTACCATCCTTGAAAGCTTTACTAAGTATTTACTGCAGCCAAGAAAGAATGTGAATTAAAGTAACTAAATAGTAGGGAAGTGAGTATGAAAAAATTAGTGGTAAGCATTAAAACTAAAACGTAAGCATTAAAACTAAACTAGTATTAAGATTAAATTGTTTAGGTAGTTATAAAGCTAAATGCAAAAATAGATTTTTAAGTTGGGTCTACAATTTGAAAAGACATGTTTAATGTTTAATATATAGAGCAATGAATGGGGGTTTTTTGGCATGTAGTGTAGATAGCATGTTCTTAGCTAAACATAAATAAAAGGGCTTTGTCACTGGACAGGACACATTCCAAATGTTAATCTGACAAAATGGGAAACCAGTTGGTAACAGTTTTATTACCCCTCGTTTTAATTGTAAAGGAGAAAAAAGTTACCAGTTCGTAATACAATGCTAGTACCATAAAAAGAAAATTTCCAAATCACTGGTTGGGGAGATAGTGGATTAAAACCTTATTTTATGTATACGTCTTGCCTGAGGTCAGTAGTTACTGCTGGTGTAATAGTTCATTATAAGTAAATTTGACATAGAGGTTACAGATGAAAATAAAATATATATTCCAATTGTTTGGATTGTAGCTGAAGTGGTGAAAAACCAATAAAAACAGCAAGGAGGTATTAAAACTAGCATAGGTTAAATTGACAGAGGTATAGATAAGTTACCACACTCATAAAGAGGTTAAATATTCCTATTAAAAATAGTTCAGATTGGAGCAAAAATTGTTCTGTAACCATGTATACTCATTTGTATTACGCAAGTATACAAGTTTAAAGGTAATGGAAACATAAGTCATAGAAATAGAAGTAGGCAGAAACATTTTTATTAGAACTCAAGCTACAACAAATTATAAAACTGTACAGGATGTTTAAGAAGTTTATGTGGTAAATAACATGGCATTCAGAATGTAAAATGTTCAATAATGATGGGAGTTGTAGTTTTACTGAAGTATGCATATGTTTAAAAAATTGTAATTTAAAAGTAGTCTGTGTACTTAAAATGAATAGAGTAATTCTTCAATTAAAAAATACTATTGCAAATACTGTTGGACTGACTGAAATACTTCGAGTCTAGTAAATCAAGTAAGTGAAAAGTTGAAATAAAGATAGCTAAATAGTTAATGAGGCATGTGTGTATAATATATATTTCATTTGCATTCTTTTCAAATTATGAAACATTTCTAAATTATACTAGGATACAGAGAAAACTTTAATGCATTTCTAGAATGCACAAAGATCACATTGCAGAACTTACAAACTCAGTTTAAATGCTGAAAAATCACATACTTGAGCTTTTTGAAATGTTCCTTAATAACTTCTGGGTCAAACAGGAAGCTATAACAAATACTGTTAATTTAGGAAATGGAACAATAAGGATGTTGTACATTATATTTTATGGGGTAGATGTACAAAAATCAAGGAACGGAACGCAAACGCTGTATGAAGGATGGAATATGCACCGAGGAAAGAGGTAGTTACAAGTTTCTAAATTTTGCTACCTTCCAATCCTATATTTACTCCAATATAAGCTATTCTAAGTGCCATAATTAACTTCTGGTGACACATTTCTCCCAAATGAATTATAACATAATGGATTCTACGCTGCTGACAAACATTGATTCTCAAAGATGGAGAAGCCAGTCTCTTCTGCCACTCACCATACCCACTGTTTTTGCTCTGCCTTTCTCAGCCCTCTATTTAAGACTTCTTACTCTCTGATCTTTTTCTGAAAAGTATGGTATTCAGAAAAGCACCATCAGCATTGCCTAAGAGCTTGTTAGAAATGTAGCGTCTCAGTTTAATAACAGCATGGGATTGAATTATAAATGTTTTATTAAGCATCTATAAGCCTCACTTCACATGGTGCATTGTACATTATGAATGCTTAAATGTTGAATAGTAGTATTACTAGAATCTGGAAACAGTTTTGCTTAAGCAGTGTTAATGTACAAGAAATTTTTGCACTTTGTTTACTATTGCATAATCCCTATTTGAATCAAAGATTTGGTCAAATTTTCCAAATATTTTAGGTGAGGACTGATGCTTCTGTTTTTCCTGGTCTTAGAAATTTGAGACAGAAGGGAAACTTCAGGTTGAACAATCCAAATTTAGAAATGTTGAAGGAGTACAATTTAAAATGGTAAGTAAAGAATAAGCCTCTCTCTAGTGAATAAAATAACCATGGGATAGATTTAAATTCAAGTGATATCCAGATATTTCAAGGTCTTTGGATAAAATCAAAAAGATCTGTTTATAAAAGCTATAAAGAGCCTACGTTATATAATTCGTGTCAGGCGGGTAAATAGGAGTAGTAAATGGAATGGCAACTGCTAAAATTATGGATGGGACTTTGATTCTCCAAGGATTTACTCCCCTGAAGGTGATAACACTCTTCTATTAATATGGGTGGGCTAGACTAGTGCAACTCAGATTTGAATATGCAAGCCAGTTGCCTGAATATGGCACTAAGGTGCAGATACTGTTGCACTATATTTGGGGTAAACCTGAGATTCTGCATTTCTTGCAAGTGCCATTTATGTGCTGAATCTCCCAGTCTGGATACCTATCACACTATCAATTAGAACAATAATAAAATCTACACTGTATCCACTAACCATAAAATGAGGCTCAAAAATAATTGGTGTAAGGCCACACAGTAGTTATCAGGACCAAATCTGAATTCAAAATTAGTTTTTGCCATCTGTGTAATCCAGCCTTTCATCCATAACAGCACCTACCTAGAAGATTGTTGTGAGGATAAACTTCTAATTTATATGATAAGAAAGCTCATCGCTTCAGGTAATACAGAAAAGAATAGCTCATGGAGGAGAAAAATGAGTTCTATTTTAACTTGTTAAACATGATTTGTGAGGGACGTTTGTTCAGACAGGTATTTGGAAATTCAGGTCCAGTGCCAAAAGAGATGTCAAGATTGCAAATGCAGGTTTGAGTTTTCTGGTTTGTAGATGGTTATTTAAGGCCACGAGAAATCACCCCAGAAAGGATGATAGGAAATAGAAGAAAAAAGGGAAGGAGATTAAACTTTGAGAGACATCTATATTTGATACGTAGGTTATTAAAGGAGAATAAAAGATTTCGATTTTTTGTTCCAATTGAATTTAACATCAAAAACAGTGCACTACAGTCAGCCGTGCACTTTGAGAAGAAGAATCAGGAGTATGTGGCTTTTATCTTTGTATTAGATTATTTTTTTAACTTCTAATTTGCAAATGTTTTTGAAACCCTGTAATGGTACAACCATTATTCCACTATAGATTCTAATTTATGGTTCACCACTACATATCTGTATATAGTTAATTTTTGTTACTAGCAGTAGTTACGTATTATATAAGTTCACTCAAACACTGAATTAATAAATAATATAGCATTGCCCTTAGGAGAAATACAGGATTAGATTTCTGCAAGCTCTGGTCATGTTATTTCAGTCAACTGATCAATAAATACATAACCTTATTTTAAGATGATTTACTTAATATCTATTACCGATTCACTGACAGTGAACTCACAGACAACAGCACTATAATTCAGGACCTGAACAAATCTTATGTAATCTGTTTTTTCTCCATATGGCACATCACAGCCTTCTTGCTCTTAGGAATATACACCGTGCTGCTTAGGGACCATTTTAAACAGCAAAATTACTTTTCAGCCTACCTTGCTTAACTTCTCAACATTATCATACACTATTGACTCGCCCTTCTGTCCACAATTCCACTTACATTTCAGTAAAGCCTGCTCTTGTCCCTCCATATTAAAAAAAAACAACAAGGTGCTCTCCCCATGCAGCTTTCTTCCCTATTTCCATGTTTAACTTGCTTGATTTTTCTCCAAAACAGTTGTTGCCATCTGATAATATGTATATACACACACACATACACATATGTTGTCTATCTCCTTCCTTGGCTTCTGTGACACACCCTCTTTGCTTTTCTCCTTTGGTTCTGGTTGCTCTTCCTCTCACACTGAAATATTCTGGGTCCCTTTGGGCTGTCTCCCAGGCCCATACATCACTCTTTACACATTCTGCCAACTTCAATACCCATGACTTACATTACTACATCTATATGCCAACGGGACCTTTCTCCCAGTGCCAGGGTCATACAGGGTCATACAGAACCTCTTGGGTGGCTTCACTTGGATTGCTCCACAGATATTTCAGACAACATGCTCAAACTGCTCTTTAAATTTGTTCAGGGTTCTGGTTTTGGTTTTGTTCTTTTTTGAGTAACCTTTATGGATTTCCAGGATTTTTTTTTAATTTTGGTAAATGGCCCCACTACATAACCTAGAAGACCCTATATGTTTTTATTCCCACATTGATCTTTGATCCCACCTACTCCCAATTGCAGAACTTCAACCACCTTGGTCTTTTTTTCTGTTTTTGGAAAAATTAAGATTCCTGCCACAGAATTTTTTCTCTACGTGGCTTACCTTTGAAAATAATTCTCAAAATATCACCCAGATTTCATAAATCTGGCTCTTTTATTATCATTCAGGTCAAAATTCATTGTTTCATTTTATCAGAGAGATGCTTCACCTAAACAACAACCTATGTGACACCCCACCAAGTATATATCAGCAATCTCAAGGCACTGTCGTTCACTTTACCTGCTGTATCATGGCCAGTGCCCTGGATTATTCTCTGATAGCATCTTCCTTTTGCCTTTTTTTTTTAAGTTTTATTTATTGAGGTAAACTGACATACGGTAAACTACAACCAGTCAACAAATAAATGGCACCACTGTCCTCTCGGTTGCTCATAACATAAACCTGGGTACCATTCTTAAATACTTTTCTCCTTACCCTTTACTTTTTACAATTCAAAGTCCCTTCTAACTATATCTCAAATCAACCCACTTACCTCCAATAACCCTGGCACCACTCTAGGACCAAGCCTGAATCATTTCCACCTTTATTACAAAGCATACCTCTCTCATTTTTCTTTATAGCACAATAAGATTGATATTTATAAAAATCCAAACCAAATTTAAGAGTTTCAACTCCGGTATTTTTCAATAAAGTGTACACGTAATACGCTTCTCAAGGCTATCTCCAGTCTCATCCCATGCCACATTCTGTATAATCTGTTAAAGCCATTCTGGACTTTGGTGCCTTGAACTCCCACACTTTCTTTTTTCCCAAGGATGGAGTACCTTTGGCAATAGTGTTTTCTCATCACTGGAAATATTTATCTTCCATCTACACCACCTGCCCTCAATCACTGCCCTATCTAAACTCAAATTCTTATCTATTCATTCTCTATTGGAAGTACCCTATTTATTCCCCTTTGTAATACTTTTACTTGTCGTGTTTCCTACGCTTGAATGTACGTCCATGAAGCATAGACCAACTAGATCTCTCTTTGCATTTGTGTCCTTATTACCTAATTCAGTGCTTAACACATAAAAGTTATTCAGTGAACATTTTAATAAATGAAGCATGGACTGGATTATCATTTAACAATAACAAAGGCAGAAAAAAGAATACTTAAGGTTGCTTTCATCTTTATGTAGTTGTGGAAGTATTGTCCTGTGTTTCATCCTCAATATTTCTCAGACTTAAATCAACCCTCAGGGTAATTACAGGCCAAAGTTATCCAAATGGCAACTAATAGAAAACAGCAAATGAAAAAGAAACACCTTATAAAACTTCCTCTTTTGGCCTTTCAGCTTTTTAGTTTGTTTCTTAATTTATATTTTATTTCACTTTTATCAAATATTTTCAATTGCAGAGGTTTTAAATCATTTTTCTTACCCAATACTAAATCCTTTTTACTTAATTATTTTTCTTCTTTCTTTGTGATAATTTTTTCTTTTTTTCCTTTCCCGATCACTAAAAAAATTATGTGGCATTGGAAAAGAATCCTAACAAGGAACCTAGTTTGGTGGATATGGAAATTGGCACTCAGCATCCATTCCAACTTCCTGATAGACTTAAAAGAAGTTTCAAAGACTGAAAAGATAAATTCTGTATTTCTTATATTCTTCTAGAGGATTCTGGATACCAGTTAGTTTCCATTGACTAGATGCACTTGCCCAGGATTAAGGCCTCAGACCTCATCTTTAGGAATCTTTATGGGCTCTGATCTAAGCTACAAGTGATGTGTTCTTGAAGTCAACAACATGCCTTGTGGCAGCCTCTGTATTTTAGCCTCTTTGTGTCTCAATTTCCTATTTTAAATTGAGGGGAGTGGAAAGATGAAAAGCCATCTCTCTTGAATTATTTTTTACTACAAAAGTATTTTTTCCTGAAATCTCATGTATAAATCGAATATATGAAACAAATAAAAATGGTGCCAATGAGACTGAAAGGACCGAGTGACAGGGATCCTGCCTATTCTTCCCTAAACTTGACTTACCTCTATGGAGTCTTTGGGGGTTTAGTTTGAATATCACTGGATAACCTAAAACAGAAATTTTCAATCTGGCTGTCCTTTGGAATCATCTGAAGAGTTTTATTTAGTTTTGTTTCTAATACTGATGTCCTGGACTCTCTCCCAAAAAGTGCTATTGGAACCAGGAAAGTTATTTTTGTTCTTTTTTTTTAAGTTCCCCAAATGACTCTAATTTTCATCCAGGGTAGACATAACTTCTCTGGATAGCTTTTGTTCCTGATTCTGAGCACTCAGCTTTTCATTAATTTTCATGAAAGTTGAGTTTCCCATCTCTTTCTAGGTCCTTGCGTTTTCTTTCTCAACCTACAACTTCTCTGTGAGTCCTCGGATTTCCCCAAATTCTTATATTCCATTATACCTCTGTTCTTTTATGTTACCTAACTGGTCCAAAACCAGTGTTAACTCCCAAAACAAAGCACTCTCTGTTTCTTAGGTCTTTATTGTGGGCTTGTTGTGCTTCAGTACAAATTTAGAATAATAATTGAATGATTAAAAGATGTCCATTGAAGTCAGAATTATGTTATTTTACATCTCTTCCCCTTATTTATAACTTACTAAATCTTTAGACAAATTAGGGGATGGGTGATCTTACTCTATAAAACTATTGTAACAGTTTGGTAGGGTGATGCCTACAAGGTGTTTACATGGTGCCCAACATGGAGAGAATACTCAAAATTGTCCATTGTTATGATTACCAAATACGTAAATAAAATTTTATTATCAATTTTTCTCTCCATATAAGTTAAATAACTCTGACTTGAGTCATATAATAAAGTGTGGATGATTTATTGATTCAGTTAGTCTACTCTACTAGTATTTATTAAGTGTCTGTTACATACTCTGCAAGGAACTAAAGAGACAGTCATTCTTCTTTTAAATATCCCAGGTATTAGTGGTCAAAGAATCTTTGAGAATGAAAAGAGAAATATCCTTTAGGATGAGGAAATAGACATATTGAGAGCCAAACATGGTCTAACATCATATATGTTTGACCTACAGAGTGTTGCCACATATTTTTCTAATTAGCCCAAACATTTTAAAAATCAGATAACTTACTATAAAAAAATCTAGACTTCTACCTTCTTTTGAAAAATTAAGCTCTGACAAACATTGAAATTATAGAGCAGCAGGGGTGTAGCACCATTTATTTGGGGGCATCTTTTCTTCAGCTCCTAACATCCTACCATTCTCTGTGGTCTCCTCATCACTGAAATCACATGTCACTTGCTGTTTACATAACACTTACACAATTGGTTTTCTTACAGGAGAGTTACAGGTGAACTGTGTTTTGTATCCATGTCTACCACAGGTGAGAAATAAAAAATATGCCAAGACACATGTTCAAGAAAAATGGAAGAAAGCACAATTCTTTATGGAAGTAAAGAATATTCTTTGTATCTAAATATGCAAGAAAAAAGTATGTCTGTGTAAAAAAAAAATTTAAGAGGCAATTATTTTAAAAAATACTCCATCAGTATTCACTAATATATTTTCAGCTTTAAGAAGGAAGTAGGTTTGTCTTCTGTACCATTGATCACATACAAATATTTCTTAAAATACCATAAGTACTAAATAAATATTTGCAGTATATAAACATGAAAGCTATTGCAGATAAAAGGGGGGGCAGGACTCACTTTAATATTAGGAATTAGTAAATATGTACACAAAATGTAATGAATACAATCATTGTTTTTCTTCCCCTACAATGTTTATATAATTTTGAGGCAGAAATACAAACTGCTTCTCTGACCATCAAAGCCAAATCTCTGAAAGTCACAATAAGAATTACAGCTGAAAAAAAAGGAAGAAAATTACAGACCAATATCCCTGATGAACATAGATGTAAAACTCTCAGTAAACCAAATTGAACAATACATTTAAAAGATTCACTACAGTCAAGTAGGATTTATCTCAGGGATTCAAGGATGTTTCAATATCCATAATTCAATCAATGTTATATACCACATTAACAAAAGAAAGGATGAAAAACATGATCATCTCCATAGATGCTGAAAAAGCATTTGACAAAGTTCAATATCCATTCATGATAAAAATTCTGAACAAAGTGGGTATAGAGGGCACATATCTCAACATAATAAAAGCTATTTATGACAAACCCATGGCTAACATCACACTCAATTGCAAAAAGCTGAAATCTTTTCCTCCAAGATCAGGAACAAGAAGATGCCCACTCTCACCACTTTTATTCAACATAGTCCTAGAGGTCCTAGTCACAGCAATCAGATAAGAAAAAGGAAAAGCGTCCAAATTGGTAAGAAAGAAGTAAAATTGTCACTAGTTGCAGATAACATGATACTATGTATAAGGAACCCTAAAGATTCCACCAAAAAGCTATTAGAATTAATAAACAAATTCACTAAAATCACAAAATACAAAGTCAATGAACAGAAATTTGTTGCATTTCTATATACAAATAATGAATTAGCAGAAAGAGAAATTAAGAAAATAATCCCATTTACAATTACATCAAAAAGAATAAAATACCTAGGAATAAATCCAACTAAGTTGGTGAAAGAACCATTCTCTGAAAACTATAAGACATTGATGAAAGAAATTGAAGAAGACACAAATAAATGGAAAAGCTATCTCATGCTTATGAATAGGAAGAATTAACATTCTTAAAATGGCCATCCTGTGCAAAGCAATCTATAGATTCAATGAAATCTCTATCAAAATACAAATTGCATTTTTCACTGAACAAGAGCAAATAATCCTAAAATTTGTATGGAACTACAAAAGACACCAAATATCCAAAGCAATTGAGAATGAACAAATCACAGTCCCTGATTTCAAACTGTACTATAGTAATCAGAGCTACAGTAATCAAAACAGTATGGTACTGGTATAAGACAGATACATAGACCAATGGAAGAGGATAGAGAGCCTAGAAATAAACCCATGCCTGCATGGTCAATTAATATACGACAGGAGGCAAGAATATACAATGTGGAAAAGACAGTGTCTTCAATATGATGATGTTGGGAAAATTGGACAGCAACATGCAAAAGAATGAAACTGGGTTGTCATCTTACACCATACACAAAAATAAAGTAAAAATAGATTAAAGACCTAAATATAAGACATGAAACCATAAAACAATTAGAAGAAAATATAGACAGTAAACTCTTGAACATCAACATTAGATATTTTGGGGGGATATGTATCCCCAGGCAAGGGAAACAGAAACAAAAATAAACAAGTAAGACTACATCAAACTAAAAAGTTTCTGCAGAGTAAAGGAAACCATCAACAACATGAAAAGGCACCCTACTGTATGGGAAAATATATTTGCAAACGACCTATCTGATAAAAGCCTAATATTCAAAACATATAAAGAGCTCATACAACTCAACACCAAAAAACCCCAAATAATCTGATTAAAAAATGGGCAGAGGAACTAGATAAACACTTTTCCAAAGAAGACAGATGGCTGACAGGCACACGAAAAGATGCTCCAAATCACTAATCATCGGGAAATGTGAATGAAACTACAATGAGTTATCGTCACACCAGTTAGAATGGCAGGTATCAACAAGACAAGAAATAACAGGTGTTGGCAAGGATGTGGAGAAAAGTGGGACTGCAAATTGGTGCAGCTACTATGGAAAGCAGTATAGAGGTTTCTCAAAAAACTAAAAATATAAATACTATATGACCCAGCAATTCCACTTCTGGGAATCTGAGGAAAACAAAATCATTAACTCAAAAAGATATTTGCACCCCTATGTTTATTGCAGCATTATTTACAATAGCCAGATATGGAAGCAACCAAAGTGTCCACTAGTAGATGAATGGATAAAAAAGATGTGGTACATGTATAGGGTAAAATTTTATTCAGCCACAACATGGATGGACTAGAGGGTATTGTGCTAAGTGAAATAAGTCAATCAGAGAAAGATGAATACCATATGGTTTCACTTATATGTAGAATTTGAAAAACAAAATGAGTGAAAAAACAACAGAAATAGACTCATAAACACAAGAGAATGGACAGGTGGTTATCATGGTTAGGGGTGGGCAGAGAGGTCAAATAGGTGAAGGGGACA
Organism: Smutsia gigantea; assembly: GCA_032199065.1. Classification (NCBI taxonomy): domain Eukaryota; kingdom Metazoa; phylum Chordata; class Mammalia; order Pholidota; family Manidae; genus Smutsia; species Smutsia gigantea. The sequence continues at coordinate 30,101 of JAVSCE010019962.1, read as the reverse complement.
AAGAGGTACAAATTTCAAATTATACAATAGCTTAGTCACAAGGATGGAGGTATTGCATAGATAATAAGGCTCATAAAATTGTAATATATTTGTATGGTGACAGATGGTAACTACACTTACCATGGTTAGCATTTAGTAATGTATATAATTGATGAGTCACTGAGTTGTTCATCTGAAACCAATATTGTATATAAACTACACTTTAATAAAAAAAAGACAGCATCAAGTTTAGATTTTTTTAAAATTTAGATCTAAAAAGTTTCTCTACCTCTTCTTTCACTGATATTTATTGAATAACTGCAGTGGAGCAGGTACTGTGAGAAATACTGTGATAATACTAGAGAGCTAAAAAGGCATATTCTTATAAAGATTTATTATTTACTTGTAACAAACAAGTTAAATACTTGCTTATTTGATATGCAATTAAGCAGATAAGTAGATAAGTATAAACTGTATCAAGTACTATGAGGGAAACTAAGTGTTCTATAATAGAGAAAAATAAGGTATATGATATGGGGGTGGAACTCTTTCCAGATTTGGTCTAGATCTGAGAAGTTAACATGTAGACAAAGATCTAAAAGGAATGAGACATAAAAGAAGTCCAACCTTTCAGAAAAAGTAGGTCCTGCGTTTGCAAAAGAAACTGCACATTCCAGGCTGTTTACTACTGATATTATTTTGAACAAGGTTTAGCAATCTCCTACCTGTGGCGCAGATGCTACATGCCACCTCCACGGAACTTTGCCACCAAGAGATTCAGTGTGATGCCTGATTTGAAGCAGGTGCAGGTAGATTCCTGGTCCTGATCTCCTGTGGAGAGAAAAAATCAGAGGCAAATAAAACCAGGCCATTAGCTCAGGTAATCTTCTAAAAATTAGTTTATTTTCAGTATGTGAGTACCCACCTTAGACCACAAAAGAGGTGGAGTTCATTTTTCATGCCCTCTCACCTCCATCTCCCATTTTCTGATACTTTCCCACAAGCTGCAGGCAAACACGGAATTGATACTCTTCTGTCTTTATCCAGAATTGTTCTCTTTTCTTATACTAAGCAGATCCCAGACCTCACAATTGTATACTTCCATCCTCCTACCCCAAACCCTCAAAGAAAAAAAAATTTTTAAGGAAGGGAGAGAGAAAAGGATGTTCCTAAAAATTTCAGTCCTGTGTTGAAATACATCATCTGTTAAACGTATTTGAGGCAAAATCAATCCATACACAATACGTGTATCTTAAGTTTTTCTAGAACTTTATATTCTAAGAGTGATTGTTAACCTGAATGTATGGTCGTCCAAGGTTTCGCTTTCCTTGATTTCAGTAACCCCACTTCTGGAAGCAGATGATTCTCCCTCTGACATATCATCAGATGGTCAATAATAGCCTAACACTGTCCAATGCCTACTTCTGTCATTCACTTCATTTCATCATGTAGGCATTTTATCATCTCATATCATCACAAGAAGAAGGGCAGTACAGTACAATAAGATACTTTGAGAGAGGAACCACATTCACTTAACTTTTATTACAGTATGTTGTTATAATTGTATTTTTATTTTTTATTAGTTATTGTTAATTTCTTACTGTGCCTCATTTATAAATTAAATTTTATCATGGCTATGTATGTATTGGAAAAAAACATAGTATATATAGGGTTCAGTACCATCTCCAGTTTCAGGCATCCACTGGAGGTCTAAGACCCTGAGGATAAGGGGAAACATACTGTATCTCAGTTTGGTAGAATTTGAAGAAATTATTTAAATGAACAATTTCACAAAAGGTAAGGATAATGATACAGTGTGTGGGGGCTCTGACACCCCTTCTCTTCCCACATGCCATTTCAACTGTTTCAGAACAGAGGTAAGAGTATTGACAGTGATGGCTCTTGAAAGTTTGGTGATCAGTGCAAATATAAATAAATAAACGCTAATAACCTATTCTGCCTTACTTTGGGCCAAATGAAAATGGTACTTTGCTGGATCTCAAGATTTCCTTGTTATTTATCTCCTTGAGAAAATAGATTGGGCTTCACCTTTCCAAATGTGGGTTATCCCCCGTGGTCTCTTCCATTTTTTAAAATGTGCCCACTCAGTGAATCAGGAAATGTGATCAGACACTTCCTTGGATTGCTGCTATTAAAGTACTTAGTATCTTAATAGGGAATAAACATGGAATAAAAGGTGAAAAGGAAGTTAGATTTTAGAGGAAACAGAATTTGGAAATCTAAGTGAAGAGGCAGAATGCATCAGAACATAATACAGAACTTTTAACACACGGAGTAGCAAAGCATTCAAAAATGAAATAGGGAATTGCTGTTGAAAATAACTCCATTATTTGTTATGGTAATTACCCCCTCCCTTAAACGAGTTGCAATAATTATATTACACACCATTCTACTCTGTTTCTAAGAGTTCAATTTTTTCTAGACTCCACAAATAAGTGATCATAAAGTGTTTGTCTTTGACTTATTTCACTTAGCATAATGTCCTCCAGGTTCATGTTGTCACAAATGGCAGGATTTCCCTCTTTCTCACGTCTTCTTTATCCACTCAACTGCCAGTGGACACTTAGGCTGTTTCCATACCTTGCATATTGTGAATAATGCTGCACTGAATTTAGGAGTGCAGATAACTTAGAGATCCTGGTTTCATTTCCTGCAGTTACACACTCAGAAGTGAGATTGCTGAATGGTATGGAAGTTCTTTTAAAAAATTTTAAGGAACCTCTATTACTGTTTCCCATACTGGCTGCATTCCCACCAACATTGCATAAGGGTTCCCTTATGGAATAAAAAATATATATTAAAAAATAGGTTTTATTTGCTCTTCTGTTTCTAGATAATAAAATCTTTAAAAAATTAGATTTTTTTAGATAAAAAAATCTAAAAAAATATTTTATTTGTTCTTTTCTTTCTAGATTCTTAAGCTGAAAGCTGAAGCTAATGGCTTAAGGCCTTTCTTTTCTAATATATGGAATTTTATGTGGTAATTTTTTTCTCAGATGATTTTTTTAGAGCATTCCACAAATTTCAATGTTTTCTTTTTTTTCAATTCAGCGTACTTTCTAATTTTTCCTTTGAGTCCTTTGACTCATAAGTCATTTAAAAGTGACTTCTTAAAAACTTTATATTTTGATTTAATTTCAGACTCACTTAAAAGCTGCAAAAAGTAATAGAGAGTTCCTGTGTATCCTTCAGCCAGCTTCGTAGTATTTTATCAAAACCAGGAAAGAGCCATCGGTGCGATTACCATTAGCCATAGCCCATATTTGGACTTTGCCAGTTTTACAAGCACTCTTTGTTTCGTGGTATAGTTCCATGAAATTTACTTTATGGCTAGATTCGTGTAACTACCACCAAAGTCAGGGCCCAGAATTGTTCCATCACCTCGAAACACTCCCTTGTACTGTCTCTTCATATCATACCCTCACCCTCACTCCTTCCAAACTTCCTTTCATTTTTGAACATGCCTTTATCTATGGCAGTGGTTCTGGCACTTTTAAATGTTCTTTAATACAGTTTTACTATTTTTTAAAGGTCTCAGGGTCTTAGGTACTGCTTTGTGAGACTAATTTTTGTATGCCTTTTGCTTTGTTGATAATGTCAAAGTTGTTGATAATTTAAAATGTTTTCCTATTGTTTCTTATCTTCTTGTTGGTTCACACAAAATCAATGTTTGCTAACTCCTTTCCCTCCTTGTGGTTCCTCTTGGCTCCTTTCTCTTCAATCCGTAATGGAGAATTGAAGTAGATAGTCAAAGTGAGCGGCAGCCTGATACTCAGGTTGAAAAGCAAATCATCCTAATAGAATTGAAAAAGGAAGGCTTTGGCAGACTGTGGCTAAAAATAGTTAGATTAAAGGATTGTAATAGCTATCTCCATCTGTAGATGGCTTCTTATTTCTCAACACATACAGTTTCTATATATGGGAGGCAGTTATGTTTAAAAACAAAGGATTTGGGATCAGATGACTTGGGTTGAGAATGCAGCTAGTAATATGATGAGTGAGCAACCTGTTCACTTAGGGTTTCCTTGTCTACCTCAATGAAATGTAGTTCCTGCTGTTAAGGGTTGCTTTGAGGATAAACTGGGATAATTCATGTAAAGTAATAAGCTCTCATTACAAAATTTTAGCTACTGTCATTATCAAAGATAACCTACTTTATTGCAAGAAATTTTGTTACTTGAGGTAGAAATAAAGTATGCCAATTCCTGGCTTCCTCATTGGCTCAATTTTATATCTCTGCCATTCCCAACCAGGGCAAGAAATAGAGGAAAACCTCATATGCACCAGGGCCATGGTTAGGATATCATTTGGCCTCTGCTTGTGGACTCTGAGCTTACAAACCCGTGTCCTTCCATCTGCAGCCTTTCTCTCTATTTGCCAAGTGCACATGAGTGGGTGTCTGCCTCACTTTCTGATTTCTGCTGCTTACACTACAGCCCTTCCTTGAATTTAAGGCCACTTCCCTGATACCCAACAGCCTGTAGAGCGTGTGCCTGACCTTTCTCCACAGAAGCTGGACCTGTGCCACTGATTATTAGTTTCTATCTCTTCTTCGTCAGGTAGACCACTGCTCCTCTAACACTGAATTTCAGTTCTTCCGAGATTCCCTTGCTGCTCCACCTTAAGAGCTAAATCAGAAGCTCTTGGGCACTGATTTGATCTGGAACAAGCTTCAGTTTTTCCTGACCACTTGGACAGTGCTAACCTTCCCCTGCAGCCTGCCCTATGCTTTTGTCTATTCTATTTATTCTTGCTTCTGATACCCTCCTTTTCCCCTTCAAACTTATTAGTATTTTCTAGGATAACTCCAAGCCAAGCTAGCCTGAGTTGTAGTATAGAAAGCATGGAGGTACTCCATAAGGTAGGAAATTTGGGGTTGGATATCATATGGCTTAATGGTATTAACTGTCCTACTTATTTGTTGCACAGGTTTGCTCTCTATACCCAGAGCATATTTTAAACTACAAATTGTAACACTATGTTGATAATGAACAAAAGTTCCTCTTTTGTTTCTGGCTCTCCCTCCTCTGCTTTTGTGGTTATGTCTTTGTTTTCTGGACATGGCCGCACCATTGTATTTCTTCTCTCTCACTTTCTTACTCCTTTTTCTCTTTCTTAGCTTCTCTTCCCTCAACCCTCCATGTCCCTTATACTTTTTCTTTTTCATCCAATAGACTTCTATTTCTCTGTATTCATACAGTGGAAATAACTGCAAAACTAAAAAGAGTGAAACTGATCTTTATGTTGTTATGGAAAGATCCCAAAATAGATTATTGGATAAAATCAAGGTACAGAAAACTATATATAGAGTTACTCAATTTATGTAAATAAAAAAGAAACACAAGTCTCATGTATTACACTTGTTGTGGGGAAGGCTAAAGTAAACAAACTGTCACCTTTTTAGAGCCGTTTAAGAGTCCAGATATTTTGACTTAGCATTTCACTTTTATTAATAGAAATGTTACACTGAAGAAATAAATTTTGTATAATTGTTGCAACACTTTTAATAGCAAAAAGTTGGAAATAATCCTATTGCCCAACCTAACTTACCTAAGATGTTAGGTAAAAAAAAAATCATAGAATATCCACAAAAAGATATAAAGTACATTTATTAAAGTTATATTTTTGAAATAAATTTAATGACATGGAAAATGTAACAAATTTTTAAATAAAAAATAGAAAATAAAATTTACAGTAGGATCTTAATTTTTCTTATGTGCAAAATGCATCTGCATAGACAAATAATGAAAAAATATATGAAAGTGTTTAGAATGGACATCACTGGGTAATGAGATGAAGGCAATTTCTATTATCTTTTCTGTCCTTCCTCCATTTTCCAAGTGTTAAAATATGAAAATACATACTTCCATAATAATAAATTAGAAATGTTATTAAAATGAAGAAAACATTTGCAGAAATTTGTGTGTTCAGTTGAGCTCAGTTCTTTAGAACAGAAAATCTTACCTTTTCTATTTTTTACTTCATTGCTGGTTTCTATATCCTAAAGTAAATAGGACACTTTCTTAAATTAGCTCCATGTATCTACCTAATTTACTATCATCTGTCTATCTTTTTATCTGTCATTTATCTTTATTCTCCTCAGCTAAGCTTTCCAAACAAGTTTGTACTGTGTTTTCTCTTACTTAGTCAATAGCTTGACAGTAGTGACCAACTGCTGCCAGGCTTGTTGAGTATACTTGGCTTGTTCGTCACAGAGAGGGCAGCTATATAGCCTTTCCAATAATAATAATATTACTATACTTAGTGTAATATAGCATTATTATATATAATATTACTATATATAGAATTAATATAATTACTATAGTAACATAGTATTACTATAATTCCTTACCTCTACAAGTTTAAACTTCTTCATACTGTGTTTTATTTAAATGTAGGACCACACTTAAATACTTTTGAGTAATGATGCATTAAAAGGCTTATTTAGCCTAGAAATTCTATAGAAATTTATAAAAGACAAGCATGCAATTACCTGCACTAAGAAATTCTCTTCCCAATAAGCAGTTCATATTTGTTCAAATTAAACATGGAGGTTAAATTCAGTCAGATAAATCCTTATACGCATCTAGACTGGTGTTAGTTAAGACCGTTTGGAAAAGAAAATATATATTGCTCAAAGAAGCCATCTTATCTTCCTCAATGGAGTAAGATTAGTAATCAAAATATTGGCATCAATAGCAATAATTTTATGAGAATCTGTGCTCGTAAATCATTTTTTATCCCTAAATATTCCTCCATTCCATCACTTGCTATATAATACATTTAGATGCCTTCTATTTATTGTTCTTTCACCTTATTAGTAATAGCATTTTTAGCTGAGCTAAGTACAGTATTTTCTAAGGTATGACTACCAAAGATTTATGCCTTCTTAATGTTTCTGTGGTGTTTTCTTCATATATCCATTAGTGTAGAAATATTTTAATTTGCTAAATATATTTCACACTGGACTGTAAGTGCTCAAAATTAGAAGTCACACTTTATTCATTTTTATGTCCCCACACTGAGGATAGTGCTTGGTACAAAGTAAGCAATCAATCAGTAATTTTTATGATTGAAGAAAAGGGCAGATGATAAAAGTAGCTGCTAGGAAAAATCAAGCAAGCAGTGATTGAATTTGAAATTCTAATAGTGTAATGAAAGAATTTCAAATATTTTTAAATTTTATATTATTTTACTGACTGATCCTGTGAAGCATTTTGTGTTGATGTATGTTTCTGATCCTCTGGTTCATTAGAAATTGAAGAAAATAAAATGGTAGAAATGTTTGTTTAGAGCTTATATGTTGTATTCTTATCAATGTTTCCTAAATGGAAATTCATATTATCTTCAAGAGATATTTTCAATTTTAAGAAACAAAAAATAAGTTGCATATAAGTGCAGATCTTTCTTGTATCAGGCCATCTAAAAGTTACTTGCTTATCTCTGATTATTACTGAAAGTTGAAGTTAATGGTATTTCTATCAAGGGATTATTTCTTGTGCAATAAAGAATCTCACTTTTTTTATTAAGGTATTATTGATATACACTCTTATGAAGGTTCACATGAAAAAACAATGTGGTTACTACATTTACCCATATTATCAAGTCCCCACTCATACCCCAATGCACTCACTGTCCATCAGTGCAGTAAGATGCCACAGAAGAATCTCACGTTTTTTTTTGCTATTATCGATATACAGTTACATGAGCAACATTATGGTTACTAGACTCCCCCTATTATCAAGTCCCCACCACATACCCCATTGTAGTCACTGTCCATCAGCATAGTAGGATGTCATAGAATCCCTACTTGTCTTCTGTGTGTTATACTTCCTTCCCCGTATCCCCCCACCCCACCCCCACCCCCACTACATTATGTGTGCTAATTGTAATAGCCCTTTTTCCCCCTTATCCCTCCCTTCCCACCCATCTTCCCCAGTCCCTTTCCCTTTGGTAACTGTTAGTCCATTCTTGGGTTCTGTGAGTCTGCTGCTGTTTTGTTCCTTCAGTTTTTCTTTGTTCTTATACTCCACATATGAGTGAAATCATTTGATACTTGTCTTTTTCGGCTTGGCTTATTTCACTGAGCATAATACCCTCTAGCTCCATCCATGTTGTTGCAAATGGTAGGATTTGTTTTCTTCTTATGGCTGAATAATATTCCATTGTGTATATATACCACATCTTCTTTATCCATTCATCTAATGATGGACACTTAGGTTGCTTCTATTTCTTGGCTATTGTAAATAGTGCTGCGATAAACATAGGGGTGCATATGTCTTTTTCAAACTGGGCTGCTGCAGTCTTAGGGTAAATTCCTAGGAGTGGAATTCCTGGGTCAAACAGTATTTCTATTTTGAGTTTTTTGAGGAACCTCCATACTGCTTTCCACAATGGTTGTACTAATTTACATTCTCACCAGCCGTGAAGGAGGGTTCACCTTTCTCCACATCCTCGCCAACATTTGTTGTTGTTTGCCTTTTGGATGGTGGCCATCCTTACTGGTGTGAGGTGATATCTCATTGTGGTTTTAATTTGCATTTCCCTGATGATTAGCGATATGGAGCATCTTTTCAAGTGCCTGTTGGCCATCTGAATTTCTTCTTTGGAGAAGTGTCTGTTCAGCTCCTCTGCCCATTTTCTGATTGGCTTATTTGCTTTTTGTTTGTTGAGGTGCATGAGCTCTTTATATAATTTGGATGTCAACCCCTTATTGGATATGTCATTTATGAATATATTCTCCTATACTGTAGGATGCAGAATCTCACTTCTGTATATTTTACTTTCATGGAGATTATTTTTTACTTTATGTTAACAAAAATATATTAAGAAAAAAATAAGAATTGAGATTTTTTTGTCTGAGAAAATTTCTTCATTTAGTGGTCCATGACTAAACACAATTTAAGAGTCAGGAAAAGAGCATGGAGAGGATTTGCCTTTGTGTTACTGTGTGGGGGCATCTCTCTGTGGGAGGCAGAACAATGATCCACCAAAAAGTCTAGCCACATAGTAAATCCCAGGACCTGTGCATGTTACTTTACATAACAAAGGGGACTTTGCACATGTGATTAAATCAGTGATATTGAAATGGAGAGATTTTCCTGGATTATCCATGTGAATAATCACCAGGGTTCTCATCAGTGAAAGAGGAAGGCAGTAGGGTCTGTCAGAGATTTGAAGATGCTGCAGTGCTGGTTTTGAAGATGGAGAAAGCAGACATAAGAGAAGGAATGCTGGTAGTCTCTTGTAGCTGGAAAAGGAAAAAAAACAAAAAGAGAATTCTCCCCTGGGGCCTCCACAAAGGAACACAGCGTTGCTGACAGCTTGATCTTAGCCTAGTTGGAAACATTTTGGACTTCTGACCTCCAGAACTACAAGGTAATAAATGTGACGTTTTTACTTTAAAAATAATTTGTTATTCACCACACATAAAAACAGAGCTTTGCATACTCAAAACAAATGACCCAAATCTTACACTACCCTATTTGCATTGTTTTAAGCCACTATACATGCAGTAATTTGTTACAGCAACAAAGGAAATCAGTACAACTTTCTTATATTATTCTTCATACATGACATTATTGGGAAGGGCAAAGGCCCTCCTGTCATGCAAGCCAGTGTTAGAGACAGCTGCCTGTGATCGGTTTAGCTAGTCTGACTAGCTAGTGTTGATCAGTGGGGCCAAGGTGATCAGTGAGACCAGTGAGAATATGTGACATGTGAGGCCAGTGACAAACTAACCAGGCAGACAAAGCAGGAATGAAGGACCTGATGCATATCCTTAAGAGTCCAGTGACCAAAAGGGAGACCAGTATTGAGTATGAATGATAGTAAGACATGAGATGGGCAATGCAGGAGAAGTTATTTTGCTTACTCGTGTGTATCATGTATTCTGGGCTTACCATGAAATGAGAAAGAATTAGGATAGTACTTCTATTAACAAAAGAAGACAGTTTAATATTTCATGGGCTATAAATTACAGAGAATATAAAGAAAGATCATGTACAGAGAAGGCATATAGTAGCAAATTAGACAGCCATTAAAAATATTTTCAACACAGACCAAATAAAAAAACAATTAGCTAGGGAAAATATTTGCCTTGTTTATTACAGGTGTTTAAATTTCAAAAGTTGACTGAGACTCCAGTGGATGGGTGCTTTATTCAGGCTGTTGCAACAGAGACGATATCCAAAGCAAGTGCTTCCTGGAAAATGGGAAGTGAGGGGTTTATATGTCAAAGAACCAAAAGTGGCAGAGTGCCAATTACAAGTTTGGTGACCAGTGAGGCAGCTGTTGCAGTCTTCCAGGAAGGTTTGTGTGTGTGTGTGTGTGTGTGTGTGTGAGACAGAGAGACAGAGAAGGAGAGATATTTGGCCTGTTTTAGTCTATCATGACCTGTCCTTGGAATTGCCAACTCAAAGCAGGAATGTAGAGGTATGGATTAGTCTCTCAGTACCAGGGAGCACAGGGGTCAGTTATATTTAGAGAAGAAAATTTTACATTTCTCCATACAGGCAAAAGATCAATGTATTTGCTATATGAAGGTAAATAAATTCTTTATAACTCTATTTCTTTATTAGTTATGGAAACCACCCCCTGCTGTAATAAATAAACTCTGAAATGTCAGTGGCTTACCATGATAAAGTATACTTCCTGCTCATAAAACACTTCAAAAGCAGTGCTCTTGGTAGGCAGCTCTCCTACAGTTAGTGAGCTAGTGTCTCAAGATCCTCATTATTTTGTCATTTTCAACATGTGGCTCCCAAGGTCTCCTTGAGGGTTATCTCCTGCCATTTATCTTGGAGGGGAAAAGAGTATGGAAGGTTATGTAAGTGGGCCAGGATTGTTTTTATGGGCCAGGTATGAAAGTAGTCTAAATTAGCTTATGTCAACCTTCCATTGGTCAGAATTTGAACAAATGACTTACCTAAGTGCAAGGAAGGCTGCGAAATGTAGTTTATCTGGGTTCGTATGAGGAAAAGAATAGCTTTTGGCTTTTATCAATCAATAAATAAAATTTTAAGTTAAATTTATAAATAAAAATTTCAAGTGATAAAAAGATGAACCCACAGTGGAAAAATAGCCAATACCAATAACTAATAAAAATAATAATCTCAGAATCACTAAGGATGAAGTTAAGTAAGTTACAAATAAATCCCACATTTCCTACTAAACTGTCAATATTAAAAATAATAACATTCCATGTTATTTTCCAAAGTTGCTGAGAAATGAACAGTCTCACATACCATAAGGGAGGGTAATAAATGGTTCTCATGTTCTAGAGGGCCACTGACCAAATATATCCAAAGACTTCAAAATGTGAATAGTCTTTGATCCAGGGTTCCAATTTAAAAAATTATCAGGAATAAATAATCAGAAAAGTGTTCAAAGATTGAAGTTATCCTTGACTTTATCTTTCATACACTACATGAAATCCATCAGGAAATGACATTAGATTTACCTTCATAATGTATCCAGAATCTGATCCTTTTTTTCCACCTCTATTCTTTCTGTCTTTCTTACCTATAGTCCATTTTTACAACAGCCATTGTGATCTTTTAAAAACCTATGTCATATCAAGTCAGTCCTTCTCAAAAGCCTCCAAGAGCTGCAGAGTTTCCTCATTTCCGGTGAAACGCCAAACTGGTCCCGTATGATCGGCCCCACCGGGGTCGCTGCCAGACTTCTCTGATCTCATCTTCTGCTGCCTCACCGCACCCGAGCCTGGCTGGCTTTGCTCAGGCTACACAGGCTTTCTTGCTGGTCCTGTACATTCCAAGCATGTTCCCTCCTCAGGGCTCTTCACTGTCCACATTTCTGCTCAAATTTTAATGAAGCCTACCTGGTTCCTCCATGGAAAAAAATCAATGCACTCCCACTGCCCACTTTTCTTATTTTCCCTTACCTTACTTTATATCTCTCCATAACATTTTTCACTGTCTAATAAATATTCTGGGTAAACTGAGAGTTATCTATCACTGTCAGTTATAATGGGATTAGAGATTTTGAAACCCCTACAACCGTGCCTGGCATATAGAAAGCACTAAATAAATATATGTTGAATGAATAAATAGTAAAATACTTCAAAATTCTGAAACACTGAAAAATAAAGGACTGGTTAAATAAACTGGGATGAGGCACTTAAGTGTCAGACAGATAAAATAGAACCAAAAACCTAGAAGTGCAGAAAATAAAACTAGAGTGTGATTCTGTATCTCACAGAAGGAAATGTTGGGAATACCAATTTCTAAATAGGCAACAGTTATTTTTCTTACCCAACTGGTTTCTTACTCAAAAGGAAAAGGAAGTTTCTCATTATAAAATGTGTTTTTACATATATCAACTGCTTCTATGGTCTCAGAGAGGTTTCTCTGTGAAATGTGTATCTGTGAGTCTCCAAGGGCTAAAAGATCTTCTAAAAAAGCACCCTTACTCTTCGCAGATTGTATTAGTCAGCTCAAGCTGACATAACAAAATGCCATGGACTTTGTGGTGTACACAACAGAAATGCATTTCCTCCCAGTTTTGAAGGCTGGAAGTCCAAGATCAAGGTGTGACAAGGCTCAGTCCTCTGGGGAGGACCACATTCCTGCCTTGCAGATGGCACCTCCTTACTGTGCTTGCATGGCCTTTCCTCAGAGCTGATCTGTGGAGAGAGAGGGAGAAGAAAAGGGAGAGGAAGGAAGAAAGGCGGACAAGCTCTCTGGTATTTCTTTTTACACGACTGATCCTGCTGGATTAGGGCTGCACCTTTATGGCCTCATTTAACCTTAATAATCTCAAAAATGCCCTATCTCATCTTTGTAGCCCCAGCATTTCATACCAAATTCTTTATTTGTTAGTCAAAAATGTCTGAATCAAGGAAACCTTGAATTTGGGCACAACAGTCATATGTATTCCCATATCTGTCTTTCCCATTTTCTCTTCTGCTTATTAAACAGAATCAGCAGGATACAAATAAGACATGGTTATAGTTTTCCAATACTACCCCTAACAGGGCCATTTTAAATCCCCCCTGTTCTTCTTTAATAGACATCTTATCACATCATCCCATCTTAGGTGAATTCTATAACTTCCTGTGATTTCAGTGATTAAAAATCCATTCAGTCTAAAACTCCAATTTCATATCCAGATCAAGGATTTCCTCTTTTCTGTCATCTTCTAGCAATGTGGCTTGAAGTACCTGAAATGAGAAGGGGACATGGTCTTGTCTTTATATTTTCCATTTTCTACCTTGGGAGAAAGAATGTAGTTTACCTCTGGGCTTTAGGTCCTTCCTCCCATTTCTAGTTTCTAGCTTCTCCAGGGAGTGGACACAGGGAAGAGTCAGAGGGGCTCAGTGGCCATCATTGTAGTCTTCTTTGTGTTGTTTGACACTAATTCTTAGGCCAACACTGACTGGCCATCAGCAATGCCCTTCTGTGGCAGGTACTCAAATACTGGATATCTAGAGACGCACAAATGTGAGGTCTTTAGGCACTGTCCCAATCCACAGTGTCCTGCTGTGGATAAAATGAGAGTTCCTGCGGTCAGGATTCTCACCTGGCCCTGATTGATTGGCTCACTGCACACCTGTGGGCAATATATGGCTGTTAACTCTACATAAAGAGCTCCACCCAGTGCTCTGGGCGTGACACGGTGGTATGGCTGCAAGGCTGTAGGAGAACAGAGCAGAGGCTGGAGTGGTGGCAGTGCCGAGGACAGAGGCCCAGAGACCAGCTATGTGGGAAGACTGTGCAGAGAGGCCCAGAGGACGGCTGTGCAGACAGAGGGGCCCAGAGGCAGAGACCAGCTTGCTGCCTGCAGACTTGCTTTGAGTGAACAGGATTCTAGTGACTGACATGCCACCTGGAAATAAAGTTGGGTATAACCCTTTCACCCCAAGAACAGTTTTGCTGTCAATTTCTTTGGTCACATTGAATCTATAGCAAACTTGTCTGGGGCTGAAACCCATTGGCAAGACACCTGCTGAACTTCTTCCAACCCTCCCCAGCTCTCACACTCAGTGGTATACTCCATGGGCTCTTCTTGCTCGTGTTTTTATGCCTAGCAGTTAGCTTTTTGTGTTGTTGTCAGCGTGCTGGCATAAGCCCAGCTACTTCTTGTGGTGCTCACTTGGCCTCCCAGAACCTTAGGAGCTCATCAAAGCACAGGCCTTTCTGTTTTCCCTGTCATCACTCACCACCCCTTTTTTCCTGTTCACATAGAGCTTTGGGAAAATCAACTAGCTTGTGTCCTAACTTGAAGTATAACTGGAAAATAAGGTGCTGGTTTTTCTTTTTGCACAGATAAACCCAAGACACTGCAACTGATTCTCTTAGAGCCCTTCTCACTTGGCTTTTTGGGAAAGGGCAGGGGAAATCCACAGCAGAACTTCCTAAGCCAATAATTCATGACTCCATAAACTCCCATTTTTCTCCTTCTCCTTCTCCTGCCTATATGGATTGCAGTAATTGTAGTTATTGAGGGGCCAGCTCTCCTGGTTTGGTATGTGGGGATGCTTACTGCCTCTTTGTCCTCAGCTTTGGCCCCTGGCTATCAGATTTGGATCAACAGGGAAACAACTTCAGGTCAGGTGTCCTCTTCTAGACCTTTGCATTTCACCCTTTTCCTTGTCAGGGAGGTGCTTATAGAGCTTGTTTCTTATTTTACTCTTATTAGCATCCTGTGAGATAGAGAACAGCCATCCCCCATTTTGATGGTGTGACTGAGACAAAGAAAATCTAGGACTGATTAGTTAAAAAAACCTCTTCCGTTACTCCAGTCAAGCCTTCAACCCTTCTCTGTTGTTTCTACAAAATGTTGCATCTTTTTCAACTCCAGAACATACCTTTACTCTCTCAGGTTCCTAACTGTCTGCTGGATAAAAAAAAAATCCTTAGGAGCTTAGATACAGCTATTTACCCAAGGCTTTCTAGATTGCCCATCCTCGTGAGTTCCCCTCATCTAAGAACCAGCTACCTGTTTTTCCAGGGTGTGCATATAATGAAGGAGCATTCATATTTCATCTTTCATATAAAATCTAAATCCCTGTTTCCTTGGGCCTGACAGTGTTCCTCAAAGCTCCTTTAATAGGCATTTCCAAAAGATCTAGGAACCTTCATGCTTAAATACAAACCCCTCAAGCCTGCTGAGATACCCTAGAGTTCTTGAATTAAGCATGAAACTGCACATCAAATGCTCCCCTATAATAACTGTAAGGTAAGAGTAAATGAATTAATGAGTTAAAAATACAAACATATTCCAGCCCATTGTGCTTCTAGCTTAGTTGAGTAATGTCTACATTCCATACTTGTTATCACAAATACCACATGAGGTAGGTATTGTTATCTCTGTTTTATGGACTGTTTAGACAAGGTGTAGAGGTGTAGAGAGCTTAAACTAGCTTAACTAAGATCACCACTTGGAGGTACTGAATTCAAACATAATCCTATTTGATTTCCAAGCCGATGTTCTCCCCAGCTCAGAGGAGAAAGAGAAGACAGGGTGAGAGCATGGAGGTAGTAGCATCCTGGCATGCACAGAGGAAAGTAGTTATGACCCTTACAAGAA
The DNA here is from genome assembly GCA_032199065.1 of Smutsia gigantea. NCBI lineage: Eukaryota > Metazoa > Chordata > Mammalia > Pholidota > Manidae > Smutsia > Smutsia gigantea. Next base: position 14,549 of record JAVSCE010019962.1, on the reverse strand, counting down.
CATAGTCAATATGAACTTACTTTACATTGCATAGATACTCATAAAATGTACTTTTCAAATGGACTTTAGAATTTCAAATTAAACTTCTTCCCCAAAACATGGTGTCCCTTGGAGATTTTCCTTTGTCTTTCTCTATGCCTTTCTTACATGAAATAGTTTGTGGCTGTGATGGATCATTATGTGATGACCTCCAATGAATCACACCTGCATGCATCCATGCCCCTCTGCATGTGACACTGTCACATCGTCCATCAAGAGACTGAATTTATCCCCCTGCCTGCTTGAATGTGGACTAGTGTTGTGACTTTCTCTGACCAATCAAAACGGTAGAAGAACCTTTACATGTACTAAAACCTGAGACTTCTAAGGCCTTGGCAGCATCTGCCTCTGCCCTCTTGGAAAACTCTTCTGAGACTGCCATGCAATGAAGAAGCCCAGGTTGAACTGCATTTGGAGGGAAAGGTTCAGCCAACCCAGCTTTCTCAGCTGAGCTCAGTCTGCAGCTGATTTACCAGCTGAATGCCTTTCCAAAAAATAATACATCATTATTTTAATACTCTAAGTTTTATGGTAGATCTTACAAAGCAATAGATAAATGAAACAAAGTGGTACTGAAAGTACAAAGTAATAGATAGATCCAATAGAAATTGGCAGTGAAAGTACAAGGCAATAGATAAATGTAACAAAAATTAGTGAGGAGACTGGTAATGGAAGCTAGAAAAGCAGGGAGGAAATTGCTACTGGAGACCAGAGAACAGAGGTGGATCAATGAACTGTTGTCTGTGGTGACTTGAAAGGTAGAAAATGTACCTAATGAACATGTTGATCTCACTAAAGTAATTTCCATGTGAATACAGAGAGTAACAATTAGCTTCTTTAAACTATGTTTGATGGGAGGTGGCATTTTCTACTGCTGCCATAAAAAATTACCAAGAAATAAATTTATTATTTTATAGTTCTGTCAAAAATCCAGTGTGGATAAAATGAGAGTTCCTATAGCCAGGATTCTCACCTGGCCCTGGTTGATTGGCTCACTGCACACCTGTGGGCAATACATGGCTGTTAACTCTATATAAAGAGCTCTGCCCAATGCTCTGCGTGCAACACAGTGGTATGGCTGCAAGGCTGCAGGAGAGCAGAGCAGAGGCTGGAGTGGTGGCAGTGCCAAGGGCAGACCCAGAGGACGGCTGTGCGGAACGAATGTGCAGAGAGGCCCAGAGGATGACTGTGTGGGACGACTGTGCAGAGGGGCCCAGAGGACGGCTGTGCAGACAGAGGGGCCCAGAGGCAGAGACTGGCTTGCTGCATACAGACTCGCTATGAGTGAACGGGATTTTAGTGACTGACCTGCCACCTGGAAACAAAGTTGGGTATAACCCTTTCACCCCAAGAACGTTTTGCTGTCAATTTCTTTGGTCACATTGAATCCATAGCGAACTTGCCTAGGGCTGAAACCCATTGGCAAGACAATTGGCGAAAGTCAGCAGGGTTCATTGTTGACCAAGGAAAAAGACAGGCTGCCCTTATGGTAGGGGTGCTTCAGTGGGCCACCCCTGTGAATGGGGAGATGGTGGGTTGTCCCCCAATGGGTATGTGGTCTAAGGTGGCTTGCCTCCTAGAGGACTGGGCCCCACCCAGGACTGGAGGCAAGTGGAAGTGACACCTGAGGCTGTAGGGATGGCCCTTGGTATAGTAAGCAGATCCTTTGAGAAGAAGAGTGCCTGTGAGGCAGCAGGAACTGTGGGTTGGCTGCTTCTAGGGGTATTAAAAAAAGTCTACAGAAGGGACCCAAGAAATGGTGGCACGAGAACACGAGCTGCAAACTTCTGTGGATTCCCTGAGGAAGGAGATGGTTTTGATGTGAGAGGAGGCAGCACGAGAGCGCCGGCAGCAAGGTGCCATTGGAGACAAGACGGCAGTGCTGCCAGGGGTTCTGAAGGAGGAAGAGGCCATCAAGGAAAAAGACTAACTCCTGAGGGAAGCACAGGTGGAGGTGGTACGAGAACGTCAGCTGCGAAGCATTGAGCTGGAGGTAAGAGAGCTTCTGAAGACTGAGCTAGCATTGTTGTGAGGCACTGTAGCAGAGGAGGCACTTGGGGGAGTGGAGAGAAAGCTGCCATCAGTCCCAGAAATGCAGGAGCTGGGGAAGGATGAAGGGGTGGTGCCGGAGGCACTAGCCCCTCCTGTATTAAAACCACGTCCAGTGGTTGTAAAGAAAATAAAGACCCAGCAGCTGAAAGTTCCCCAAGGAGAGGAGCAGCGCCCTCCCCAGGTCGTGGAGCACTCTATGGTCCGCCCCTGTACTCAGGCTGAGCCGGTGGCTGTGGGACTTAGGGGTGGATGGAATTGTTCTGTCGGGATCAGAGATGGGAAAGCTGTCTTCCCTGACAGTGCAGCCCGCCTTGAGGCAGCAATTACAAAATGCGAGGTGACACATACAGTAGCTGAAGCAATGAGAACCCAGAAAGAAATAAGACCTGTTACTCACAGGAGGAATTTGAGGGGCCCCGGGAGGGTTATGAGGACCCAGATGTGGGTTGATTTAATACAGGCAGGAGTAGATGGAAGGAAATTAGATGGGAAGCCAAATAGGATCTTACTGGAGCTATTGGCAACAACTGAAACCAGTGCAGTTTTTTAAGACCAAAGAGGCAGAGGTCAGAGACAGAGCCACGAGTCTGGCCTGTGTGTCTGCAAGACTTCCTGCTGGAGAGGCTGGAGAACAATGTTTGAGCTTCTTTGCACAGGGACCATTGCAGAGGACTAAGGGCACATAGATTGAGAGGAGAGAATCCTGGAAGGGTGGAGTGTGGATAAAATGAGAGTTCCTGTGGCCAGGACTCTCACCTGGCCCTGGTTGATTGGCTCACTGCACACCTGTGGGCAATACGTGGCTATTGACTCTATATAAAGAGCTCCGCCCAATGCTCTGCGTGCGACACAGTGGTATTGCTGCAAGGCTGCAGGAGAGCAGAGCAGAGGCTGGAGTGGTGGCAGCGCTGAGGACAGAGGCCCAGAGGACGGCTGTGCGAGACAATTGTGCTGGACGACTGTGCAGAGAAGCCCAGAGGACGGCTGTGCAGACAGAGGAGCCCAGAGGCAGAGACCGGATTCCTGTATACAGACTCACTCTGAGTGAATGGGATTTTAGTGACTGGCCTGCCACCTTGAAATAAAGTTGGGTATAACCCTTTCACCCCAAGAACGTTTTGCTGTCAATTTCTTTGGTCACAGTGAATCCATAGCGAACTTGCCTGGGGCTGAAACCTATTGGCAAGACATCCAGAAAGAAGAAAAATTAAAACCAGATCAGTTAAACAGTATTTAGTAAGAGTTTATTGTGCACAAAAGAACAGTTTGCAAACTGGGAGTCTTAAATCCAACACCAAGATAAAGCTCAGAGGCATGATGCCACAGGATGGCTTATAAAGTGAAAATGAGGAAGTTGTTTAATCTTTACAATGATTGGTTATTATCATGGGGGTTTCTAGATGGCAGGGGATTGGTTTAAAATGATTATCATATACGATTTAAGAACATGACAAGTGTCTTTTATGATTATCAAAGGCATTGACAAGAAAAACCCTAAGATAAATTTTGCTTATGTTCATGAAATAAGCTAGATTTATTTTGCTTAAATTATTTTGTCTTAGGGATTTTCAAGCCTGGTCTCCATTTATTTTAACACTTCTGTAGGTCAGAAGTCCAAAACAGCGCTCACAGGGCCAGAACCAAGGTGTCAGCTGGGCTGTGTGCTTGCCTACGGACTCTAGAGGAAGATCTCTTTCCTTGCTTATTGTTGTTCATAGAATCCAGTTCTTTGTGGTCATACGGCTGAAATCCCCACTGCCTGGCTGCTGTCACCTGAGCATCTTTAGCTCTAGAGGCCACCCATACTCCCTGGTCCCCTTCCTCCTTCTTCAAAGCCAGCAGTGGTACGTTGAGTCCATCTCACACTTTGAATTTCTCCTCCTTCTTCTGTGACTATTGCTAGCTATAGCCAGGAGGGTTCTCACCTTTTAAAGGGGATAACCTCCCCATGCACTCTTTAATCACATCTCCTAAATTCCTTTTGCTATAAGGTAAAATATTCACAGGTTTCAGGGATTAGAGTTTGGACATGTTTTGGGGGACATTATTTTGCCTACCTTGGAGATGAGCTAAAGAAGGAACTGTCCATTTACAACAGAATTTAGAGGACATATAGAAGACTGAGGATAATCTTTCAGCCAGTAAAAGATGTTTAATGTAGGAAGTAGCCTTAGGATGAAATTCAAATCAAGGGTATGGCTGTAAAGCCCCTTATTAAGACCTAGGAAAGATGTAAGGCAGTGACTTGCAGACTTCCATGGATAAACAAAGGTGCTTCTAAGAATATGAAGGGCCTCAAACATGGCCCAACATAGATAACTATCTCAAAATGAATTATGTCTATGGCTTTTGGAGACAGAGATAACCCCAATCAGATTTACAAAAAGGCCATAAAGTCTTTAAGGGAGTTGTATCAACTTGGTTAAAAGGAAACAGAGACAGTTCAAACATAAAAAAGGCCTCTGGGCCACCAACTTTCTTTGGGCAGGAGGCAGACTGAGAAAGCTACGTAGCTGCGGACAGGAGCCATATCTCATGGAAAAGAAAGGGCTCGGTGGCAGGGCAAAGAGCTAAGGAGAGCAATAGAGGAGGAAACCCAGTAACACCAGGAGCAGAACTATGGATGGATAGTAGAAATGTAAACATTGTTCCAACAGAGTATAATAGGTGATGGGATAGGACATTATAATGATAGGATTTTGCTGATTCTTCTTAAAAGTTTAACTCAGAAGCATCCAGGATGCACCTGTAAAAACACCACTGTTCATTTTGTAGACTGTTCACCTTTGCAGGGAGTGCTGCACCTGGACCTCTCCCTTTCCAGGTTCCTGGAGACATGTAAATGCCCTTGGATTTTTATCATATGGGAATCCTTATATTGTATTGTATCTTGATACTACTGACCCACAAAAGATGCTGTATTATAGAAACCATTATTCTTTGATTTTTCCCTTGGGATTCCCAGCTGTTGCCTAAATGGATTTTTTGGAAGAAAGAGTATCTTCAGAGAGCCAAATGAAGACCCTTCTTAATGTAATATGAGAAGCAGTTTCAGAGGTCTGAAGTCTGTTTTCCCATGTCCCTTTAAATCTCAGCTGGGGCTACCAGCCTCATTTTTGTTTGTTTTTGACTATGCCACCTCACAGGCATTTTGAGGACCAAGCCCATGCTCTGCTCTCTTTTTGGACACAGTAAGCACGCAAAAACATTTGTTAGATGACTCAAAGAACTGTTGCAGAAAAATTATGGTTTGAGACCATGACTATTTTCCCATCGCATTTTTACCTGGGTATGTCCAAAACTTTGATTTTTAGTCACTTTAGCAAACCATCACCAAAAAATAAAATAAACACAGAAAGCAAGATGAGAACTATGCCTGGGTATTTTCTTAACTCTCTTTTACATTTCAAAGATTACTTTAAAACATTAGCTCAAGAAGATAGTTTTACAATTGTCTTACATTATTCATACATTACTTGTATGTGTCAGGGACAATATAGTATAAAAACAAACTAAAATGGCAACCGATTTTATAAAATGAAACTTGCAAAAGCCAACACACTATGCATCATTTCAATAAGGAACTGTTACTAGAGTGCCAAACAGGTATTAAAAAATTAGCAAGGGAAAGCAGGGGATAGCACCACTCATGCAAACATCTACTTCCTCTTAACAGATGTTGAAAAGCGATTTCCTAACAAAAGAAGCAGCTCTTAAGAAGGAATTGATCTAGGAATAAGCTTTCTTCATGCAATTGCTGCAAAGTTTGATAGCAAAGAATCCCTCCTCCTCCCTCCAGGATCTAAACTTGAGGTCTGTGTTTGCTGGAGTTTTCCTTAATCAAGTCACAGGCTTTTTCTCTAACCCCCTGTTCTTTGTCCTTCTCCTTAGCTAAGGAAATGTAAAGTACAAAGAGAAAAAGATTTGTAACCCCTTCCTCCGGCTCACCACTTCCCCCATCTTGGTCACTTTGCACATTCCCTTCCCTTCCCTGCCGTTCCCAATCAGCCCTACTATGTTGCCTGGGCTCTGCCCAGGCTCCGCCTCCCCCGTTCCCGGGCCCTTTCTTTCTCTTCCCTCAGCTCTCCCAGACACGCTTCCCAGCGCGCTTTCCTTCCCCCGCCTCTGGGTCCCGCACCTTCCCCTCCCCCCGCCTCCTGCCTTGTGACACAACCCTGGCCATCGCAGGCGGCAGCCGCGGCTTCAGCATTAGCCACCAGCTCCACGGAGCGCAGCCCGCGGCTCAGCCTCCTCCGGCCCCGCCGCTGCTGCAGTCATGGCTGCTGATGGGGTGGACGAACGCTCGCCTCTGCTGTCAGCATCCCCCTCGGGAAGCGTCACTCCCACGGCCCCACCGTACTTACAAGAAAGCAGTCCCAGAGGTAAGGCCAGCAGAGACCTTTCTACTTTGTAAGGAAAAGCCTAGAATGTTATAGACCAGGTAGCCCTAGCTCCTGGGCGGAGGCGAGCCTCTCTCTTGGGCAGGGAGAGGGATGCCTGCCGTGCCTTCCGAAGCCAGGCTGGCCTGCGGGAGAGCTCGCTGCAGGGCTTCTGGTGGGTGGATTGGGTGGGGGTGTTTCACTCCTCCTGCCCACTGGTGAGGTGTGTGTGTGTGTGTGTGTGTGTGTGTGTGTGTGTGTGTGTGTGTGTGTACTTCATCCCTTCTTACCCAGGGGTACAGGATGTGACATGATTTAGAGCAGCCCCTAAGTGCGGCTGGGAAGTGGTGCAAATCTTTCAGTCATTCACAAATTCTCGCTGGTTGCTGAGAAACCGGGAGTACTGCTCACCTTGGCATCTGCCCTTGAAAGGGCTTAACATGAAAGATAGGCATCTCTTACCGTTCACCCAGCACTGTTCTGTTAAATCAGGAAATTGCCTTACCAAAAAGAAGAGTTAATCAATATTCCTAATGTGTCTGAAATTCCTGCCCTTTCTTATTAATCCTACTTGTAAGGAGTATGTGTTAGTTTTAGTGGTGAATGAGAAGGAAAAGAAGGGAAGATGGAATATTTTTGATGCATATCTGGGTGAAATTGAAATTAACTTCTAAAAGTAACCCAAGTTAATAGTGTATATGTTTCTATTTATTTCTCTTCTCAAGGTGGAATCAAAAAAGATTTTATGGCAATTGGGTCTGAAGAAAGAAGTGAGGGGATCTATTTACCCAACTATTCAATTCATTCAAAGCTTTATCTTTGTTCTAAGCCTTTTAGTTGATTCCATAACTGAGATAAGGTGGAGTCAGGAGTTATAGAAAATGGAAGGCACAACTTTAAAAACCACTTAGAATAATGAAATGATTGGTCAAATATGGCACTTGCAAATGTAGCTTAAGTGCATCTCTCTCTTTTTTTTTGGCTGCATGTGAAAAATGTTTAAAAACCCAACAAGGCAAACATTAACATCTTTGAAAATATGGGTGGATCATGTTTCCTGTAACACAACTTCTTCTAAGTTCTGGAATTTAAGTGTGAAATTATAGCAGCAGTAGAGCAGGTTAAACTCGTCTAGTATGTAAAATTTCCATTTAACACATTGTAACTTGAAAAGCAACAATCTAGATCTAAATGCACACTTAGAAGCAGGACAAAGAGAAAAAGATGTTTAGTTGTGAATAATTCAGTGTGATTGATGAATTGTGAAATAAGGTGCAAAATGGAACAGAGACTCAAGCCCCAGAAAACCTGTAAGTCGTGTTTTTTGGTCAGCATTACACTTGTGTCAGAGGCTACCAGGAGTGGGTATTTCCTTTAATGGTAATCTGATACTAATATTTTACTGTTATCTAAATTGTACAATCTAGACTAGGTTAAACACTTATTAATGAATGTTTCAACAACATCAAGTCTACCTTTTAAGACAAACTATTTGACAGTTTATTAAGAGACCAAGGTTGGATTTAACCAACTGTCCCCAACAGAGTTTCATGCCGTCTATTTTCCATGTATATTTTCGTACTTTTAGTAAATAGTGGCTAATTATTCCGCTGTGCATACTCATTCAAAATGAGCATACTCATGGACCTGCTTGTAGATTCCTTATCATTTGCTGTCCATTTGTTTAATCTGATAAGGCTCCTCAAACTATGCAATAAAGCACGTATTCCAGTTCAGCCACCCAGAAAAGGAAGTTTCATCCCAGAAAGCTTTTAATAACCAAAGAAATTCAGTGTGTTAAAAAAAAACAAAATTCAACTGAGTAAATTTTAAAGATCATATTGGCTTTATTCAATGATCCAAGAACCTGGCAGCATCCTATCCAGCTGTTTACTAGAAAGGAGCTCCAAGGAGCTGTACCAAGTGAAAGACTTTTATAGGTAGAAGGGAGCAGGATGAAGAAGTTATTCTAGCACAGTGTGGATTGGTGATGGCAAGGTCACTTTCCTTTAGGGGACAGCAGGGGTTTCTCAGCACATTACCTCACTAGCGCTGATCAGGTAGTTCCTGATCTACTGACTTAAGATTCCATTTCTGGGAGAGGCCAAAAGTGAAATTGAGGTAAAACTCCCCTTTGTGACGTGGGGCTTAGCATAAGTGACTCCATTTTGGGCCTATTATCTTGTTTTTAACAATCCAGTTAGCAAAAAGCCCCTTCTGCTTTACAGTAGAATAATGTTTTTTTCTTAACTAGTAAATAAGATAGGTTAGGTAATTAGAAACACTGATTTCATATGGCATAATACCTAGGAAGCAAGAAGCATAAATGAGTAGTAAAGGCATTTTAGAAGCATTTTTGACAGAATCTTTTCTTAATAACATAACTATTTTTATGTGATTATATATTTATCATTATATACCATATACAATTTCTTAATAAATAACAAATAAGCATTTTCATAAATATTTTGATTTGAGTAATACACAAGATCTGATTCTAGAAGACCAGCACTGTTTTCTCATTCAGCAGTGCACTGGGGGGCACAACGTGCCAGAGACTGCTGTAGGCGGACCAGACTGACCAAACCCTTCCCCTCTGGGAGCAACACGTTGTAGTTGTAGGGGGAAAGAATGAGTAAACACATGGCTGAGTTCAGATTGTAAGAACACTGTCACTGTACCAGATGTTTTCAGTAGTTGGCAACAATTAGAGTTGAAACTTGGGATTCAGAGGACCAGAAATAGAAAGTACTTTTTGATAATGAACTTTGGTTATGATGTCATTTATAATTACACAGACTTTTTTTTTTAAAGAATAGTTAAGGGTCATAAAAGTAGTTAAGTAGTGAATATTCTCTCCATTCCAACCATGGGCTATTTGTGTTACCTTCTAAGAATAGGAATGTAAGCTCCCCACCAAGATGAAATATCTCTTTTCAAGTTGAAAGTTGGTGGAGTGTTTATTTATAGACAGGTTATTGATAATGTAGCAGGGCGCAGTTAGTATTTTGCATCTGGTTTTAGCACAATGAGAATTATGTGCAGTTTGTGTAACAATCCACCTGAGTTTCTAAGTTTCTTACTGTCACTACTGGGTTCGTGCATAGAGTAGGAAATCACCTCTCCTGTGATTGCATATTTTATTTATTTGGCATACTTGTCCATTTTTTTTAAAGCAGAGAAATTAAAATCAGACAGTTTTAGGCTTATTTAAAAGGAGATTGGAAGAAATCTCATAAAACTTACACAATTTGGCTACATTTAATTGATTTCTTTATACATCTGCTAATTTTATAAGTAGGATATGGCAAAAGAATATGACCTTTAAATTTATGAGAACTTCCGCTGTGAAGAATGATTTATATTTAGGGTTTTCTATGTATTGAACATGAAACTGTGATTACCTATTTCACTAATTCTAAAGGGAAAAAAGTACATTGTTAGTTTCATTTACTTAGTTTATTTCTGTCATTCATTCAGCAAATAAATACTTGAGTACTAGTCAAGCTCTGTGGTAAGGGAAAAAGCAGACACAGTTCCTCTTCCAGTCTAGTGGCATAGTGACACATAAATTGCATAATTATTCAAACAAATGCAAAGTGTAGTGGGATGAAGACAGTACCAGAAATGTATCTGCTGCCATAAAAGTATATAAAAAAAAATTTAACTAGGTAGGGAAGTCAGAAAAGGCTTTCCTGAGACTTGACTGAGGTCTGAAAGTTGAGCAGGAGTTAATTGGCAAAGGGGGATTGGAAGAACATTGTAGGCAAAGAAAACAGTGCAGAAGCCTTTAGCAGAATAGAGTGTGGCTAAGTACAAGAAACTGAAAGAAGGCCAACGTGGTAAAGTGGAAACAGTAATAGGGAATGTGCTGCGAAGTGGGATTGGAGAGGTGGGTGTGGTTGATATTCCCCAAAGAGCGTCCTCCCCCTTCTAAGAACTAGGCTTTTTGATACTCAAGTCCTTGGGTAGTTCCTATCCTTGAATCTGGGCTGACCCTGTGATTCAGGTTGGCCTATAGAATAAGCAAGAAAACTGACTGGCTGGCTGGATGGCTTTGGGGACGAGGTCACAAGAAGTCTAGCAGCTTTTGCCTTGGTCTCTAGTAAAGTGCGCTTTGAGGAAAGTAACTTGTCATGTAAAAATGTGAAAACCCTGAGCTTTGAGGAACCCCAAACTTGCCATGTGGAGAGGTTAAATGGAAAGAGGGATGCCTGACCAGCCCTCGGACGTGTGAGAGAAGAAGTCATCTTGGATGCCCAGCCCAGTTGACTGGGCTTCAGATGACTCCACTCCATGCCAAATTCTCACTGCGCCAGCGTGATAGATTCTAGGTGGTTACCATCCAGCTGAGGCTGAACTACCCATAGAATCATGAAAGCTAATATTCAATCATTGTTTTAAGCTATTAAGTGTTTGGATGATTTGATCTGTGGCAACAGATGACCAGAACGGTAAGTATTAATCAGGCCATGCAGGGTATTGTGTGTCATGTTGAGGAATTTTGCCTTCAGCAAAGGGATGATCTGTTTAGATCTTTATTATTATTATAATGATTTAAATCGCTATATATAGATTAGATACTAAATTAGAGGGGGTTTACAGTGGATGATAGATGACTTCAGTGGTTACTGTAATGACTCAGGCAAATCTGATAAACTGTGATGATAGCTTGGACTCTGGTGGTGGTAGAGGTGGAGAGATAAGATAATGTTAAGGAAGTAAATTAAAGAGGGTTTGATAATGAATTGGATGTGGGAGGATGAGAGTGCTGGCAAGTGTATCTTCTAGAATTCTGGCTTCCACAACTTCATGGAATGATTACCTACACCGAGACAGAACACCAGAAGAAGGCCAGGTTTTGGGAACACAGACCAAGAACTTACTTGCATATCGCTGAGAGCCGAATACATGGGTGCTGATTCATAGCTTCCCAAGGCCCACATGTGTACCACAGGATGTGCTGACATACAATACACCTATGTTAAGATATTTTTTTTCCTTTTTTAAATTTTGGTATCATTAATCTACAATTACATGTGCAATATTATGGTTATTAAACTACCCCTTCATCAGGTCCCCCCACCAACCCCATTACAGTCACTGTCCATCAACATAGTGAGATGCTATAGAGTCACTACTTGTCTTCTCTGAGTTGTACAGCCCTCCCCGTGCCCCCCAACATTACATCTGCTAATCGTAATGCCCCTTTTTCCCTCTTATCCCTCCCTTCCCACCCATCTTCCCCAGTCCTTTCCCTTTGGTAACTATTAGTCCGTTCTTGGGTTCTGTGAGTCTGCAGCTGTTTTGTTCCTTCAGTATTTTTTCTTTGTTCTTATACTCCACAGCTGAGTGACATCATTTGATACTTGTCTTTTTCGGCTTGGCTTATTTCACTGAGCATAGTACCCTGTAGCTCCATCCATGTTGTTGCAAATGGTAGGATTTGTTTTCTCCTTATGGCTGAATAATATTCCATTGTGGATATGTACCACCTCTTCTTTATCCATTCATCTACTGATGGACACTTAGGTTGCTTCCATTTCTTGGCTATTGTAAATAGTGCTGCGATAAACATAGGGGTGCATATGTCTTTTTCAAACTGGGCTGCTGCATTCTTAGGGTAAATTCCTAGGAGTGGAATTCCTGGGTCAAATGGTATTTCTATTTTGAGTTTTTTGAGGAACCTCCATACTGCTTTCCACAATGGTTGAACTAATTTGCAGTCCCACCAGCAGTGTAGGAGGGTTCCCTTTTCTCCACATCCTCACCAACATTTGTTGTTGTTTGTGTTTTGGATGTTGGCCGTCCTTACTGGTGTGAGGTAATATCTCATTGTGGTTTTAATCTGCATTTCTCTGATGATTAGTGATGTGGAGCATCTTTTCATGTGCCTGTTGGCCATCTGAATTTCTTCTTTGGAGAAGTGTCTATTCCTGTCCTCTGCCCATTTCTTAACTGGATTATTTGCTTTTTGTTTGTTGAGGTGCGTGAGTTCTTTATATATTTTGGATGACAACCCTTTATCAGATACGTTTTTTATGAATATATTCTCCCATACTGTAGGATGTCTTTTGTTTCTACTGATGGTGTCCTTTGCTGTACAGAAGATTTTCAGCTTGATATAGTCCCACTTGTTCATTTTTGGTTTTGTTTGCCTTGCCCGGGGAAATATGTTCATGAAGAAGTTGCTCATGTTTATGTCCAGGAGATTTTTTTAAAAAATATAATTTATTTTATTATCATTAATTTACAATTACATGTGCAATATTACGATTATTAAACTACCCCTGCATCAGGTCCCCCCCACCAACCCCATTACAGTCACTGTCCATCAGCGTAGTGAGATGCTATAGAATCACTACTTGTCTTCTCTGAGTTGTACTGCCCTCCCCGTGCCCCCCCAACATTATATCTGCTAATGGTAATGCCCATTTTCCCTCTTATCACTCCCTTCCCGCCCATTTTCCCCAGTCCCTTTCCCGTGGTAACTATTAGTCCGTTCTTGGGTTCTGTGAGTCTGCTGCTGTTTTGTTCCTTCAGTATTTTTTCTTTGTTCTTATACTCCACATATGAGTGAAATCATTTGATACTTGTCTTTTTCGGCTTGGCTTATTTCACTGAGCATAATACCCTCTAGCTCCATCCATGTTGTTGCAAATGGTAGGATTTGTTGTCTTCTTATGGCTGAATAATATTCCATTGTGTATATGTACCACCTCTTCTTTATCCATTCATCTACTGATGGACACTTAGGTTGCTTCCATTTCTTGGCTATTGTAAATAGTGCTGCAATAAACATAGGGGTGCATCGGTCCTTTTCAAATTGGGCTGCTGCATTCTTAGGGTAAATTCCTAGGAGTGGAATTCCTGGGTCAAATGGTATTTCTATTTTGAGTTTTTTGAGGAACCTCCATACTGCTTTCCACAATGGTTGAACTAATTTGCAGTCGCACCAGCAGTGTAGGAGGGTTCCCTTTTCTCCACATCCTCGCCAACATTTGTTGTTCTTTGTGTTTTGGATGTTGGCCATCCTCACTGGTGTGAGGTGATATCTCATTGTGGTTTTAATCTGCATTTCTCTGATGATTAGCGATGTGGAGCATCTTTTCATGTGCCTGTTGGCCATCTGAATTTCTTCTTTGGAGAAGTGTCTATTCATGTCCTCTGCCCATTTCTTAATTGGATTATTTGCTTTCTGTTTGTTAAGGTGCATGAGTTCTTTATATATTTTGGATGTCAACCCTTTATCAGATACGTTTTTTATGAATATATTCTCCCATACTGTAGGATGTCTTTTTGTTCTACTGATGGTGTCCTTTGCTGTACAGAAGCTTTGCAGCTTGATATAGTCCCAATTGTTCATTTTTGCTTTTGTTTCCCTTGCCCGGGGAGATATGTTCATGAAGAAGTTGCTCATGTTTATGTCCAAGAGATTTTTGCCTATGTTTTTTTCTAAGAGTTTTATGGTTTCATGACTTACATTCAGGTCTTTGATCCACCTTGAGTTTACCTTTGTGTATGGGGCTAGACAGTCCAGTTTCATTCTCTTACATGTAGCTGTCCAGTTTTTCCAACACCAGCTGCTGAAGAGGCGGTCATCTCCCCATTGTATATCCAAGGCACTTTTATCAAATATTAATTGACTGTATATGTTTGGGTTAATGTTTGGATTTTTCTATTCTGTTCCACTGGTCTGTGGGTCTGTTTTTGTGCCAATACCAAATTGTCTTGATTACTGTGGCTTTGTAGTAGAGCTTGAAGTCATGGAGTGTAATTCCCCCTGTTTTATTCCTCCTTCTCAGGATTGCTTTGGCTATTCGGGGTCTTTTTGTGGTTCCATATGAATTTTAGAATTATTTGTTCCAGTTCATTGAAGAAAGCTGTTGGTAGTTTGATAGGGATTGCGTTGAATCTGTAGATTGCTTTAGGTAGTATAGCCATTTTGACAATATTTATTCTTCCTAGCCAAGAGCATGGGATGCATTTCCACTTGTTAGTGTCCTCTTTAATTTCTCTTAGGAGTGTCTTGTAGTTTTCAGAGTACAGGTCTTTCACTTCCTTCTTAGGTTTATTCCT